>JAMXBD010002341.1:0-208436 GCA_024138025.1 Combretum micranthum | reverse complement strand
GATAGACTTTTTTATAATCTATTCTCCTTCGTGTAAGAGAGTTTTGGAGTGTTCGTGGGTTTATGCTTGGAAAATCATCGAGAGAAGATTTCTGATCCAAAGTAAGTAATCTTAACCATTTCATTGGATTCTATACAAATTTATACAAGTTTCTTAGGGTTTGGTTGAAATTTCATATGATGGTTTTTAGAGAAAAACCCTAGCAGTATAAGATCAGAGAATTGGTGAATGCGAGACAGTTTTTTAGCGATTCAAAATAGTAAGTAAATCTCCCTATTATAGATTCCAACAAAATACGATCTAAACAATCTTTACATGTTCTTAATGTATTGCGAATTAAGGTTTTAATGAAAATAATTGGTGATTGTAGAGTTTTGTGAGATTCCTTGTTATTCTGGAGGATAATTGGAGAATTTGATCGGATAGACGGTATCGATAACGAAATTTCTTTTCAGTTAGGATTTTTGGAGAATTCATTTTGATAATGCGATCATGTCTGTTGAAATATATATATATAAATATATATATTGTAACAGACATTTGGAGTTTGAAACTGTTATTGGGGATATAAGATTGTGGAGTTTGGGTGGCTTTGTTTATTGTTGGTATCAAGTTCTGAGGATTGATTTGGATTCCTGAAATTTAGAAAGGTACGACCAATCCATTGTTTGATGTATGTGCTTGTAGATTAGAATTTTGTGAATGGATGTAGGAACAGAATTGCATAATGAACTTAATAAATATTCAGCTTAATAATTATCTGTCTGGTTGTGGTTGGCTTTGACCAGTAGAGACCTGGCAGACAGTGATACTAGTGAGGCACCCTGATGATCTTAGTGTGAGGTTGTCTCGAGTGGACTCCTGCTAAGAAATGATTCCAGTAGAATTTAGGTGTTCAGGAATTAGGATGTTTAGGGAGTATCTACTCATCCATATATGTATATATGATTACTTATTTTCAAATCAGTTGGTTGTTTTTACAGCAGAGTCTGAGTTACTTTGAGTTCAGAATTTATGTATACTGGATTCTGAACTGTGTTGTTTTGCTGGACTAAAATAGATAATAATCTATTGTATGCATTTAGTTCAGTTGCATATATTTATACATGTTGTATGTGCATAACCTTGCTTAAACTGGATTGGATTTTATCGTACTGGGCTTCGCCGCTCATTCTATTATATTTCAGGTACAGGTGATGATAGTGTGATATATGATTTATCGGGTTTTGATATCGTCTATGAGGATGAGAATGGCGTTAGCGATCCTGACTACCCTGCAGATGACTAGTTGTATAGTCATAGATGATATAGAATGGATCAGAGAAGACTTTTTATATCTGATTTTTATTTTGTTCATTGGATTTCAAGTTGTATTTGGAGTTTTCATATAGTAATAGTTTTAGAATATGGTTTGACTTGTTGACCTGCAGCTATGTCAACAATGTCCAGTTTGCTGAAACTTTGGAAACCATATTATTATCATATGATTTATTTATGAGGACCATATGTCTTATTATATACCTTGTGAGTTATTCAGGTGTTATTCAAGTTAATTGTGGAAATTATAGCCTTAGCGTGTCATAATCAAGAGAGAGCACGTGGCGGGTTGTAATGCCTTATTTTAGGGCGTTACAGCTTAATTGGTATCAGAGCAATAGGTTTTAAATCTGGTAGACCTAAGTTTTGACTCCTTAAGACGGTGAGATAAGATGAGAGGGGTAAATAAATAGGGTTGTTGTCTAGTTAAGCTATTGATGTTTAGATTTAAGTTGTTAAATCAAGTTAAACACCCTTGTTCTAATCTATGAGGTTTTGTTTGTTTTAGAATGCCGCCTAGGAGAAGAAATACTGAGGAAAATGAAGAGGAACATCAGGCTCGTAATGAGAATTTACACCTCCACCGGCAGGACAAGCACCATGGATGTAGCACAGCTTATGCAGGCTGTGAATGCCTTGATAGTGGTAGGTCAGCAGCAGCAGGATATGAGGAGGGACATGCAGATAGTCCAAGAGAATGCCGATGCTTGGAGGCAAGAGACACAAAGGCTGCATGGACATGGGGTAATCGAGCCCAACATCCAGATGTGCTGAGCCTTAACAAGTTTGTGGACTTAGTGCACAAGTTTGAGCCAGTGCCGGGAAAACCATTGGAAGCTCAGGTGTGGATAGAGGAAGTGGAGAAAACATTTGCAGCATTGGACATCCCTGAGAATAAGAAAGTGGAGTATGCATCATATTTGCTGTCTGGTAGGGCAAATAACTGGTAGGCAAGCACTAAGAGGCACATGCCTGGGATGATCACATGGCAGATGTTTCACCAGGCTTTCTTCAGAGAATACTTCCCCGACAGCATTAAGCAATAGATGTTGCAAGACTATTATACGCTGCAGCAGGGAAAGCTTTCGTTGAAGAGTATGAGGCCGAGCTACATAGATTGATGAGGTTTTTACCTGATGCACTGAAAGAAAGTGAGGAAGCAAAAGTTAGCTGATTCATCACTGGATTGGAACCAGAAATACAGTACCGGGTGAATTTAATGGATCTAAGCAATTATGCAGCGGTTGTGAACAAAGCCAAGATGATTAAGCAGGGCTTAAGCAGAATCAGGAGCCAAGAACCACCGAGGAATCAAGTATATTTAGGGAAGAGACCAGCTGTCAGTGTTGTTACTCAGGATAAAGGAAAGAGACCATTTGTGTAGCAGTACAGATCTGTAGGGTAGAGTTCTGATAAGAGATGCCCTAGATGGCTTGGGCCACATGACTTAAGGGACTACAAGTGGATAGAGAACACATGCTTTTCATGTGGGAAGTTGGGACATAAAAGCAATGTTTGCACAAAGAAGACAGTTCCACAGGTTTTCTGTTTTAAATGTGGTCAGAGAGGACACAGACCAGTGGACTGCAAGGATAGACAGTTGGGCAGAGTTTCACATGGACAGAGTCAGCAAGCACCAGCTAAGATTTATGCTCTTTAGAGGAGCGAGATAGCTTCTATAGATACTGTTGCGGGTATGTTACCTATACTACAGCATAGTGCCTATATTTTATTTGATACCGGTGCTAGCTTTTCATGCATGTCTGAATCTTTGTGAATACATGTGGTTTATGTGTGGAGATCATGTCTGATGTATCTGTTCATACTCCTTTGGGTTCTGGATCTATTTTGGATAGAGTTTATAGATCTATAGATATTGTGATAGAAAGTAGACATCTACCTGCTGATTTGATTGTGATTGATATGGTGGATTTTGATATTATTCTGGGAGTAGACTGGTTAGCAAAATATCATGCTGTTATAGATTGCCATCATCTAATGATAGGATTTGATCTACCTGATGGAGATCGGTTTGAGTATAAATTAGTGGTACAAAGACCTCCGGTACTACCAACTTATGAGTTGTGGGGTAAATCAGTCTTAGCATCAATGGTAAAAGAAGATAAACAAACAGTGGAAGTGACAGACATACCGGTTGTGAGCGAATACTCATAAGTTTTTCCAGATGATTTACCTGGATTACCACCTATGAGGAAAGTGGAGTTTGGGATAGATTTGGTACCAAGAACTACACCGATATCAAAAGCACCCTATAGGATAGCTCCTACCGAGTTGGCAGAGCTTAAGGCGCAGTTGGATGATTTGCTAAAGAAAAAGTTTATACGACCGAGTGTATCGCCATGGGGAGCTCCAGTATTATTCGTTAAGAAGAAAGATGGAAGCATGCGGTTATGTATAGACTACAGAGAGTTAAATCAGGTGACAATAAAGAATAAGTACCCGTTACCAAGAATTGACGATCTGTTTGATCAGTTAGCAGGAGCTTCAGTTTTCTCTAAGATTGATCTGAGATCTGGATATCATCAGTTGAGGATAAAGGCAGAGGATATTCAAAAAACTGCTTTCAGGACAAGGTATGGACATTATGAATTTGTGGTCATACCTTTTGGATTAACGAATGCTCCAGTAGTGTTCATGGATCTGATGAACCGAGTTTTCAGAGAATACCTTGATATGTTTGTGGTAGTATTCATAGATGATGTTTTGGTATACTCGAGGAATAGGGAAGAACATGAGGAACATTTAGGATTGGTTTTGAATAGGTTGAAAAAGGAGCGGTTATATGTAAAGCTCTCAAAATGTGAGTTTTGGTTGGAGCTGGTATCATTCTTGGGGCACATAGTAAATGGAAGTGGAATATCGGTAGACCCTGAGAAAATCAAAGCAGTGGTTGAGTGGCCAAGACCTAAAACTGTGTCAGAAATCAGAAGTTTTCTAGGAATGGCAGGTTATTATCGGCGATTTGTGGAAGATTTTTCCAAGATTGCCAGTCCTTTGACGAGGTTGACACAGAAAGGAATTAAGTACGAATGGTGTGAGAAGTGTGAAAACAGCTTCCAGTTGTTGAAAGACAGATTAGTGAAAGCACCAGTGTTAGCATTACCAGTAAGTGGTGAGGAATATGCAATCATCTGTAGTGATGCCTCAATTCAGGGTTTAGGATGTGTTTTGATGCAAGGGGGCAGGGTTATTGCATATGCCTTGAGACAATTGAAACCGTACGAGAAGAATTATCCTACCCATGATTTGGAACTAGCGGCAGTTGTACACGCTTTGAAACTTTGGAGACATTATCTGTATGGTGAGAGATGTAAAGTGTACACAAATCACAAGAGTCTCAAATATATATTCACACAAAGGGAATTGAATATGAGACAGCATAGGTGGCTGGAATTAATTAAGGACTACGACATCGACATACAGTACCACCCAGGGAAAGCTAATGTCGTGGCAGATGCGTTAAGCAGGAAGCAAATAGAGAATTTGGCAGCTATGGTTACTACAGAACGGCATCTGATTAATGATATGAGGAAATTCGGATTAGAGATAGTCACAAAACAAGTAGGGGAACTCTTGGCTAACATGAGAATACAACCTACTCTTGTGGATAGAATTAAAACGGGTCAGTTAGATGATCAGAGTATATTGGAGATCAAAAGAAGAATAGGAATGGGACGAGCACCAGAATTTTATGTTGATGATGAAGGTATTTTGCGGTACAAAGGAAGGTTATGTGTGCCGATTCAAGGAGATTTAAAGAAAGAACTGTTGAAGGAAGCACATTATTATAGCTATTCCATACATCCGGGAGGGAACAAGATGTACCAGGACTTGAAAAAGTTGTATTGGTGGAATAACATGAAAAAGGAAATTGCAGAATACGTCTCTAAGCGTCACACGTGTCAAATGATAAATATTGAACACCAGAGACCAGTAGGAGAGTTGAAACCATTGCTAATACCACAGTGGAAGTAGGAACACATCACGATAGATTTCATTTCCGCTTTACCCAAGACGAAAGAGAAGTTTGATTCGATTTGGGTTATTGTGGATCGTCTCACGAAAGCAACTCATTTCATACCTATCAAAACCGGGTATAAGTTGGAACGGTTAGCTCAGTTGTACATCAATGAAATTGTGAGGTTGCATGGAGTGCCGGTATCCATTATATCAGATAGAGACACAAGGTTTGTAGGAAGGTTTTGGAAGAGTTTACATCAGGCGTTGGGAACGAAAGTGATATTCAGCACAGCTTATCACCCACAGACAGACGGTCAGTCAGAAAAGACTATTCAGACCTTATAAGATATGTTGAGGGTGTGCGTGTTGGACTTTAAAGGATCTTGGGATGCGTATCTGCCTTTAGTAGAGTTTTCATATAATAATAGCTATCAAGCTTCGATTGGTATGCCTCCATTTGAAGCGTTATATGGTAGGAAGTGCAAATCACCTATTCACTGAGATGAAGTAGGGGAAAGACAAATATTGGGACCCGAGTTGGTTCAGGATGCAGCCGATAAAGTCAATTTGATCAGACAAAGGTTACAAGCTACTCAGAGTCGACAAAAGAGCTATACGAACAAAAGAAGAAGACCCTTGGAATTTGAAGTGGGTGAGCATGTATTGCTCAAGATATCACCAACAAAAGGGGTTGTCAGATTTGGACTACGAGGAAAGTTAAGCCCTCGATACGTGGGACCATACGAAATATTAGAAAGGATAGGCGACATGGCTTACAGATTGGCCTTACCGCCTAACCTAGAAGGGGTACACAATGTGTTTCATGTGTCGATGCTTAGAAAGTATGTCCAAGATCTGAATGAAGTTATTGCTCTTGAACCATCAGATGTTCAACCAAATCTTACTACAGTGGAAAGGCCGATAAAAGTTATTGATTTCAAAGAGAAATTTTTGAGGAACAAAGTTATCAAATATGTTCGGGTATAATGGACGAATCAAATAGAACGTGAAGCTACTTGGGAACTGGAGGAAGATATGAGATGCAAATATCCCGAGATATTTCAATGATTCAGGTAAATTTTCGAGGACGAAAATTCTTTTAGGGGGAGATAAATGTAATATACAAAGTAATTATAAATGATATATTCACAAGCTACCAAATATTAAGAGGCCTTTATATTGATGTTGAAAATAAGTTAAGGTTGATCAATTATGTGCTGAAACAGATTGGCATCAATTGGATCAATCTTCTTAAATTCTGCAATAAAGGCCGGCATCTCCGGTGAAGAACGTCGCCAGCCTAGGTCTTAATTTTGCCATCGTACTCTGTAACAGAATGTACGCTGTCTCCTAAAGAATCTACGCCACCGGCATACAGACAGCGTAGGATGGGAACAGTAGTGTTTTTCTTAACGCTGGGAGGAAAGCTGCCGACGTTCATGAGGGTTTCTTCTCAACACCGGCATGAAAGCCGCCGACATATATCAAATATTTGCCAGCGTATGTAGGGATGATTTGAATTCTGGGAATCAAGGCCCCGACGAATGCTGCCGGCCTTCGTGTAAGTTTGCCAGCGTATGGTGTAAGCCGACAAGATCTGCAAGTACACCGCCGGCGTATGACCAAATTTCTATAAATACGAGACGCAAAAAACTATTTTGACAGATTTCTTTTATAATCTATTCTCCTTCATGTAAGAGAGTTTTGGAGTATTCTTGGGGATTTATGCTTGGAAAATCATCAGGAGAATATTTTCTGATCCAAAGTAAGTAATCTTAACCATTTCATTGGGATTCTATACAAATTTATACAAGTTTCTTAGGGTTTGGTTGAAATTTCATATGAAGGTTCTTGGAGAAAAACCCTAGCATGTATAAGATCAGAGAATTGGTGAATGCGAGACGGGTTTTAGCAATTCAAAGCAGTAAGTAAATCTCCTTTATTATAGATTCCAACAAAATACGATCTAAATAATCTTTACATGTTCTTAATGTATTGCGAATTAAGGTTTTAATGAAAATAATTGATGATTGTAGAGTTTTGTGAGATTCCTTGTTATTCTGGAGGATAATTGGAGAATTTGATCGGAATAAACGGTATCGATAACGGAAATTTCTTTTCAGGTTAGGATTTTTGGAGAATTCATTTTGATAATGCGATCATGTTTGTTGATATATATATATATATATATATATATATTGTAACAGGACATTTGGAGTTTGTGAAACTGTTATTGGTGTGGATATAGGAGATTATGGAGTTTGGGTTGGCTTTATTATTGTAGTATCAAGTTCTGAAGATTTGATTTGGACTCCTGAAATTTAGAAAGGTACGACCAATCCATTGTTTGATGTATGTGCTTGTAGATTAGAATTTTTGTGAATGGATGTAGGAACAGAATTGCATAATGAACTTAATAAATATTCGGCTTAATAATTGTCTGTCTGGTTGTGGTTGGCTTTGACCAGTAGAGACCTAGCACACAGTGATACTGGTGAGGCACCCTAATGATCTTAGTGTGAGGTTGTCCCGAGTGGATATCATCACATAAATTCAATTCAAATTTGATTAACATTTACATTTAACATGAATTGGATTAAGTCCACGAGCTAATAGTGCTAAATGTACATCGCTTGAACTCGGCTTAATAAACTACTCAAATAATTTGAGTTCAAGCTCAACTCGATTATATTTGATTCAAATTCAAATAAACATTATGTGGAACTCGAATAGTTTATCATCCTTGTTAGTTGATTTGCACCGTTCGTAGTGAGACATAGGAAATGGAGGCTATGCCTAGTAACAAATAAATAAAGAAAGAAAGAAAAAATTACTGTGTAAGATACAAATAATCAATTTATAATGAATGGTAAAATCGTAATAAAGTATTGTTTAAAAGGGTATTTTTGTCCTTGAAGAGATGAATTTAGACACAAGAAAGTTGTCTGCGAATGATTAGACAATTTTGGAGTAGCCCGGCATTTAAGTCACGAGCCTTTAATCCTAAGCTATCGGCTTAAATACAATGGATGACGGCTTAAAATCTAGCATGGAGTTTCGAAGGAAATTTGCGAATTATGGATTTTGGTCATACGCCTGCATATAGGCCGCCGGCGTACTTTGATAGGCCGCTAGCGTACCTAACCTAATAAGGCCGCCGGTCTAAAGTGTGACTTTGAAGTTTAATTATCCCCCGAAGATTCTAAGCCGCCAGCTTTATTTCCTTCTTGTCCAGCCTATATCTCTACGAGAAACAACACTATAAATACGTCCTACCTTTAGTCCTATCTCTTATAACCTCACCTAAACTTTTAGAAACCCTAGAAAACACACTCCAAGGTAGATTTCTTCAAGGAATTGAGTAAGTGATCTCTCATATTCCTTTAGTTCGTTTTAGAATGATTCTTTCTAAGGTTTTCGTTGTTGTTGATGAAGGATGTTGATCATTGGTGGAAGTTGAAGAAAACCCTAAGTGTGGAAATTGAGGATTTGCAATTCTACAATCAATTGAAGGAAGGTAAGAATCAATCTAGAACTATAATCGTAGATATTAAGTTTTTAGGAATATTTAATCATATATGTTGTTGTTGATGATTTTTGAATGCATAAACAATGGTGAACACGTATTCTTGTGAATTAGGGTTTCTCTATTTCGTTGGTGTTGATTTGGAGATTTGGTGATTCTACGAATTTCACAGGAGAAAGGTGTGTTGGAGAATTCTAGTTTGATGAATTAGGGTTTAAGGTTTATATTGCTTATGTTGTTATCAAGGTTGTAAATTGATTTGTGAATGGATGATTCTTTGTTCAGGTGTTTTATTGAGAGTAGGATTTATATTCCTTAAGCTGAAACAAGTACATCCTTACCATGTTTGATTATTTGTGCTTATAAGATTAGATGATTAAAACTGACTTAATTATATTCGGCCTAAATTAAGAGTGTGTTGTGCTTTACTGCGGTTAATAAAGACCACACAAAGTGTAATACTGACGCTGGCAACCTAATGATTTTTGTGTGAGGCTGTCCCGAGTGGACTCGTGCATTGGGATAATTCCGGTAGATTAGGAGTAGTGCGAGTACAGCACCCGGGTGCGTGGGAGATTTCCAACACCATATTTGTATTATATTACCTATTGTTCTATGCTGCTTGTTTTTAAGGAGTCTGAATTGCTCCAAGTTTAAGATTAGTCACGGATGATATTAAACTGTGTTGTATGCTAGATAAATAAAAAAATAATAATTAATGCTTGCTACATTAGATATTAGGTCGTATGTGAATTGTTTGATGTATGATCATGTATCTGTGTTTTCTGTTTGGATGTACTAAGCTTTTGTGCTCACACCTTTTTATTTTTTAGGTTCAAGTAAAGATCAAATTGTGTATGACTTATCTGGCTTTGATGTTTTCATAGAGCCTAAGGAGAACGATGGTGGAACTGACTACCCAACTGAGATGTAGATGGCTAGATTGAAGTTAGATTGATGATGATTAGTTTAATAAATTTCCTTTAAACTTCCCATATATATGGGAAACAGACTTTATTATATCACAAGAACTCACCCAAAGGGTCTAGCATAGGAGGAGGATTGTTTCGTTGATGATAACATAATAAAGAAGAGAATTAAGACTGAAAGTTTCCCCTTCTTTGTTGCGCCATTATACTTGGTTAGGTTGATTTTGCTAAAATATAATACTCCTAACTCATTTGAGAGGAGGAGCACTGGATTTGCTAAAGAGCATCTTGGCAAACTCAGCTAGCTTATCAGTGTCCGGCATGACGTCCTTGACGGCAGTCTCAGAGCAGAACCTCTCCGCCCAGTTGGCTAGGCCGGGAGTCCTGGACTCATCAATCAACTTGATTCCACTGGTCCTCTCAGTCACTTTGATCCAACCAAGCAAACAACCCAATGCAATGTCAAGATATCCAATATAATCCCCTCCAAAGAAAGGCTTCCCTTTGCTGGCTTCCTTGAAGGCACCCTCCAATAGCCCCAATCCTTCAACCACCTGCTCGAAGGCAGCCTTCTTTGCCTCTTCGCTCTGGGCACTCGCAGTAGTTTTCAAGGACGGAAACAACTGCATTGTTTAATAAACAACCCCAAAGTCACAATTTATTTCTTGAAATGTCGATTAGCAATGACAATCTCAGAAAAATGTCACCGATTCTAAGTGCAATCAACCTAAATGCAAAGACTCAAGAACCACCCTCATCTCTTTTCTGTACATCTCAGTGTGCAAATTCTCAGTACATATTATTATTTTATCATCATCATCCCCTTTCCTCTTCAGTTTGGAATGTTTATCTTCATATTTATTTTTCTCAATAGGCCATCTCTCTATGTACCAAATACCTCGTATGACTATTTTTCTTCTTTTTTTTTTCGGTTGAGGTGGCGGTGGGGGAGGGTAGGGTTTGACCTCATTCCGCCCACACTATTTTTACGGTTTGACAATAAAATCATCTTCAAAGAACCATTCAACTTGGGTATGCTAATCTTGAGAAAAACTTCTTTTTTTTTTTTTTTCAAGTGTGTTAATCTTGAGGAAAACTTTCTTTTTTTTTTTTTTCCGTTTTGTTGGGAAGTTTGGCCTCATTCCACCCACACTATCTTTAAAGTTGACAATAAATCATCTTCAAAAAGCCATTCAACTTGGGTGTGCTAATCTTGAGGAAAACATGTTCTTGATCAAATTTTCTATATTGGTTACGCACTTGTAAAATACCATCACAATAGTCTTAACTTGCATGTACGATTGACTTATAGCGTCAAGCGTTGATAGAACTAGAGGGCAATAGTAGTGTTAGTAATATTAAAAACCACACAAGTGCTACTAAAAATATAAAGAAAATAATTTCATCTTTAAAATTGAATAGCTCTATCATTTCCCTTAGTTTTATTTTTCATATATCATTTCCATCAAACATACATACCTAAAAAGACTTTAATGAGATGTCATCAAAACGTTTCGCTAACATACATAAGGTAGTTGACACTGCTATATATCTTACTAGCAAAAATATTATAACTGTTTCGAAGTTTACAACAGCTTCATGGACCATATATATGTATGGATTCAAATAACTAACCATGTTACTGGACAAATAGCTGAAGATAATGAAGTGGATAAGAACAACTTCGTTCTACTTCTTCAGGCTAATATACATAACTATATAATACAATTTAAAATATCCATCCTTCCCATTCAAATTATGAACTGAATAGCAAATGTTAAAGTGGTTAGTATCTATTACTGATTGATTATAAAGGAACTAGCCACGTTATATTACTGAACGGTTAAATTTGTGGAAAATTATATGATTCCATGACAGTTATAACAAAATTGGTCCTGTTACATTATGAAACAGTTAAGATCTATTTTAATTATGATCTAAGTCGTTAAATTTTATTAACTAATTTTTAATCAATTTAATTATAATTTTATTGGCGATAAGAAGAAGTTCCCTAAATCTGTTTTCTAAGTAGGATAGACCAGATTTGAGTCTCCAATTTTCATTATATCGGGAAAAAAATCCAATTTAATTCTTTTATTATGGGATGAAAGTATTTTCCCTGTTTTCATATGTTTGTCAAGTTAAAAAAGTCTCGTTTAAGTGAGCAGTATTTTCTATTGCAAGGAAAAACATTTTCATTTTTACAGGAAAATCTTAATATTAAAAAAAAAAATAGTTTGGAAAAGTTCTCAATATATATTTGTAAATACATAAAAAAGCATGTTATTTTTAAAAACTAATTAACAATAAATATTTTCTATTGATAAGAGATTTTTCTTCAAGTAACAAGTGTTTTAGAATTGGTAAACATGCAACCACTGCCATGCCTGTATACAGTGTAATGTAATATTATAAAAACTATATATGCCATATATGTTTGCGGATGCTTATGATTTAATAATATAATATAATTAAAGATACAGATAACGGTACACACGAGGAAAACCTGAAAAGCTCATCCAAATAAATAAAACAAAGCCTTAGAACAGAACTGGGAAAAGAAGTTGATACCTTCTCGTCGATGTAGGCAGCCCAGAACCTAGCAGTGGCTCGGTCATAAGGATGAGATGGAAGGATTGATTGCCCAGATTCAGAGGACCACGCCTCATCGATGTACTCAACGATAATGAGAGACTCACAGATTGGCTTATCTTCATGAATCAAAACAGGAATTTTCTTATGAACAGGGTTTGATTTCAGAAGCAGCTCACTTTTCGACCCAAATGTCTCTTCAAGAAACTCATAATCTACAGATTTAATGTTCAGAGCAATCCTAGGCCTCATCACAAATGGACTAGGCCATGAACCAAGAACTTTCACTTTGCTCTTTGCCATTGCCATGTTTGAACTTGAACAATCTATGTTAGCATGTTCTAGTCTAGTCCGCTTATTTAGGATTTTATAGAGGACGGTGAGTCGGTGAAGGTATAGCTAGCGACCCTGCGTTGAGGGTTTCATTTTTTATCTTTTATTTTATTTTATTTATTTATTATTATTATTATTTGCTTGGTTGAAATTGCAAGCGAGCACAAGAAGTAGGACGGGTAGCCATGCCATGAAAGTAACACCCACGTGGGGCTTGGTTAGCTGGTACTGGTGGTTAGTCTCTAAAAATAGAAATCAAGGCTATATACGACCGAAAAAATTGGAAATGGAATCCGGATTCCCTATCATATTTCTTTTCATATTTTTGTTATGATAATTTTAATTCATTGAGATTGGCAATTACATGTTTTATTCGGAGGAATGGTTATATAATTCTTTTTCCGATTCTATATAAAGTTAGATATTATGGTATTTAGTAATGAAAAGCAATCCATTATACATAATAAATTACTATTAAGCAAAATACTCATAATCATCTTGTAAAAAGTTATTCAACACTCCATACTCAGTTTTTTCATATGTGTGTTATATATAGATGCTTTGAGGATATAATATATTTTACTTGTAATCTATTAGTCACTTTCTTTGTTTTTACATCAATTATATAATATTACAACTCTATTATATTTTTATTCAATTACAATTCATTTCCTCTATTTATTATATTTACCAAAATGAACAAGTCATGAGTCTGTAGGATAAGTTTGAACATTTTAGTATAAATTTATAAAAGAAAACTTTTGATTTGTTATATATTTGTTTTATTCATGACGCTGGCAGTTTTTCATAAATAATTACTATAATTTATTAATAGAATCAATTCCATAAACAATTCTAAAATAGTGAATTTATCATTTCCTTTCCGATTGCATTCCAATTGATCCCGTTTCGTGTAACAAACCAATCATATATTGGGTACATATCATATTATACGAATATTAATAAACATCAAAACATTAAAGGTAAGGGGACATATTATCACACCAACCATTTTTTCTACCCACCACCTATAATTTTTATATATAATATACTCTGTTACCTACAATTTTATACAAAATTTAATAATAAATTTATACTTTTACTGTAATCATATATATAAGACTTGACCAAATTTTTCCCGAGTATTATGGCTTGAGGTTCCATTGTCGTTCTTGCGAACTAGCACCTTTCACACTTGCCCTGCCAAATTAAAGTCTAAGCATTTTGGTAACTGCTACGCTCGGTTGGGATGTTTTAGCATTTATTCCGCTGTTGGTTGTTGGCCTGCGTGGTCTTGTCTTAACTACGTCTGCAAATTGTGTAGTGTATAGCGTGGCCTTTTGTTTTTTTAATGATAAAAGAAGGTTACATAGCAATTTATATTTTCTTTGACTTGAGGTAGGAAAAAAAATAAAAGAAAAATAAAGAAAGATGCATTGCTGATAGGATTAATTTTTATTTTTTTTTCTTTATCGAACCTAACTCTAACTCGATTAAAGATTTCTTTTTTCTTTTCTTTTAACATCGTGTTTAGCCTGAATTTTGAATTAGAAATTAAGTTTTTTTTAATTAGATTACTATTAAATTTCAAAACTCATTAATACGAACTCTTGATAAAAAGAAAAAAAACAGTTTTCATTAATTTTAGAGTCATCATTAGAAAAAAGGTAAGTTAGAATTAATATCTGAATGATTCTAACTTAGCTATTGATCTAAAAAATTATTTTTCTTTTTGAAAGATTGAAAATACATATATCTTTAGGTTTGGAGACTAACAACTTAAACATTATAAATAAGTCAACCATCGTACTAATTATTTTTATATGGACAGCTTTTACTTAAAAAAATTAAAAAATATGTTAGTGGTGACTCTTAATTAAAAGAAATTATGTTGCAATAACATGTATGGCATATAAATACAAAAGATGTTACACAAAAAGAAAACATGAATCACATTGTAACGCCCTAACTTAACGATATTACAACTCGCCACATGTCCTTCTCTTAAAAAGGACATGCCAAGTTTATAAAATATTAAACCTCAAATATAATTATCTCCAAATATCACATAAAATGTTAGTTGAATTTATCATTATTATAATTCGTCTCTTAAAAACATAAACTGATATTATCCAAAAGTACCTATATAAAATCAAAAACATAACAACGTATCTTATAAACATTTTCAATAATAATCTAAACAAACTCTATATACTTTGTATGGTCTTCAAAGATTTTTTCTCCTATTCTTCTTCATCTAGAATCTGTTAGTCACTAGTAGGAAAGTCGAATCTACTAAGTACTAACACCGTCCCCCATGGTCAACATAAAACTCATATCCAAATAATTCTCAACCAACATCATCTTCATCTGCACCTGAAAAATAAAGAATTGAGCGAAGACGTCCAGTACGTCATTCCACAAACACATGCGCGTGAACACACATCAAGTAAATTGACATGCATCAAATGCTTATGCAACATCCACAGGTTTATTATCTTTTGATTAACCAACAAACAACACAGTTTAGGACCATTCATGACTAATCCTAAACCCGGAGTAACTCATGATGTAAGCCCCGGAAAATTTCAGTAAATAATTTCAAGATGAACTTCGAAAATAAACCCTAAAAATCACTTCAAATTAAAACCGAATTTCGATAAGTCCTAATTCACGAACGAATTCAAAAACTTCTTAATCTTGAGAAAATGAAAATCTTTAAACAATAAAATAAGAACTCAGTGGTCTTCAAATTCAAAACCACGACGTACGAAAAATTCCGTATTTAACTCCGACTTATAAAAAGGGTAATAGAAAGCTCAAAAACAAATTATTAAAAAGCAAATAACGATTGACTTTCGAAAATATAACTCAATTCAAGAATTCCGAAAACATTAAGAGATATTAAATACTTACAAAAATAAAATTTAAAATAAATTTCTCAAATTAAATATGTTGTATAAACATAAATATCAGTTTCCAAATTGGCAAAGGTCTAAACCGGAAAATCACCCGTAAACCCTAAGGAACACAATAGCTTAAGTGGCAATCTAGCGCCCCTAACCTAGAGGCCGAGATGTAGTTTAAATGTTTAAAAATATACTCATATAATATGAGTTTGTTTAAAAATATTATTGATAAATTTTTGACTATTTCGACCCGTTCGGATACAGACTTCGAAAAGCGTGTCCCGGGCTCGAGATATCAAAAAATACCAATAGTACCGTTAGACTCGTAATTTCATAAAATTTCTAAATATATCAGTTTTATAATTTTTCGGGTTATAAAAGTTACAGTTATAACCTTTTTATCGCGTTTCCATTATTACCGGTAATTGAGTCGTCTTTTGCACTATTCATTTTTATTTCATTACAAAATTTTATTATTCTTATAAAGCCTTATATTTTGAGATGAATATTTTATATAGAAAATTTTGTTTTTCCAAAAATTAGTTCGTTTCGGGTCTTTACGGGATCAGATTCTGTTTAAGATCCGATACTAAAAATAAAATAAATTAATTTAATAATTTAAAAATATTTGAAATATATTTATATTTCATAAAATAATTTTTTAGAATTTTTCGGGTTATAAAAATATTAATTATAGCCCATAATCGCGTATTTTGATCATACCGGTAACATATTTGTTAAAATACTAAAATAATTCAAATAATTATTTAAATTTAATTATGAAAAATCTGCTACAAATATTTGGAATAAATTTTCTAATTTTATTTTATTTTAATTTATTTTATTAATAAAGTACTTTTACAACCCATACCTTCAAGTACACCTTACACATATCACTTCCTTTTCACTTCAATCTTTCTACACATAATCCCACAAATTCATGGCAGATTTTTGACCCTATTTATGGCTGCCATTGTCCTTTATTTACTCCTATTTTGACTAAAATTAATTATATTTCAATCCTTCTTCAAAAAGTTACACATAACATTAATTACATTACAATTTCAAGTCAAAATTCAACAAAATTTCCTCTCTCCCTCTCTCCTCAAATTCACGCCAGCCCCCCCTCTATTTTCTGCATGTTTTATTTTTTTTCTCTCTTCAATTAATTAAAACACATTTAATACACTCATTTTCTCTCTCTCCTTCATTTACTCCTTCTTTCCTTTTTCATTCCTTAGCTTTTTCTCTCTCTTTTTCCTCTCTTTTCCTCTCCATTTTTGCTCTTGTTCTTAGAAGAACCAAGCTGCCCCCATTCCATTCTTGAGCCTCCACACATATTTCTTGAAGATTTTTAAGTAAATCTTCCTCTCAAAGCTTCCATAGGTGATATAGGTAAAGTATAATGAAAGTTTCATGCATCAAATGACCTTCCATAAGCTTAAAAGCTTAGGATGATGATGCCAAAAATGAAACACTCTCTTCTCCACTTTTATTATCTTGTATTATAATTATTTTCTTGTTTAAAGTTGATATATTTTGTAGATCTAAATTCTTATAGCCTTGATTTTTTTATGCCATAGATCTTGTTATTTAAGTTGTTATTTTTGTTATTTCTTATGATTCATGCATAGATCTATCATCTACATAGTGATTCATGCATTTAAAACTAGTTTAGAAGACTAGATCTAAAGTTTTGAGTTCATAGATGCATTAGATCTTTGTTTATGTTCATGAACAACTTGCTATAATATGATGATGGTAGGAAAGTTATAGGAAACTCAAGATCTATTTTATTTTCAAGCAAAATGATTTTTGAAAATTCGGATGAAAATGGGACTATATTTAGAAAAGTGATTTTTCAACTTCAAAATGTATATTTTTCATTTAAAATGAAGGGCTTAGAGTATAGATACCATAAATGAAAGATTTTGATAAGTGAAGTTTAGATCCATGATGTTTATAGCTTATTACCATGCATTTGTTTTATGTTTATGTTCATATTAAGTATAGATCTTAGTTATGAACTCAAACAAAATTGTGAAATTCGTATTTTGGCAAGACCCCCATTTGAAAACCACCTTCCAAGTATCAAAATGTAATTTTTACTTGAGAAAATGAAGGCTTAGTATATGTATATCATCAAGACTTCTTTTTACAAGAATCAAAAGTGATTTTCAAAAGTTATTTTCAAAATAATAATTCTATATTCGGATTTTGGCCAAGGCCTATTTTAAAAACATGTTTTCCAACTCAAAAATGAAGTTTTAATTTAAGAAATGAAAGGCTCTTAGGATAGGATATGTAAGGAATGGATTTTCATGAGTTTAGATAGATTTTATCAAAAGGAATATCCAAAAATGAATTTTGTAAATTCGGATCCCAACCAAGACCAATTTTTAGAACCCATGTATCAACTCCAAAACTCATGTTTTATGTGAAAAATGAAGTATATAGGTAATAGATATCATTAAGCAATGATTTTTACAAGTTAAAATAAGTTTAGGCATGAGTAATGTGTAAACCAAGTAATGGAATTAAAATGGAAAATTTTGAGTTAGTGATCAAATTGTCAAATTCGTAATTTGAGATGATGCATATGTAATCACTAAGTATTTGAGCTCAAATTGCAAGTTTTATGTGTTAAATGAAGTCCTTAGACAATAGATGTAGTAAAGTCTTAAAATTTAATGCATTAAACAAGTTTTTCCCAAATGAATCATTCAAAAAGTAGATTTTCTAAAATTCGGATTTTTGAGTAAACCATATTGGAAAACATATTTGCAAAGTGTAAAATGCAAATTTTTGTGTAAGAATAAAGTCCTTAATGGTTATGTATGATTGAGCCCTAATTTTCTAAATATCAAATGACTTTTACTTAAAGGAATCACTCAAAAACTAATTTTTGTAAAATTCGGATTTTGGAATCAACCCCACTTGAAAACATTTTTAACAAGTGTAAAATGGAAATTTTTATGAAGAAATGAAGGTCATAAGTAATATATATAATGAAGACTTAATTTTAACAAAAATAATTATATTTTCTTAAGTAATAAATCCAAAACAAATGGAAATGACCAAAGTTAGAAAACTAGATTTTTCAAAAAATAGTTATAATTGAAGTCTTGCAAAATAAAGAGTTCCAAAATTTTCTTTTACCAAAAATCATCAAGACCATGCATACATGAAACTCATTTCATGCCATTCATGTTAGGAAATCACTCATATTGCATGTATGGCTAATTTATATAATAAAAACATTACAAACATTTACAAAACTATTTTTCGGAATTGGAAACCGTTACTGATCAGATCTGATCCCTCTGTTCCGAGACCTAAATGTTTTCAAAACTTAAATATAATATTAGAATTAGATAGATCTTTCGAAGTAGATAGAAATCGATATATAATTTGCGAGATTCCGAGTTAAAATGACCAAGTTATGGCCGTTTTAAGTTGGAATTCCCGCTTAGGACGAGAATTACAATTTGATAGTTTGTATGAGATAGCTTGGACTAGTTGATGAAATACTTATTAGGGTATTTCTTCCTTTTAGGTGACCCCGATATCGACGATTCCCTACCACCGGATTACTTGTACTAAGAGACCGGTGATCCAATGGCCGAGTGAGTATTACTTCCGATTTCATTTATTGTATGTGATTGTAATAATAGTTGCACTAGGTATTTGGTAAAGATAAAATGGATATGCATGATGGGGACGAATGGGAAAGATGTATGCTTGTTGTTGATATGAGAAATGGAATGTAAGAATATCGAAGCCGAGTGATTAACTATTGCCTGTATAGATGAATTAGAATTGATTGTCTGCGATTATTGACTGATCACTTAAAAGAATTGGTATAATTGATTATTTGGAATTGAAGATGAAATTGAACTCATTCATACACGATGGGGATAGAGCATTAGCATTTGTCGGTTTATCGTTGTACCTTAAACGATTTTATAGTTTATAGTTGTCCGTAAGCTGAAACGGTCTCGGTCGTACCGCAGGATTCGTTAATCTGCTAACCCGGGATGGAGGGCGCAAGTCCATCCACATATGATTTCCGGCAGGTCATATGTTTGTTGAATTCACGAGTTTGATGCATATCACTTGTCTGACTAATCACTTGATTGTATGACGTGTTATAAATGTAATCCTGGAAGTTTTCACTCACTAAGCTAGTGTAGCTTATACCCCTATAGTTGTTTAAATGAACAGGTTATCTCAAGAATGCAAAGTGGGGACTGAATTGGTTGGAGCCGGGTATGACTCCGGGGTTCCGGCAAGACATAAGAATGTGTGAAGTTATTAGCTAGGTTTTCCTATTTGCCTTGTAATAGTTTATGTAGTAGAATCTTTTGATGAATTGTAATTGAAGTTAATGAGTTGTATTTTGAAGAATAGTGAATTGAATTTCCTTTACATTGTTCTCAAGTTGTATCAACATAAAATGCATTACTCCGATGAGTCTCCTCCATGTGTTAGATGCCTTGTAC
The DNA here is from genome assembly GCA_024138025.1 of Combretum micranthum. NCBI lineage: Eukaryota > Viridiplantae > Streptophyta > Magnoliopsida > Myrtales > Combretaceae > Combretum > Combretum micranthum. Next base: position 188,347 of record JAMXBD010002341.1, on the reverse strand, counting down.
ATAGTATGGAAGTCTTCGCGTGACTGAGGTGGTCATTCTTAGGCTTTAATATTGTGTACGGCGGACTGCCACGTTTAGGGTACCTTTCGGGGCGTGACACATGATCCCGATGAAAACCATAATATAAAATAGTATACATATATATATATAATTGCGTTCCACAATTAAGCTAGTAACGACTCCTAATCTACCAGAATCATTTCTAGGTTTTTCAAGTGCAACTCCACTTGGGACACCTCCATACAAAGATCATCGGGTTGCCAGCGTTAGTATCACACTTCTATCGTGGTCTTTACTAGCCGCAGCCAAACACAAACAGCATATAATTTTTAGAAGCCTACAAGGGTTAGTTCAGTTTGTATGCATGTCTAATCCTACAAACACAAACAACAAACAAGATATGGTCGTACCTGAATTCGCTTCCAAACTCTAATCCACCAACAGATCTTCTTAAAAGAGTAGAACCCTAATCCTACAAATATTCCTTATCAACAGCATATCTTAATCAATTCCAATTAAAACACATAATTAAGCCCTAATCCTTAATTTCATAATCTTACTCAAAGGATCTATTATCCTAATCATAGATCTACGAAAAGAGATTAACACACCTGTCTCCTTTGTTTATAATTTAATGAAACCTTCAAACTCAGCTTTCTCCTCAATTTCTAATTTCTCCACAATTCCTTCAATACATATATAAAATCTCTAATTAACAATTTGATTTGCAACAACAAATAAAACTTCATTTAACGACAAGATTGGATGGATCCTTACTTACCTAGAACTTCCAAATCTTGATTTTAAACAAAAACCCTAAATCAGTCATTTAACTATTCTTAATCGGCATAATCATGTTCCTATAATCTATAAATCTTAGAAATCAGAAAACTATAATAAAGATTATACCTTTATTTTGAATCAAAACCACAAATCTCCAAATCCACTTTAGGGTTTTTTTTTTTTTTTTTACTAGATCTTGAATCTCCTAACATATGAAAAGAACCTTATAAGAAAGATAACCATAAATGATTAATTGAAAAAAAAGGCAAAACTAGGCTAAAAGGGTCTATTATAAAACAAGGTTAGCTTAGGAAAAACGCAACCCCACAATCTTTAAAGATTTTGTTGACCATCATTAATGTGAGGGTTGATAATAATATCTCATTTTATTAGGGTCGACCATAGAACCCTCTTATTTTATACAAATGATACATTTGCCCTTCATTATAAAATATTTATCTTTATATTACACACATTATATATATCGCAAGAAAATAATAATGAAAAACAAAATTGTTACAAATGACCTACAAAGGAAAAAAAAAGAAGAAGAAGAAAAAAAAACTCAATTATTTTTTTTTTTCGATTCTACTATTTTATAGAAACTCATAACTTTGTAAATTTACCTTTTATTTTTTACACCTTTTTATAATAATTTTTATTATTTTTTATAGGCAAAAAAAAAAGGAAAAAAAGGAAAGCAATAAATAATAAAAATGAAACTTACCTGCTATAGATCAAATGTGGAGCTGAACTAGACTGGGTTAAGTTGGTTCAAGAACAAGGTGCAACTGCGACGGTTTTCGGTGGCGATATAAGCTGAAAATTGCTTGGACAAGCCTAATCCAAGACAAAAGGCACTTCTGCTGAAATATCCCAAGTAAATGTTACAGGTTTAATAATAATAAAGATGATAATAAAAATAATGATGATACAAATAAAAAATAATAAATTAATTTGGAATAATAAAAATTCAAACAAAAGGGATAAAGAATTATTTATAATAAATAAAACAATATAACAATTAGAATTTAATTAAATCAAAAGATTAAACAAATTTAATATATATAAGAATAATCAATATACATGGTCATAAATTATAAGGAAGAATAAAGCAGTCAATTAAACTTGTAATTACCTAAGCCAATACAAAATTTAAGGGTATGGATGTCATTTCCATCTCAAGCATAGAAATTATATGTTTGAGACTACATCCTCATATAAAGCTATAGTTTTTCACTCCTCTCATTTTTCATATTGTAAAACTTCTTGAAGAAGACATTCCTCTTTAAAATTCTCTTATAAAGAAATCTATTAGGATTAGCAAAACTTCTTCATCAAAATTCCAATAAGAAAAAGGTAAAAATTCATATCTTAATCTCTTTAATCTCAAATCTCTTATACTAGTACAACAATTACTCATGCTTGTGGTTACACTTAACCTTGTTGTTCTATTAACTTGAACTTAGAAAGTGCCAATCACAGGATGAAGGGAACCCGCAATTCTCAATATACACAACCCGCGATTGCAAAACAAAGAGGTTTTTCTAACTTTGATCTAATTAATCTTGATTTGTGCTAAAAAAATTTTGTTTCCCTTACTTGTTTCTCAATTATAAACATTGAAGACAATGTCTAGCTTAAGTGTTAGCGAACGGTTAAGCAAGATTAAATTAAATTTTGGGTTAAATTTTGAATAGAGTAATTTGTGCTTGAATTTAATCAATTTCCTTTTATACTTATAGGAGAATAATAAAATCTTACAAAAATTGACCAAGTTTTTTCAATTTTTCTGAATTAAGTCATCATGTAACTCAAGTGAGCTTAGTATTAAACAATATTCTTTTACATTTGAGTTAACTTTACCTTGACAAAATCACTTTTCAAATCCATGAGGAGTCGTTCTACTTGTTATTTAACTTAAGACTCTGGAATTGGAATTAACTTAAGGTCCCTAGTAAGACTTAGTTAATGTTTAAAGCTTATGTCACGCCCCAAGGGGTACCCTAAACGTGACAGTCCACCACACTCAATATTAAAGCTTAAGTATGACAACCTTAGTCATTCCCAGAAGTTTCGTATTAAGTGTAAGGTGTGCTCTCACAAATTTAGAGGAACATACATGGAATTATGAAGCTTAAGAAGATATAATAACACATTAAGAAAAGAGGATTCATAATTTCCATCCACTCATAATAATTGCCATAAGTCTGAGGGGTATTCCCTGCCAAAATAACTATATTCTATAAAATTTTCTATGAAGTCTACATCTAAACTAATGCTAAACTTCATCTAAGAATTGCTTAACCAAAATGGAAAAAATACTGGCTGCAGGGTCCACGTGGCCTCAATCATAAATAGATAAACTACAAAAGATATCTATAGGGGTATAAGCTAATAGGCTTAGTGAGAATTATTTTCATAATAAAATCTTGTGTAGTAGAAATTTCAACTAAGTTATTTAAGTAATCAAGTGAAATGCAACATATACGTGAGCAAACAAGGCATATAGTTTTCCGGGAACTATATGTTGAATGGATTTACGCCCTCCATTTGGGGTTTGGTGATGTATAATCTCAAAATGAGTAGTTTTAGTTAAGTTATGCTTTCGATCATTACCGCCAAGCATATAAAGTCTACTCGGGTTGAGCCATGCCTCTGGATTTCTGCCAAGCATTGGTTTGATTCAATGTCGCCAAGAAACCACTTTCGATCATAACCGCCAAGTGTTGCTTTCGACCATGATACTATCCTTTTTACCTTAGGATAATAACCCCATGCAATGTAACTCACTTCGTGGTATGCATTAATCAATTTATTTAAGATATCATAGCATCATTATTATCAAATTTAAGGTGATCATAGACTTTCATACATATCAAGTGCTATACTAAAATACACATTGACTTACAATCAATTCCAGCCTCGATATTCTTAAAATCCTTTCAACAATTCTCACATACATATCCATTTGTTTTTTTGTTAATTCTAATGCAACTAAACTAGAAGCACAATCAAGTAAACGTTTTTAGGAAATCATCTCATTCCATGTCGACACTTCTTCTAAGGATGAGTCGCTCAAATAATCCACTTAGTCGAAATAATGATCGGGATACGAGTATTCTTCCTCGGAAACACCTAGTTAAGGAAAATACCCAAAATGAGTATTTCTTGATAACTTTCTTGAAACTTATCTAAGCTATGCCAATAAAAACGTCAAAATTTGTATAAAGGATGATTTCAATTTAAAATGGCCAAAACTTGGTCATTTTAACTCGAAATTGTGCATATAATATACTGATTTCTATCTATTCGAAAAGATATATCCATTTCTAAAACTATTTTCATCAAACTAAATCATTTAAGCTCCGAAACAATGGCGATCAGATTCACCACGAATTTTTTCATCCCAAAAGCATTTTGTTTCAAACATTAAACCATCCAAAAATTGTTTTGATAAATACTTAGTTATCTATATATTTGAAAATTTTCTTTTTCATAGATATATATAGCTCACATTTCATCCATACTCAAGTGTTTGTTATCCAACCAAATTTCTTGAGTAAAACAATGTTAATTAAAAGTGTAGAAAAACCATAGTTTACAATAATCTATTTTGTAATCCTTTAAAATGAATATTTTGATTCTTTTGTATTTCAAAGAATTATTTCATGTTTTCTTACTATTTTTCTTAAAGACTTTTTAATACTATTATATTTCTCTATTTTCCTTTTAGGATTTTTCAATATCGGTGTCACTTTATTGTTTTCTATACAACTTTTCCTTGATTATTACTAAAAAATCTTGGTTTGAAAACTCTCATTCTCTTTTTATGGGGTTTCCTTATATTATGTTTTTATGGAAAATATTAGTATCAAAAGTCATCTTCTTAGAAAATAAGTAATATAAAATGATTAAAAAGCTTTCTAAAAAAGAGTAGCTTTTAAAATTGTAGTAAGTTTTTCCTAAAGCTTTAAAAAGAACAAATTTACTTTTGTTAGACTATAGATCCTAATTTTAATATAAAACCATTCTTAGTGATAAAATCTCCTTTTTTGTAAAAGTATAATTGAAGCTTAAAGGTTTGGACAACAATCTTTATGGGCATGATTATGAGAAATAATAACAACAAAAATAACATAAATAATAAATAAAGTCAAGTATTGGAGTCTTAGCTTCTTAAGGCTCTTGGGACTAAGAAGTAGACTAGTCCAAAAAGAAAGAAAAAAAAAAAAAGAAAATTGTTTTGATTGATGAGGACAAGTCTAAGACTAGAGACTAGTCTTAAAACAACATGAAATAAATAAATAAATTGCAAGTGAGCTTATATGCTCTAAAGAATATATATATATATATATACATATATATGTAGATACATAATTATACTTAGTTATATATAATAACAATAATATGAACAAGGTAAAGTAACAACATAAATAGATATTCATAAACAAGAACAATATATGAACATGTAGCTTCCATAACATTCAGTTTTTGGAAACCCACACCATGGTCATGTAAAATTACATGACATGGGAAAAAGAAATTTGTAAAAAAAAAATTACCTAAAGAGGGTTTTGGTGTATTATGTGTGAATGAGTTTTGTGCATATAGAAGGGAGTTTGAGAGAGTTAAGAGGGTATGTGAGAGAGTGTTGAGAGGAAAATTTTGAAAAGATTAGTAGTGAATTTGTGGGTAGTAATTGTGTGAAAGAAGTAAAAGAGAGGGTTTTAATAGGAAAATGAGGAGTGAATTTTGTGTGTTTTCAATAAAGAAAAATTAAAAGAAATTGAGAGAGAGAATTGGGGGGGGGGGGGGGGGGTGGTGTGCACCGGCCACTACGTGAGAGAGGGGAGAGAGAGTTTTATTTTTGTACGTTGTTGATTCAATGTAATAATGAGTAAAGTAGATGTGAAATAAAGTTATGGAAAAGTAAAATGTAAAGATAATGGGTGTATAGAGTGTAAGAATAGGTGTTAGAAAAAGTGAGATAAATGAATAGTGTAGAATAGTAATGAATAATAGTGTAATGTAAAGTAGATATGACTAATAAAGTACTGGTAGTAAGAAAATACGTATAATTGCGTATTGTTATTTTTACTTATAAAAAAATTATAAAACTGATATTTTTTAAAACCTTATTTTTACGAGTCTAACGGTATATCTGGAATATTTTTACTATTCCAAGCCCCGACATGCTTTTCAAGAACTGTATTCGTTCGGGTTTAAAACGATTTTGGTTTTACTAACTATAATCTTTTTAAATCTTTAATATTATTACAAACTATTCTACATACTAATCTCTTACTTACTTTTTTAGGGTTGCGAATATGGGATTGCCAGACTTAAACTATTACGTCTAACTAGGGTTTTGTTGACTTTAGGGTTTCCAGTTGACCATCTGATTAGGGTTTAAGCTAAACCAATCACAAAACTTTGGGGGTTTACAGCTTAAATGGTCAGTATGCATCTAATTTAGTCATTTTGAGAACTTTATAGTCTTTTGTGAAGGTTCAAATTATATTTGTAATTGTCGAATTTTTCTTGTGCTTAATGCAATGAAATGAATGAAAATATCATGAGCCCAAGTTGGTATGGATAGGAGTTGGTCCCTAAGAAGAGCAATTACTTGACTCATTTGCTAATTTAAAATAAGCCATGAAAAACAAGATTTGGTTAATATGAGCAGGACTTGGTCCCTCAAAAGAGCAATGTCTGGCCCTTTATTAATTGATTCATTAAAAAAAAAAAAAAAACAAAGAAGAGAGTAAGAAAGCAAAGTAAAGAAAGAGTTGTTACTAAGAGCAAGTATTGGTCCCTTATAAGAGCAAGATTTGACTCCTCTACTAATAACTTATCAAATAAATGAATGTGCTTAAAAGCCTAATTAATATAGGTGTGTCTTGGTCCCTTAGAAGAGCAATGATTTATCCCATTCATCCCCTTTATCAACCAAGCTATCTTAAGGAAAAAGGAAAGAAAAGGAATGATTGAAAGCACAAATAAGAAAAAAAGATTTGAGGAATAAATCGATGTATATGCCTTCACTCTTGAGTGTGATGCTTAGAGAGATGACTAAGGGATTATATATTTATAAATATAAGGGGATAAAGTTGATTGACTTTGCTTGATCTTTTGGATAATTTTTGCTTTGGACTCTAACTTGAACAATGAGAGTAAAGGCTAACCTACTTTGATTAATTTTGTGATTCTAGCAAAAGTAACCTTAGCACATGATCCAATAAAATTGAATGAAATGACATATGCAATAGGTTGTTGAGGTTACTGTGTGATTTAAAAGGACAAGCTAAGCAATTGAGCTTAATTAAATGAAAATTGAAGCTTAACTTTGTCAAGTACCATTCATGATTTATTTTCCTATTCAAGAAGCTTCACTATTGTTTTTATCCTGTCTTGTTGATATTTGCTTGAGGACAAGCAAAAGCTCAAGTATGGGGGAATTTGGTAAGTAATATTTTCTCTATACAAATTAAGGGAATTTATGCTTAATTTGCTAGGCTATTTTACAAAATTCCCATAAAATTGTGTTGTTGTTGTTTAAATTGTTGTTTCATCTCCTTTAAGCCTTAAAGATAGAATTAAAGAGATTTGGTTGAAGATTGGAGCAAAAATAACAAAAACAGGCAATAGAGGCATTTTATCACGCCCTTGTGATTGAAACCGAGGGCACTAAAAGACAATCCAAACAAGTCAACTGCACCCCACGTAGTGCTTGCAATTGATACCTATGATATCCACTAAGCAAGCTGTCAATGAAGTAGAGGCAACTATAGTTCCATTCGAGCCTGTGATCTCACCCATGGATCAACCCCCTTTCACACACATTTGCATGTCTGACAAAGTTTGTTATAGTGAATCTACCATGTTAGAAATACAATCTTCATTTTTCTTTCACACGTGATGCTGATAAATAGACATGTATAGTATAGTGTAGGATAATTGTGTACCACCAAAATATTGGTGCAATATTCTTTGTAATTAATCAGAGAGAAAAAAATTATAGTGAGAGAAATATTGCTGTAATAGAGTTCTAGCTCCTGGGTGTAAATTTAAGTATTGATTTGAGTTTTATGCAAGGTTCTAAGCTTCCATAGGTGATATCTAACTTCATTTATCAATTATTTCTCTTAATTTCGTGTTGTGATTAAATCCATGAGAAAAATTTTTTTTTTTTAGTTTAGGTTTTTTGTATCCAAGACCTGATTTATGTGAATCTAACGTGCATTAATTGAATATTGTTGAATACATGTAATTAATAGCTTGAACTTGTTTTCGTGGGTATATGTGTGCGCACTATATAGATTCATGTCATATTTCAATTAAATAGATGGAGAATTTTTTATTTTGAATAGATTTAAGCTATTGATGAGGTTTTCTCATAATATCCTTATATTAAAATATGGTTTTTAATCAAAGGGTTCTTGTTCTTAATGTAGATCTAGGTTATAAATGGCTTGAGAAGAGATTGCGATTGTTTAACCTAGATTTAGACATCAATCACACTTGAGAGGGACATTAATATAAATTCGTAAATTTGACGGTACAAGCATATCTAACAAAGAACTCATTGAGTTTCTTTCTAATAATTCACATGATAAGACTTAGTGAAACAAGATATAATATATTCCTTGTATTCAAACTTATCTTTTGGAATTCACACTAGAGCATATATAGAGCTAGTTTAGATTTATAAATATTAGCTTAGTTTTGTGAATATGTTGTACATCATGAACCACTAAATTTTCTTTGGCTAGATAATAAATAAAAAGTAAGTACGATAGATGCTGACAATCCCTTAGAATATGACCTAATATTTATATGCTACTTCGGTTGGAGCACTTACCTAAATTGGTAGTAACTGAAGTTGAATCAAACCATTAGCTTGTTATACATTTTCAAAGCTTTAGATTCGTGTTTTCATAGCTAATCAAAAGGATTCATTAATTTTTTAGGCCAAGATGTTTTTCCCCTTTTTGATCACTTTAATTATATCCGTATATGAAGTTACAATTGATAGATCTATTTACATTTTGTTGCTACTATTTGTTATTTCAATTACAACTAGTCTAGTTAGCCATAATATTTAACAAATCTTGATTTTTACTTCATATAGTCCATCAACCATTTTGATTGTATCCTCCATTGCAATACTTCGAGTCTTCGATTGTAACAAACCATTGGTGCTAAGTTGTACCAGTTCACAGGTCCGACCCGAACCATGTCGAAATATATCATAATGTTTATCCTATTTGGTGATTGTAACACCTTAGAACTCCGCCCACTGAGGTATTGTCCGCTTTGGCCACATGACACATGGTTTTGTCCTTTTGATGTCAATACTTCCCAAGGGATCATCCATCATGGGATTGCTCTGCACAAAGCACACTTAACTTTGGAGTTCCGACGAACTCTAGGCCATTACATCAAAAGGCGCCTTCTCTATGATTAAATTTCTACAACCTGATGACTTCGTCATTTTCATTACACAGGTCCAGAACTACACTAGGTAGTAAGGATACAATCCTCCACTTTCGGCTAGTGAATTGCTCTGATACCACCTGTAACAGCATGGAACTCCGCTCACCGAGGTATTATCCACTTTGGTCACACGTCGCACGGTTTTGTTCTTTTGGTGCCAATACTTCCTGGGGGGTCACCCATCATGGCATTGCTCTGCACAGAGCATACTTAACTTTGGAGTTTCGACGAACTCCAGGTCATTACACCAAAAAGCGCATCCTTTGTGATTAGAGTTCCACAACCTCTATTTGAGGGGTATCACGGTGATTCTTCTAATAGCAATGCAGCACACATTTATAAAATTGTATAAAATAATGATAATTTAAGAAAGCAACTATAATAGGGGAAAAATATGAGAAAAAGCCTAGGGTCGTGGACTCTAGAGGGTAAAAAATTAAGTACCAAGACTTTATTGACAATAGAAACTTAATCATTTAACATAACTTATGGAATTCCAACTCATTCACTCATTTGTGTTAGTTTTGTATACCCTCCCTCTAATTTATTTTACTTTCCCTTTTGTAATTTGGCATTAATTTTTAACTTAAAGAAAAAAAAAGGGATAATGACAGCCAAACGCATGCAGTTTCAATCTTTTGCAATTTGGTGTCTCATCTTTAAATTTTGGTAAATTAGTGCAAATACTTTCAAAGTATGTCAAATTCAGTGCCTCTGTTAAATAATATTCGACGGTTATTCATTTTGATGACATGCTAATGATAGATCGAGTGTCTATACTTTTAGTTCGAGTTTTTAAATTGAAACAACTAATATTATTTAAAAACAAATTTTCAAAACTTGGTCCATATTATTTGGGTCAGTTTGACATCTAGTAGATTATAGATACTTTTTCAAACTTTGTCTAACAAATTATCTATCAAGAAATATATATAATTAAAAAATATATGGCAGTTCTCATGAAAACATTAAATAGACTAAATACAAATAAAATATAGCTGCAAATCAGACACCTTTACACATAAAGTTTAAATACAGATACAGAAAAAACAGTAATCCAAACGGATCTTAGTAATCACGATTGTGTGAAATAGACAATTAAGTTAATTGTAGGGTCTGTTTGTTTTGGCTTTTTTCCGGCAGATATAGACACTTTTTTAAACTTTTTTCTAACAAATTATTTATCAAGAAATAGATACAGGTAAAAAAAAGTTAACAGTTCATCAAAAGATCAAATAGAACAAATATAGATAAAATTTAGATGCAAATCGGATATATTTACACATATCATTTTAAAAAAGATACAGATACAGATGAAAAACAAACAATCCAAACAGATAATTTCAAATGCGACATTATCTAGAATTTGAATAATTATTTTATAAACAAAAGAAATTTAGGGCAAATTGGACCTAAGATAAATTAAGCTCGTCAACTAATGAAGTTTGATTACGCTTGAAAATATCCTTTACGGATGCAAACTGGACTAAATTTAATAAAAATATTACAAAATGAATTTCCTGAGAATTACTTGGGCTGGCCGGCTTGATTTTGGGCTAAACCCAATTAATGAACCAAAACTGGCCGAGGTGTTTGTTAATTTATTATTTATTTGGTGTGAATAACAAGGACAGAGCAAAAAGAATTATTGATCAGCAGTTAGACTTGTGTTTCGTATATTGTAATAATATCGTCCATTGAAGGACATAAATTCAAGACTAAGGATGAAATCGGGACGGGTTCGGAATGGATCTTTTTGAAATCCAAATTTAATCCGATTCTTAAAGGGGGTCCGAAAGCAAAAAAATGAATTTTGTTTTAAGTTATTAATGATGTAAACATATATATGAAAAAATGAACTTTAGACAATAATATCATATAAAAAGATACAAACATTTCATTTCTACTTAGTTTCATATACATAGAATATATATGGGATCCTTGTCTTAATAATTTAATATTTTTAACTTTTTTATATTTTAAATTTATGCCGGATCAGGTTTTTCCAATGGTTACATAAAAACCCAAAACCCAACTCGATAATTTATCGGACTTCTTTTTTTTTATGTCCCAAAACTCTATAGAATTTGATGCTATAAGAATTTTAGCGAATTGAATAGGTCGAATACCCTATAATGATCCATCCCGATTGCATCTCTATTCAAGACAGCGTGCCAGTGCACGGGCGTGGTATCTATAACAACTGAAAACGAAAATGTCGACTCAACTACGATCGACTCTGTTACGGAATTATTGTCGGTGCTAACTATCTAGATGTGTTTCATATATAAGACGGACCACCAGATAAAAAGAAAGGGTCTATCAACAAAATCTATGCATACTTAATTATGTGACTAGATGTCACCAAAAGAAGCTTGCATATAGTAAATTATTCCTTTATGATAACAATATAAAAAGCTAGAATGAAGGTTGAAGCTCCCCTCCTCCGTCAGTGGTGCTTTCCCTTTGTCTGATATAAAACTCATTGGGCTGAAGGAGATTTTAACCTGGCAATGAGCATCTTTGCATACTCAACCAGCTTGTCGGTGTCCGGCATGACATCCTTAACGGCAGCATCGGCGCAAAAACACTCAGCCCACTTGGCCAAGCCAGAAGTGGTGGATTCATCAATCAACTTAGTTCCGGATATCCTCTCGGTGACCCTAACCCAGCCAAGGAAGCAGCCCAGTGCGATGTCAAGGTAGCCAATCTGCTCTCCTCCAAAGAAAGGCTTACCTTTGCTGCACTTCTCAAACGCACCCTCCATCAGCCCCAATCCTTCAGCCACCTGTTTCAAAGCCGCCTTCTTTGCCTCTTCGCTCTCTGCTCTGGCAATTGCTCTCACAGATGGAAACCACTGCACGGTTTGATCAACACCCAGAAGTTAACTATTGCAATCTCTAAAGTTTTACTGACATTATTAGTCCTCAACAATATAATATTATAATGATATCAGATGATACTATAAGATTTGTATCTTCAAAGAATTTTAAGGACAGCAATTTTATCCTAGTAATACGGAATTATTGTAAATATAATCCATCAGATTTTTGCATCATTAAATAGTATAATAAAAATTCTAAATGTTGATCATATTAGCTTACCTTAGAAAACTGTGTATGTAAGTTATAATGGGACCATAATGAAATGATGAATCATCATTAACACACAAAGTCGCAAGCGTATGATTTCAAACATGTATTGTCTTAAAATGAAACATACAAGAGAGACCTTATAGATTTAAGAATTTCAATACCTTCTCGTCAAGGTAAGCAGCCCAGAAGCGAGCAGTGGCTCGATCATAAGGGTCAGATGGAAGGATTGATCGCAGAGAGGAGGATGACCACACCTCATCGATGTACTCCATAATAACGAGAGACTCACAGATGGTCTTATCTTGATGAATAAAAACAGGAATTTTTTTATGAACGGGGTTTGATTTCAAGAGCAGCTCACTTTTTGTCCCAATTGTCTCTTCATGAATCTCATAATCCACAGATTTGATGTTCAGGGTGATCATAGGCCTTAGCGCGTAGGGACTAGCCCATGCACCAATAATTTTCACGTCACTCTTTTCCATTTCGTAACGATCAATATTAGTGTCGATTGACAAGGAAAGGATCGAAAGTAGAGGAAATATTATTGGAGAAAGAAACGGCAAGGGTTGTTTTGGTTTGTGTGTTTAGGAGTTCCGCATTCATGTGGTGGAAAATATATATGGTCGGTATCCTCTCTCCCTTTTTTTTTTTTTTTCTAATTATATAATTCATTTGTTACACAAACGTAGGACGTGTATGTACGCTGCAGCAGAATGTCGCGTAATATGTGAGGGACTCGTTTGGCTGCAAGGTCTGACTCACGGTTCAAATGTATTCGTTTTTTGCGTCGATGGGAAAGCCCTGTTTACACTTATGCATCTCCATTTAAATTATCAATGGGTATATATTATGGCCAATAATATGGAGCTATGCCAACCGTTGGCTCTAAATTTATATTTGTCACTTCTTAGGTAACTTATAAACTCATCAATATTTTGAGTATATCTTACTTAAGGAGCAGAGAAGTGGTAAGGGCATCTATATTGGATGTGCTTGACACGAATACTTAAGTAAAGTATCTTATGTTTTGAGATCCTCACAAATATTGAGAGTTTTTTCAACTTTTTGGGATTATCTGCAAAGGATCTAAAAAAATAAGTTCCCTCATAATGTTTTATTATTATTTTGTAAAAATTAGGTATTGTGTAAAAATAAATGTGACTAAAAAAGTATTAAAAAGAGTGAATTCAAAAAGTATTAAAAAAAAGTGAATAAACTTATGTGAAAAACTTTACGGATAAAGTGGTGAAGTGCTTCAGAAGGAAAATTCCTTTAGATGTCGATATGACATTTTAACAATCTGGTGAAGGACCTTATGGATGTAGATGCTCTAATAATTAATCACTTCTTCCTCAAAGAAATAAGCTAATAATATGTTATAAATAAATAATATTTCAAATTTTGAGAGCTCTATAGTTTATATACAATTTTTATAATTTAAAATATTGAAAGCTTAAAATAAACATTTCCTTTTAGATGATAATACAACATATATAACATTCAATCATTAAATAATTATATACTTTTTAGGTACCTAAAATATGGATGTATCTTCTCTATTACAAAAAATGGGTGACCATTTTTATTATAACGTTTAAATTCCTTCACTACCATTTTAGAAATTTCGTGCTTGATACATCATGTCAATGCAATGGTTGGAACACATGTCTATGGATTTTTTTGAACAAAAATACACATACAAATTATAAAAAAAAATTACCAAAATAGTGTTAATATGTCACATCTGAAGAGATACAAATATTTATACTTATATCACATCTTCGGGTGAAGATATAGTGATCTAAGCGAAAAAAAAAAGGAGCTTATGTATTGCACAGATCCTGGCCTGTATTGCATGACCAATGAGCGATATACGTACAATTATATGTGTATCGCTTGATGGTCATGTAATACACATTTAAAGTGTATCGCACAACCAAGGTACGAGATACATGTAATTTTTATAAAAATTTGTATCGTACCTTAAAGATGTGATACAACAATACTATTCTTGATTTTTTTTATAATTTCTTTTTGTGAATTTTATTTTTGAAGCTACATTATACATGTAATATCCTCTAATGCAACTATATCATTTTTCAATAAAGCTAATTTCTTATCAAAACTTTCGAATTCATTAAAAAGTATGCTCATGCATGCATTAGTATCACCCTTATGCTATGCATAATTAGCAGAAAAATCATATTTTTGAAAAAAAATTCTTAAAATATACTATATTTTCAAAGTTATGGCATATTGTCACACCCCAGAAGGTACCCTAAACCTGGCAGTCCGCTGCATAGAATATTAAAGCTAATGAATGACAACCTTAGTCATGCAGGAGCTTCTATATCACATGCAAGGCGTGCTTCCAAGATAGTAGGAGACTCTCAGGGGTATTACATTTAAGTAGATAATAAAAGTATGCAAGAACTTATATAAATAAACATGGATATTCATTTAGATAACAAACTCTTACATCATCTTAGGGCATTCCTCCTCAAAATAGTCTTGATTCAACTAAACCATTAACAAGTAAACATAACTATAATATAAGCCTACTATAGAATTTTCTTAGAAGTTTATGTTCAAAACTAAATACATATAACTTCTCCCAAAAACTCCTAGTGGCTTTGGCTCATACCTGCATAAGGCTCCTCGGTGCCAACCAAAGATAATCATACTGTAACAAAAAGCTATAGGTATATAAGCAAATCTAGCTTAGTGAGATAATTCCCATCTATAAGACATTTCCATAAATCAAGAAAATATTTAAACAATCATATGAAAATGTACCAAACACAAAAGCAAACAAAATGCACAAGATTAATCGGAAATCATGTGTAGCATGGATTTTACACCCTTCATGTCGGGGGTTGGGAGGTTATAGGCCCATACGACCATCAATATTTACAGATTTGCTGGCCCCTACTCACCTTGTAGACTTTCTAGCTGCTACTGGCCTATGTAAACTTTTCAGCTCCTACTAACCACCACTACAAATTCCTTGTTTTCCCACACGAAGAATAGTAGTGAAATAAATGTGACCCACAAATATGATATGGATGAATCATTTTCAATATAAGTTTAACCAATAAATGTTGAGTTCAAGTTAAAGGCGATCAAAACAATATTCATCATATCAATGCAAGAATCACAATTTATTTATCAATTCCTCTTTCGATATTCTTAACTTATATTCAACCAATCATAAATCCAAATCACACAATATTTATTTATTTATCTTTTCCTTATTTTCTAATGCTACTGCTTCAAAATGCAAACAAGGAAATGTAACTTAGTAAAGGATTAACTCACTCCATGTCGGTAGCTCCTAATCAAAGTAATCTTCCGGAAAAGTGATCTCGGTTTCTTCTTCACCTAAAAAAGATGCAATACCCACAATGAGTCTTTCATAGAATGTCTATTCTTGAAAACTGTAAATCTATCTTAAAATCACGGTAAAATCGGATTGAAGGAAATTCCAACTTAAAATGGCCATAACTTGCTCATTTTAACTCGGAATTTCGCATATTATATATCGTTTTCTACCTACTCGAAAAGATCTATCCATTTCTAGAACTATTTTCATCAAACTAAGTCATTTGGGTTCCGAAATAGTGGTGACCAGATTCACTACGAATTTTCACAAAACTCAAATTCCTTCTTTTAACAAAAGCTCATTTTAAAGAGATAGATATTATAATAGTTTGTAAAACCTTTGAAATATATATACATATATTTATTGACTCATATCAAATGTATGAAGTTAACGAAGTTGTCTCAAACCATAAATTTTTGTAAAAGTAAAGTCTTCTAAAGAAAAGTGGAATTTTTTGAAAATTCCTCTTATTTTTGCTAGAGAATATTTCAAGTCATTTTAAATGAGTAAATTTCATTTCCTTAGTCCTTTAAATTTTGGAAAAATGATTTTATTTCCTTAGTTTCTAATACTTTTTGAAAATAATAACAATTTTATATTCATAGAAATAATTTCCTTGTTTCTTAAAATTAATATTTTCATGACAGAAATTTCTTGTTTGTCAAACTAGTATTGAAAAAGTGGAGTTTAGTAAAGCTTTTGTTTTACTTAAGAATTTCTTCCCATGTTATGTATGTATTGTAAAATTTTTTCTATGGATTCCTCTAAATTTCTTTAGAAAAGTTTGCTAAGGTAAAATCCCTGGATTTTATGAAGATTATTTCCTACTTTTAGTTTTAGAGAAAATTTTCTATTTAAAAAAAAATTTCTTATTTATTTTATTGAGACAAAATCATTATGTTCATGCATGAATATGAGCCATAAGCTATGAAACATAATGAAACATAATAACTTAAAGAAATAAATCAAGTATTGGAACCTTAGCTTCATCAAGGTATCCCCGGACTAAGAATAGACTAGTTCCGTAAAGAAAAAAAAATGTTTTGACTTGATGAGGACAAGTCTAAGATTAGAAGGACTAGTCTTAAAGATAACATAAAATTAAATAAA
Source organism: Combretum micranthum (assembly GCA_024138025.1). Classification (NCBI taxonomy): domain Eukaryota; kingdom Viridiplantae; phylum Streptophyta; class Magnoliopsida; order Myrtales; family Combretaceae; genus Combretum; species Combretum micranthum. The sequence continues at coordinate 171,475 of JAMXBD010002341.1, read as the reverse complement.
TTGCAAGAGTAAATAAGTTGCAGGGAAAGTAAGTAAATTGCAAAACAAATGAGCTTATATGCTCTAAAATTATATATATATATATATAGCTACATAGATATATTTAGTAGCATATATATAAAAGCAACATAAAAATTAGATTCATGACACAAAAACAAAGTATGAACTTATTGTTACTTTCTTTAACCTTCATGGTTTAAAAAACACACACTAAGTTCATACTAAATAAATGAACACTTTAGAAAACTAAAACTATTACCTAGAGAAGAAGTAAAAACTTGAGAGAGTTTATGAGAGATTTTTGGAGAGTAATTTTAGTGTATAAAGTTGTGAAAAAGTGGAAGGAAGAAGGGGTATTTATAGGAAAATGTGGAGAAATTTTGTGTTAATTAAATAAATGAAAATAAAACAATTGGAGAGGGAGAGGAGCATGGCCGGCGCAAATTGCAGAGTAGAGGGAGTGAATTTTATTTTTTTGTATTTTTGTTAATGAAAAGTAAGATATGAAATATGTGAAGTTGTATTGAAATAAAAAATTGTAAGAAAGTAGAGGTATGGTTTATAAGAGTAGGTTGTAAGGAAAAGTAGAGATAAATGAATAGTGTAGAATAGTAGAAAATAGTGTAATGTAAAGTAGACATGACAATTTAAGTACCGTAGTAAGAAATATGCGTATAATTGCGATATCCGATATTTTAGTTACCGAAAAATTATGAAATTGATATTTTTGAAAACCTTATATTTTTACAAGTCTAACGGTCTATTCAGAATATTTTTACTGATCTGAACCCCGGGACATGCTTTTCGAGAACGGTGTCCAGCTGTGCTCAAAACAAATCACGGTTTAACTAATCTGATATTTTTAAGCTTTCTTAAGTTATTACGAACTATTCTACACACTAATCTATTACTAACTTTTCTATGATTGCTTAAACGAGAATGCTGGACTTGAACGTTGCAAAAGACTAGGGTTTTGTTGACTTTGGGTTTTCGGTTGACTTTGTAATTAGGGTTTAAGCTTAAATAGATCACAAAACATTAGGTTTACAACCTACCCTCTTAAAGAAAGTTTTGTCCTCAAAACTTGAAGTTCATACCTGATTTCTCGAACAACTTTGGATCTTCTGCGTATGTCGCTTTCGGCCTCCCAGTTGCTTCTTCATGCGAGTGATTTCTCCACAGAACCTTCACATATTTAATCTCCTTATTCCGAAGCTTTTGCACCTTATGATTTAGGATCTAAATCAGTTGCTCCTGTATGTGAGGTTTTCTTTTAACCGTACTGGTTCCAGTTCTGCAATCTTAGTAGGATCTAGCACATGCTTTCGCAAAACCGATACATAGAACACATTATGAATTCCTAATAGGTTAGGAAGGAAGGCCAGACGATAAGTAAGATCTCCTACTCTTTCCAACACTTCAAAAGGTCCAATATATCGTAGGCTCAACTTTCCTTATGCCGAACTCGGTGAATACTCTTGATGGGGTTTACCTTCAAATACACATGGTCTCAACTTCAACTTCGAGTATTCATCTTTTATATCCGCCCAACTTTTTTGTCGATCTTGTGCTTCCTTCATCTTGTGTTGATTGACTCGTACCTTGTCAGCCGCATCCTGTACCAAGTCGGGTCTAATGCTCAATCTCTACATCATCCCATAATAAAGGTGATCGACACCGCTTTCCATACAACGTTTCATAAGGTGGCATCTGAATTGTGGAGTGGTAGCTGTTGTTGTAGGCAAATTCTACCAATGGTAGGTGTGCATCCTAACTACCTTTGAACTCTATTACACAAGCTCTCTTCCAAAGTTTGTATTGTCCTCTCTGATTGACCATCTGTTTGAGGGTGATATGCAGTACTGAAATATGCTTTGTTCCCATACATTTCTGCAAGCTTGTCCAAATTTAGACACGAACCTTAGGTCTCGGTTAGAGACTATTCCAGCGGGCACTCCATGCAAGCGTACTATCTCTCTTATGTATATTCTTACCAACTTATCCATGGAGTACGTCATGTTGATTGGAAGGAAGTGTGTTGTCTTTGTCAATAGGTCGACTATGACCCAAATGGCATCATATCCTGCAGAAGTTTTTGGTAAACCACACACAAAATCCATCGTGATTTAATCCCATTTCCATCGTGGTATTGGCAGGGGTTTCAAAAGTCTTCCCGGTCTTTGGTGTTCCACCTTCACTTGTTGGCATGTGGGACACTTCATCACAAAATCGGCCACGTCTCTCTTCATACCGTTCCACCAATAGTGGCTCTTCAGGTTCTGATACATCTTAGTTCCTCCTGGATGCATAGTATATCCCGAATGATGTGCTTCATTCATGATTTTCTTCCTCATATCCTCATCATCTGGAACATATAACCTCCCTTTCATTCTTACCACCTCATCTTCATCTATCTTGAAATCTGTATATTTTCCTTCTTGTACTTCTCCTTTAATCTTTTGAATTGCCTCGTCATACCGTTAGGCTTCCTTGATCCTTTCTACCAAGGTGGGTTCCATGACTAGGCTGGCGATTTGTGCTTCCACACTTTGCCCTATGAATTCAATACTCATCTTTTCAAATTCCTTTATTAGCTCCCTCTTATCAGTGAGCAAAGTAGCTACTTCTCCATAATTCTTCCTACTCAGGGCATCTACGACTGCGTTTACTCTTCCTGGGCAATATTTATTCCAAGATCATAATCTTTAATGAGTTCCAACCATCTCATTGCGCATATTTAGCTCCTTTTGCATGAATAGATACTTGAGACTCTTATGATCGGTATAGATCTCACACCTTTGCCCATATAGGTAATGTCTCCATAACTTTAGTGCAAACACAATGGCGGCTAATTCCAGATCATGGGTAGGGTAATTCTGTTCATGAGGCCTAAGTTGTCGTAATGCATAAGCAACACTTTTCCATCTTGCATCAACACACATCCAAGACCATTTCTAAGGCATCACTATGCACTGTGTAAGGTTTCTCGGGGTTGGTAGAACCAAAATTGGACAGATACAGGCCTTTTCTTTAATTTGGAAACCTTATTCTCTGTTATCCTCCAGATGAACTTTTCATCCTTCTGAGTCAACTGCGTTAGGGGTTTGGCTATGGTGGAAAAATTCTTCACAATTTTCCTCTAATATTCAGCCAATCCGAGAAAACTTCTCACTTCAGTAACAGTCTTAGGTTGTTTCCAATCCATCATTGCCTTAATCTTTCAGGGTCTACCGATATACCCTCTCCTGAATGACATGTCCTAGGAAAGATATCTCCAACTAGAAATCACACTTAGACAGCTTGGTGTACTACTTATGCTCACGCAAGGTTTGTAATGCCATTCTTAAGTGTTCTTCGTGTTGCTTTTGTGTCTTGGAGTAAATCAGAATATCGTCTAAAAATACTATCACACACTTATCTAGCAAAGGTTTGTATACTCGATTCATGAGATCCATAAAAGTTCCTGGCGTGTTGGTTAAATCGAAAGGCATTACCAAAAACTCGTGATGTCCGTAGTGAGTTCTGAAAGCCTCTTGGGCACATCCTCAGGTTTAATCCTCAACTGGTGATATTGTCACGCCCCGAAGAGTACCCTAAATGTGGTAGTCCGTCGTACACAATATTAAAGCCTAGGAATGACCGCCTCAGTCACGCAAAGGCTTCCATACTATGTACAAGATATCTAACACATGGAGGAGACACATCGGAGTGATACATTTTATATTGATACAACTTGAGTAACAATGTAAAGGAAATACAATTCACTATACTTCAAATACAAATCACTATACTTCAATTTCAATTCATCAAAAGATTTCACTACATAAAACTATTACAAAGCAATTCACAAAACCTAGCTAATATTTTCATGCATTCTTATTTCTTGTTGGAATCCCGAAGTCATATTCGGCTTCAACCATTTCGGTCCCCGGGTAATATTCTTGAGTTAACCTATTTAATCAAACATCTATTGGGGTATAAGCTATACTAGCTTAGTGAGAATTCCTTTAATTTCGAACCATGACAAGCAAGTTATAAATCATCCATATGCTATGCATGAACAAACACATGAGCAAACAATTATGTATGGGTATCCGGAATCTATACACAGAATAGATTTACGCCTCCTTATCTTAGGTTTATTGAAAGTCTACATGACCGCTGCTAGTCCTCGAGCCCTCGACTCGTAGCACTCGACTCAGCTAGGCTCACACATGGAATGCATCCCCGATGCACCTTAGTTCCCTATGAATGAGTTGTGACCGGGTCTCATTATCTAAACGAATCATCGGACCATACCGATCAACCTGCATAGGAGTAACACACTACCAAATGCAACATGTCCGATGCATGCATGACCAATTTAATTTTTACTTAGGTCAAAATGTTCATACATTCTTTAGAGTGACCAACCAATATCATACATATAACAAAATAATATGAACAGTGCAGTTATCCAATGAATCATGGTTTCGATATGCTTTAGTATTCTTTGGCATACATACATCAAAGTCTCGTCACCTATCTCATCCCCATTCATATCGGTTTTTATCTTGTTTCTATAATTCTAATGCAATAGCTACAAGCAAATAAGGTAACAAAATAAGAAGAAGACTCACTCGGCATTGATCACGGTCTCTTAGTAAAAGTAATCCGGTGGTAGGGAATCGTCAATTTTGGGTCACCTAAAAAGGAAGAAATACCATAATAAGTATTTATCACTTAGCTAATCCAAACTATCTTATACAAACTATCAAATTCGTAATTTTGTCCTAAGCGGGAATTCCAACTTAAAACGGTATAACTTAATTGTTTTAACTCGGAATTTAGAAAATTATATATTGATCTCTATCTACTTCAAAAGATCTATCTAATTCTAATATCATAATTAGGTTTTGAAAACTTTGAAGCTTCGAAAAGATTGGATCAGATCAGAACAGTAGTGATAACCGATTTACAAAATTGATTTTGTGAAAGTTCATGAAGTTTCTACTATCCAAAGCAAGTATTCATGCAATATGAACAAATTACTATCGTAAATGATATGTCATGAGATATATATATACATTTTCTTGATGATATTGAATAAAAGAAATTTTTAGAAAACTTTTTTTTTTGTAAGACTTTATGAAAAATTAACTTAGAAAGGCTAATCTTGTATTCTTGACAATCCCTACTTGTTTTTAGAAAAATTCCTTGATAAAATCTATTTATTCTTATTAAAATTAAGCCTTCATTATGTATATTCCCTAAGGCCTTTGTTTTTCAATAAAAACTCCAATTTTGCACTTTGTAAACATGTTTTTAAAATTGGTTCATCCTAAAATCCGAATTTGGTAAAAATTATTTTTGGTGGTGATTCCTTTAAGTAAAAATCATTTGATACTTAGAAGATTAAGGCTCAAACATACCTAGCCACTAAGGACTTCATTTTTTTAATAAAAATTCTATTTTGAGTTTGAAAAGTATGGGTTTTCATACCATTACTCCATTATTACGAATTTCCTAAGTTGACTAGCAACTCAAATTTTCCCTACTTCATTTCTACTCCTTGTTCTACATATTTTTCTTAGCAAATCCATCTTAATTTATAAAAATCATTACTTGATGATACCTATGAACTAAACTCCTTATTTTTCATATAAAACACAAGTTTTGGAGTTGATAAATGGGCTTTTAAGGCATGGTTTTGAAACCATCCGAATTTACAAAATTTGGATAAAACTCAAATATCATATTTTGTAATCTCTTCCTATTTTTGAGAATTTCTACTAGTAGATACCATTTACTTATCAAAAACATCTCCTATTGATACCTATTCCATAAGCCTTCCATTTTCTAAACAAAACTTTCATTTTCGTGTTAAAAAATGGGTTTTCAAAATTGTCTTGGTTGAGATCCGAATTTACAAATTTATTTTTGGACATATCTTTTGATAAAATCCATTTAAGCTTAGACAAATCATCATTTACATATCTTATCTTAAGAGCCTTCCATTTCTTAAATAAAAACTTCATTTTTGAGTTGGAAAACATGTTTTTAAACTATGCCTTGGCCTAAATCCGAAAATAAGATTTTTATTTTGAAAATCACCTTTGATTCTTGCAAAAAAGTCTTGATGATATACATCCACTAAACCTTCATTTTCTCAACTAAAACTTCCATTTTGAGACTTGGAAAGTGGTTTTTAAATTTAAGTTTTGCCAGATACGAATTTCACTATTTTGTTCAAGTTCAAAACCAAGATCTACACTTTCTATGATCATAAGTATAAAAGAAATTCATGGTAGTAAACTATAAACTCATAGATCTAAACTTTACTCCTCAAAATCATTCATTTATGATATCTATTCCTTAAGCCCTTCATTTTAAATGAAAAATACACATTTTGAAGTTGAAAAATAGCTTTTCTAAATATGGTTCCCTTTTTATCCGAATTTTCAAAAATGATTTTTGTTGAAACTAAAATAGATCTTGAGCTTTCTAAAACTTTTCTACTATCATCAAGCTATTATAAGTTATTTAAGAAAATAAATCAAAAGTCTAATGTATTTATGAACCTAAAACAACTAGATCTAGTTTACTATACTAGTTATAAATGCATGAACACTAAGATAGTTATATGAATGGTGAATATATGCATAAATCATTAGCAATAACAAAATAATAACTCATATAACAAGATATAAAATAGAAACAAAATTAAAGCTACAAAAAAAGTTATATAACTACTTTTAGTAAGAAAATAATAATGATATAAGAAAATAATCATGGATAAGAAGAGTGTTTCACTTTGGCATCATCATCCTTACTTTTTAAGCTTATGGAAGGTCATTTGATGCATGAAACTCTTACTATACTTTACCTATATCATCTATGGAAGCTCAAGAAGAAGGTATACTCAAAGGATCTTCAAGAATGGAGTGTGGAAGCAAGATTTAGAGATGGGGGCAGCTTGTATTCCTTGCAAGAACAAGGCTAAGAAAGTGATAAAGAGAGGAAAAGGAGAGAGTAAATGGGGTTTCAAAGAAGGAAAGGGTGTAAATTGAAGGAATTAAATGGAGAGAGAGGAGTGTATTAATTAAAAGAAAAAAGTAAAATAAAACAATGGTAGATTTGGGGAGGGGGTTGCATGTGAATTCAAAGAGAGAGAGAGAGAGAAGAAGTTTAATTGTCTTGTAACTTAAATTTTGAAAGTGTAACTTGTGTCAAATGAGACTTTAAATCATTAAATAAATTAATAAAATAAAAGAAAAATGGCTATTTTTAGGAGTATGGTTAGCTGCCATTTGTGGGGAAATGGAGTGTAGAATGAGTGAAAGCAAACTTGATTAATGTGTAGAAGTGACAATTGAAGTTTACTTGAAGTATGGGTTGAAAAGATACTTTTTATTAAGAAAATACATAAAATAAAATTAATAAAAATATCTTTAAATGAATGGCAAAATTTTCATAAATAAAATTAAATAATTATTTGAATTATTTTAGTATTTCAACAAATATGTTACCGGTATTATCAAAATACGCGAATATGAGCTATAAATGATATTTTTATAACTCGAAAAATTCTAAAAAAATTATTTTGAAATAAAAATATTTAAAAATGCTTTTCAATTATTAAATAATTTATTTTATTTTTAGCATCGGGTCTTAAACAAAAACTGATCCCGTAAAAACCCGAAACTAACTAAATTTTAGAAAAATGGAATTTCTTATGATATATAAAATATTTATCTAAAAATTTAAGGGTTTATACGAATAATAAATTGAGTAATGAATAGAAATGAATATTGCAAAAGACTAATTAATTATCGGTAGTAATGAAATACGAATATAATTGCAAAATCAGATAATTCTAGGTCGAAAAATTATAAAACTGATATTTTAGAAATCCTTATAAAAATACGAGTCTAACGGTATTAATGGTATATTTTTTATATCTCGAGCCCTAGGACATGCTTGTCAAAGTCTGTATCCGAATGGCTTCGCAATAAGTCAAAATTTTATCAATCTGATATTTTTAAGCAACGTTATATTATTACGAGCTATTCTACACACTTAAACTACACCTCGGCCTCTAGGGCTTAGAGCGCAAGATTTCCGGACTTAACTAATGTATTCCACTTAGGGTTTCTGGTGATTTTCCGGTTTAGATCTTTGCCAATTTGGAAACTGATGTTTTATGTTTCTATAACATATTTAATTTGAGAAATTTATTTTAAATTTTATTTTTATAAGTATTCAAGATCTCTCAACGTTTTTGAAATTCCTGAATTGAGTTTTATTTCCGAAGGTTTATCGTTATTTACTTTTTAATAATTTGTTTTTGGGTTCTCTATTACCAGATTTTACAATTCAGAGTTAAGTATGGAATTTATCGTACGTAGTGGTTTTGAATTTGAAGACAGTTGAGCTCTTATTTTATTTTCAAGGAATCTCATTTTCTCAAGATTAAGAAATTTCTAGATTCGTTCGTAATTTAGGACTAGTCGAAGTTCGATTTTAATTTAGAGTCATTTTTAGAGTTTAACTTCAATGTTTATTTTGGAATTATTTATTGAAATTTTCTGAGGCTTACAGATATCCTGATCGTAAATCAATTCTTGAAAAGACACTAGCTCCTTGAAGCTGGTAAAAAAATCATCTATCCTTGGGAGTGGATACTTATTCTTGATGGTGACTTTATTAAGCTCCCGATAATCGATGCACAAGTGCATAGAACTATCCTTCTTTTTCACGAGTAGCACTAGTGCTCCCTAGGGTGATACACTTGGTCGAATGAAACCTTGGCCTACCAAGTCTTTCAATTGAGTCTTCAGCTCCTTTAGCTCCACTGGTGCCATTCGGTAGGGTGCCTTTGATATTGGCTCCATGTTTACCAATAAGTCAATTTCGAAATCGATTTCCCTCTTGGTGGTAATCCAAGTAATCCATCAGGAAATACATCTGGAAATTCCTTAACTACGGGTATGGATTCCAACTTAGGTTTCTCCTCTTCTTTCTCTTCTTCATCCATGTTACTTAAGTTGATCTCTTCATCATCCATTAACTCAAATGAGTTCAACTTCATTGTGGATTCTCCTTTGAATACTATTTCACACCCATCTTGATCCTTAAACTTTACTTCTTTATGTCTACAATCCACTAGAGCCTTAACAGATGTCAACCAGCTCATCCCTAAGATCACTTCATACTTGCTCATTTCCAAAATTATCAAGTCACACTTAGTGTAACATCCTTGTATCTCCATGGGACAATCCTTTAGCATTTCTTTAGTCATTACTATGCTTCCGGTGGGGGTCTTAACTCGAAAACCGGTAGCGATAGTGTCATGGGTAAACCAATTTGTTTAGCTAGACTAACGGTGATAAAGGAATGCGTAGCTCCGGTGTCGAACAAAGCATAAGCAGTTTGACTAGCTATGCGTATGTGACCTGCACTCGAATTTTATACTAATCACGAAACTGGTATACTTAAGCTATTTGCTGGTATAAAACTTTATACTCCTAGTATTAAGAATTGAATGCAGGGTACTTAATAACTTGCATTAAAGGTAAAGGATTTTCTCATTCTAACCTGTCATCAGTCCAAAATCAGGGCCACAATCTCTATCCATAATGCTAACTCAGGTCCTTCATCATCTGATTCTTCACATACCCACTAACCTTCCAAGTTGTAAATCCTCATTCCATGGACAACTGCTCTAGAACGGCTCAAGTTGCTCCCTCTACTTCCATTCTTCGCCGATGTAACTCCTCCCATTGAACCAAACGGTCTAGCTAGGGCATTCTTTCTCCGTGGGCATTCATTGGCGAAATGCCCAGTTTGCTTGCATATAAAGCAAATGATGGAAGCCTTCTTCAAGCAGTCACTGATCTTGTGGCTAAGGTCTCTACAAAAATAGCATTTGTGTTGAAGCAAGGGGCACCTCTTCGGATAATGCTCCTCTTTACATTTCCAGCATGTCACTTTGACCTTTGATGCCTCCCTGATGCCACTAGTACTGTTGAAGAGTTTAAACTTCTTGTTCTGAAAATTAGGACTATAACTATCTTCAGTTCTCTTTCCGAACATAAAGGTTCTCATTTTAGGTGCTTTACTTTTCCTCTTCTTGGCTCCTTCTATAATGCGAGCCCTTTCAACCAATTCATGGAGGGTCCTTAAATCCAACTCCTCCAGATGTATCCTTAAGTCCTCGTCTAGGCCACTCAGGAAGACTTGCCTCTTTAGCTCTTCACTGTGCCTAAAGGATTTCGGTGCATACTGGAGTAGAGGACTAAATTCAGTCTCGTATTGTTCCACTGTCCTTCCTTTCTAAGATATGTGAAGGAAGTCTCCACTGTATTATACTCTCAAACTTCCAGGAAAATAATTCTCCAAAAACTCCCTTCTGAAGGTTACCCAGGTCACAAGTGGTAGCAACTCTCTACTTTTCAATTCCTACCATACTCTAGCGTTGAATCTTAACATATAAGTTCCATAATCCAAGCGCAGGTGATGGTGCACTTCATATGCAGCAAACGATCTTTCTATCTGTGCTAGCCAGTCCTCCGCTTCATCTGGTTTTTCAAAACTCCCATCAAAGTATCGATTACTTTTGATGAAGTCAGACAAGGAACTTCGATACGGTCGAGGTAGCGGTGGTGCTGGCAAAGGAACAGTTTGGGATTCAGCTTCTGGTGGTGATAGTGCCTCAACCGTTGCTTCAGGTGCATAGGCAGCTGGTGGTGGCATGTTCTGCGCATGCTACATAAAGTTGTTGACCAGACCAGCTAGTTGGTTGATCGCAACCCAAACATCGCCTTGTTGATTTGGTGGGGGATTTGGTGGTGCTGCTGGTTGGCTTGCTGTAGATTTTATGGCTCAACTGGAACATTATTGGAGGCACGACGTTCATGTCTCCTACCTCTCCTACCTCGTCTGTTAATTATTCTTAATTTTAGACTTCTTAAATCTTTACAAGGGGGGAAAAGATCGGAAATATCGGAAATTTGCACAGGAAATTTTTAAGGCAATTAAATAAAAAATTATTAAATCAAACACAAAGTACTTTTCATTAAAACAAAAGAGGATGATTACCCTTACATAGTCTGAGAAGGTTAAAACCATTCTCAGCAAAATAAAGTGCTTAAAAATAAGATATACTTAAAACATAATAAGTAAAAACAAAAACATTCATTCATCACAAACAAGGATATATCTATCCTAATCCTAGGAAAAAGGTTTGTTGCACTCGTTGAGGTTGTGTAAACCCCGGGAATTTTTCACATTAGTATCCGACTTCATAATAGATTATATAAACTAGATAATAGATTCAGATTCTGAGTGAAGTTTAATAATAGGCTAATATTTAGATTTTTGGATGAATAAAAGATTTAGGAACTGAATAAAGAGTTCTTTAACCCTAGTTAATACCGAAAACGAAACCTTGTATCTTGAATAACTAATTCAAGATATGATCTAATATCTAAGACCCAAAAACCTAGTATACAAATAGATCTAAATAGAAAATGTGAATATAAAGATTAAATGATTGTTTTTTATCCTGATAATGATTCAAGACTAGAATAATGATTAATAATGAGTTTATATATATACTTAAACCCTAATTTTGAGATTCCTAGTTAAATTTAAAAGCTATTAATAAGAATCTATGTTTAGTATCAAAACTAAAGATATAAATATAGTTTAGTTTCTGTATTAAGCTCAATTTTACTTAAATGATTATTTATGCTCTTAACTAGAAAACGATGATCCAAAAATGAACCGTTAAGATTTTAAATACACAACGAAAATATAAACTGTTGAATAACTCAAAATCTAAACTTCAAATAAATAATCAGATCACGCTATTGTTCTAAACCGAGTTTTCTTAATCTATCGGAGCCTGAAACAAAAATTGACCCAATGGGCTTAAGAAATCCAAATCGCGGGGGATAAAATTTTACGAATAATTAATTACGTATATATATACCCTAAATTTGTGTTGTTTGAAAATCTAAGTGTTTTGTATAAATTTATAAGCATATTCTTGTACAAAAACTTCCAAATACTAGCTACTATATATCCGTATAACCCGTATAATTAACTCAAAATCTAATTAAATAAATAAATTAATGTATATATGCATGTTTTTCGGCTGCATTAGGTGCAATTGGAGGAAGAGGAAGAAAGCAGCCGAATGTTCTCAATAATTAACCCAAATTGTCAACAAAAGCAACCCAAGGACCAATCATGAAATGCCACCTCAACTTAGCAATAAATGCATGGAAAATAACAGCTGAAAGAGATCAAATTCGGAGGAAACGGAGGAGAAACAGCAGTCGAACCTCTCCTTCTCTCTTCTATATATATATGAGTTTAAAGCCATTAATGGAGAAGCAAACAAACTCCATTAACTCTCAACTTTTCCAGTCCGAAAATACTCTCAAACAACCACCAAATCAAACCAAAAACAAAGAATAAATCAATCGAAATAGTCGAGTTCGGATCAAAAGAAATACAAAGCTAAAAACCCTCAAAAACGAGTTCAAAGGTAAGTCGAGGTAACTCGAGTTATTTCTGTCCAAATCTAAGCTTTGTAACTGACTTAAAATCATCTTAGGAACATATTAAACCCAAAAACAAGCTTCAGATTTCATCAAACGAGCTCCAACGAGGTAAAATTTCAAAACCCTAGCCTTATGTTTCAAAGAATCGAAACCTATGTGTTTATGTGTTTAAACGTGTTAAAAGTTGTTATATATCCTTATATATGATGTATAAACTCTTAGAAGTAGTTTAAGTAAGTTTCTAACGTGTAAAAACCAAAGAAAAAGAATCAAACCGAGGAGGAAGATGATGAATAGTGCAACGCTGCTTCAAGGCCGGCAGTGTAAACGATGTACGCCGGCGGCTTACTTGGATAGGCCGGCGGCTTACACTCAAACAGAGGCTACGTAAAATAATTTTTCACGTAAAATTCGACGTAAGTTGGTTACCTGGAGATCTACGCCGGCGGCTTAGGGCCGGTGTATGTTGTAAGCTGGCAGCGTTCAACACCAGTGTACTCGATATGAAATTTTCTTTAAAAATAATTCTACACCGGCATCTGGGGATTTAGGCCGGCGGCCTTGGGCCGGCTTACAGCCAAGTTTTTCCAACGAAAGCTTTTCTGACCTAAACCGAGTTTAATATATATATATATATATATAATATACCTACTGAGTATGTATATATGTTTGTTATGTAGATATGTATTAGATAATGACTTTAATACAAATAATTAAGTCTATTTAGAATTTATATCTATTAAACTTTTGAAACCTTAGAACTTAGAAAATATTTAGAGTATGTTAGTCTAATATTTGTTTTAGCAAGATAAAATATATAAGAATGGAAATTGAAATAAGTTAATTTCTTGAGCAATGTGACTTCTAAAAATAACCAAACAATGATGTGAGATAAAAAAAGGAAAAACCCGACGATACTAAGTATTAATATCGAGTCTAGGACACAAGACACATGTAGGAATTTAGCTAGATGATATTGATGAATATTTTGTTTTAAATAGGTGAATTTGACTCATTAGAAGATCTACCAGTGGACTACTACGACTGAGTCGGTATGAGCAGGTGAGTAATTCAGTCATATTGTACTGGTTGTGATTGTAAATAGTCGAATATGTAATGCAAGATAAACAAATGAGTATTTGTTGAAAGTTTGATATGATATGATTGTATGATTGCTAAAATATCTTTATACAAGCGATAACGCAATGGTTGGTGTTGTGCAATAGTATAATGATGATTGTGTGTAATGTAGGTCACCTCGAAATTGATTAAGACTTTTTGACTTAACAAAATAATATGGACATGCATTGCACGAATTGCATTATTGCATATATGGTTGTGACAGCCTGCTACGTATTAATATTTCGGATCTCTGTTTTTGCTTGGTTGATCCAATGTGTGAGTCTTCCAAGGTACTCTTTGGTCTGGCGGTCCTATGAGGAACTAAAAGGGCACCGAAGAACGTCGCCCGTAGAATCGCTTTGAAATGATTAATACTTAGGGAGTTTCTAAGGGGATTGCAGAAGATGGTTTGTGGAAGCCACTATATTCAAAGTGATAACATTAAAACGAAAAATCGTTGATTCTCCTGTATACTTAGTCCTCTCCTGGGCAGGTGGGTCATTGAGTTTTTGTTCTTCAACCATGAAAAGAGGGCCATAAATCTTTTTTTCCTGTTTTGGATTCTAGATCATATCCAAACTTGTATCTGTGCATACGGTTGAGTGCTTGCATTGCATATGATTGGTTAATGACTTGTGTGATGTATGGTATGTCTGGTTATTCACTGAGCTGTGGTTTCGCTCATACTCCTACAGTCTTTTCAGGTTCACCTTACGTCCCTGGTTAGTTACATCCAAGAATATGGCTCGGTAAGGGCTTTGAAGCTAGAAGTCTACAGTTCTATTTTAGTTTGATGGTTATGTACTATTAGAATAGAATATTTAGTGTATACTTCAACAGAGATATATGGTTTGTAATAGTTTGTAATGGTTATTCACTAAATCATTTCTCTCATATATTTGTTATTTCTTATCAAGCAACTTAAAAGATCCTGTTGTTTTGAAAACCTGTCATTCCCTGAAGGTAATTGAAATGACCTAGATTTATATTTTATTCAAATTCCATGTGTTTAATTAATTATGTTAAAATGTTGAATTTAAGGAGTATGGTTAGGTTGTTAGTAGTTTAATATATATGATTATGCATATGTATATGTTGACATTAATATTTTGTTTTATATGCATTAATGTGTGAGTAATGAAATTATTAATGTTGTCTTGTGCACATTAAGTTGTTAAGTTAAGTTAGATTAATAACTCAACCATAATTTCACTTAAGTTAGTTGATTAAGTTCTTATATTTAAGTAGCATTTATGCCCTAAAAATAAGCCAAATGAAGTTTAAATTAAAGCTAAACGCAACCTAAAGTTATATAGGCATTAAGGGGTAAATTTGGAATGTGTTTAAAGTCAAAATTTGCTTAATTACCCTACTTTTTGAAGGCAGCCAAATTTTATCCGAATTTTCCTTTTCTTCTTTCTTTTCTTTTCTTTTCTTTTCCATTTCCATCTCTATTTCCAAGCTCAAGTTAGGGTTATATCAAGTTTGAAAATCAAAGTGTTTTTCAAGACAAGGTATGTATATATACTTGAGTTAATTTAGTTAAGGTTGTTGTGTTGTTTTAATTTCCTTTCTTGAAATAGATGTATGGATTATTGGATGGATTGAGTTTAAGATTGATCAAATTGTTATTCATGCATGGAATGAGATATGAATGTGTTATATGAGTGTGTAAGAGTATACATGTATGGTGGTAGTGATATGAAGTGTTGGGAGTAAATGAAGAGAAATTGTGTAGAGAAACCTAGATTGGTTTGATGTGAAGTTGAAATGTTTACTTGTGTTGAGTTCTTGTTTTAAGTTGATAGGATTGGTAGTGTATGTAGGAGTGAGTATATGAAGTTGGAAGTGTAGTTGAGGAAAGTTTTTGAAGTGTTTTAAGATGTAATTTTACAAAGTGGAAAACAGGGGATTTGAATTTTCGTTTAAGCTTGTTTTATAACGTACGCCGGCATCTGAGGATTCTACGCCGCCGGCGTAGAGGCGGTGTAGAAAGCCCACAGAATTGATTTTCCTAACGCCGTTTGCAACGCCGCCGGCTTTTATGTTAGGGATTTGCCAGCGTCTGTTCTTCAGAACGTACGCCGGCAATTTGAGTTTCTACGCCGCCGGCGCAGAGGCGGTGTTGAAAGTTCACAGAACCAATTTCTTAAAGCCGACTGAACGCCGCCAGCTTTCGCTAGGAAGTCAGCCGGTGTTCTTCTTCTAACTTGTACGCTGGCTTCTGGAATCAACGCCGCCGGCGTAGGTGCAAAGGCTGACGGCGTACACCTTTGAAACGCTGCCAGCGTTGGCAGTGTACATTTTCAGAACATTGAACACCGGCTCAACGCCGCCGGCGTTGAGTGCCGGCGTATCCCCTGAGTTTTTGAATTTTGAGAGCTTTTTCTAAAAATTTTCCAAAGTTGTTATTTGAGCAATCAAGTGTTTATTAAGTGATTTGGGATATAATAGGACGTTTAAATGATTAATTGTGACTTTGTAATTAATGAATTGGATGTCTTTGATTAATTGTTGATTTATTGATTATTGTGACATTTCCATTACAGTTAAGGATTCTTCGGTTAGTTCATCACCGAGAGATCCTAGTGCTATACTAACGGGTTCAGGTACGCAATAACTTGTCTGATGTTTGCTAGGACCAGACATTTCTAATTTGACCTAAATTGATTCGATTTAACATTTGGATGAATTGGATGTCTATTACGCTATTTAATCTGGTCCGAGGAGCAGTAAACCTGTCATGATGCAATGACATGTTAGCTAGGCGCTTAACCAAGTCATGATGCAATGACTTTACCATGATGCAATGGTACGCTATGATGCAATAGCGATTCTTTTGGTTAAGTGGGTAGCCGATAGGGGGAATTGTATCTGTGTAACGTTTGCTTAAACTTAGGGGGAAATACCATGATTTAGTTCAAGGTTTATGGGAACTTGTGAACTAGGCTCATGTTATGGACTGAGTTTAAGTAGAGTCGGGCAACGGCTTTTAAACCCTAGATGAAGCTATTATCTCCATGAAATAGATATAGGAGATATAAGTATTCGGACTGCTTATATCAACCCCCTGAGCAGCTACTGTTACTCAGGATCCCTGGATTCCCGAAGTGTGACCGGGGTTTGAATACCCTCTTGTTGATTTGCGAATCAAAATGTAATAAAGATGACCACTTGTTCTATGGTGCATTACATGAATTGGATGACTTGTTATGCATTGGTTATTGTGTACTGGGCCTCTGGCTCACTTTTGCTGCTTTGCAGGTATCGGAGACGAGTATTACGATGACTTGGGCTATGGGTCCGATTTCGAAAGATTTCTGGACGAGTGGGATGAATAGGATCCGATTACCCGGGACTTTTAGAAGACTTTTTGCTAAGGACAAGCTATGTATAGAAGGCTTGCTAGTTAAGCCAAGTTCTTTTTGTAATGACCTTAAGATCCTTTAGGATTCTTATGTTTTGAGAAAACATGTAATTTTTGTAGTGTCGTGTTTTGGTATTAAACAATGTTTATATGATGTAAATGTATGTATAGATTGCTTTTGTTAGCAATCTTGTTTTATTTAAAAGTTCTTCACAAAGTTCAGTGATTTTGATCAAACAATTTTCATAAACTGTTAGTTTTAGGACAACCTTACATATAATGTGAAAACGTTATATGTGGTTGGGATTCGGTACTCTAAGTCTCGGGATTTAGAGGACCGGGTCTTTACAGTAATCTAGTGATAATATTCAAGTGTAACTTGTTGATTACTACTCGGGTACCCTCGGGGCGTGACAGGTTGTGTTCATCTCCTTCACTTCTTCCTTCCTCAATCTTTCCTTCTTTACAGTGATGGTGTCGGGTTCATGCTTCGGCTAGTGGAACCTTTTTGCCTCTTGACAAACTATCGCAGATACTGACTTACGGTCATCCTCTTTCCTCTGTACCTCGAGGTGATCTCTGCCTGAGATGGCCATACTTCTTCGTGCATAGAAATCCTATCTCCTTGGGTGGTGTCATTTGTTGCCTCCTATCCATCTTGGTTTCCTCCTTCCGGTGCCACTGCTACGGTAGGGGTTTGAGACCTGCTCCTCAAAAATCCACTTGGTTCAAAAGCATTCCTCCAGCGTGGGTTATCTCTCCTTCCTTCTTCCTTTGAATCAGAGATCATCATAGGGTTTTTTCTTGCAACTGTCTCCATGGGAACATCCTGGCTTAACCTTTAAGGAGGTACCAGATTAGGAATCAGGGGACTATCTTCCCAAAGAGATACGGATGGAGTTTCCTCAGGTTTTGGGTCTTCGTCGGGGTTTTCTTCAGGGTCTCCTTCTGACTCTCCATTTCCTTCATTCCCTTAGGCATCTCCCATGATGAAATCCTCGTCCGGAATTACGTTCAACTGCATTCCGATAGAGTTTGGTTGGGTACTACATTCTGATGGCATGGGGACAATACGTCTGTAGGCAGCATACCAGTAGAACCGTTCTTCTGCGTCAGCCCTCATCCAGTTGCTGTGGTCTGCCAACTCATCATGCGCATAAATATAGAGGGGTCCTAACTTGTTCCCTGTTCGAAAGTCTGGGTCCTGTCGGGATCCTTTCACCTTTAAGATAAAGGTCATTTCTTGCAGTATGGTCTCCCTATACATAAAAACCATCATCCTTTCTCTTATGTAGATCACCTTCACATCACTCCACCTTCGTTTGCTTACGGCATCGGATCTCAGTTCCCCGGGCAAGTTTCTCCGTAAGGAATGTTTCAAACCTTTCCTCCATAGCTTAAACATTTCTCGAGTGGTTCAGGGTCTTCTAAGTAATGCAAATTCTTCACACAGGACTCTCAACCTAAGGCGGTAGTTCACAAAGGTTTCATCTGGGTCCTTAAGGAAATTTCGGGATTTTTCCTTAACTTCAGGGAAAGTTAACTATTCAATAGAGCAAGAAGAGGATCATATCTTAAGCTCAAGTTCTAGTTTCTTACTATCTATTTTAAAGTCTATTTCTACTATCTTCTATCTAAAACCTGGCTCTGATACCAACTTAAATTGTTACGCTCGAGAGACTACCCTAAACGTGGCAGTCCGCCACATATAATATTAAAGCTAATGAATGACAACCTCAGTCACGCAGGAGCTTCGATATCACATGCAAGGCGTGCTTCCCAGATAGTAGGAGACTCATAGGAGTATTACATTTAAGTAGATAATAAAAGCATATAAGAACTTATATAAATAAACATGGAATATTCATTTAGATAACAAACTCTTACATCATCTTAGGGGCATTCCCCTATCTCAAAATAGTCTTGATTCAACTAAACCATTAACAAGGTAAACATAACTATAGTATAAGCCTACTATAGAGATTTTCTTAGAAGTCTATGTTCAAAACTAAATACATATAACTTCTCCCAAAAACTTCTAGTGGCTTTGGCTCATACCTGGCATACGAGGCTCCTCGATGCCAACCAAAGATAATCATACTGTAACAAAAAGCTATAGGGGTCTAAGCAAATCTAGCTTAGTGAGATAATTCCCATCTACAAGACATTTCTATAAATCAAGCAAGTATTTAAACAATCATATGACAATGCACCAAACACATGAGAAAACAAAATACACAAGATTAACCAGAAATCATGTGTAGCATGGATTTTACGCCCTCCATGTCAGGGGTTGGGAGGTTACAAGCCTATACGACCATCAATACTTGCAGATTTGCTGTCTCCTGCTCGCCTTGTAGACTTTTCAGCTCCTACTGGCTCATGTAGACTTTCCGGCTCCTACTTGTCACCATTACAACTTCCTCATTTCCCCATACGAAGAATAGTAGTGAAATAAATGTGACCCACAAATATGATATGCATGAATCATTTTCAATATAAGTTTAACCAATAAATGTTGAGTTCAAGTTAAAGGCGATCAAAACAATATTCATCATATCAATGCAAGAATCACAATTTATTTATCAATTCCTCTTTCGATATTCTTAACTTATATTCAACCAATCATAAATCCAAATCACACAATATTTGTTCATTTATCTTTTCCTTATTTTCTAATGCTACTGTAAACCCCGGTTTTCTTAGTAACTGAGTAAGCTCCGTAAATCGGAAATCAAAACCCTAAATAGGATTAGTACAAGTAACCTAGAAACCCTAATTCCGGCTTTTCTTAGATTTCTATATAAAAGAACCTCTATAAGATAAATTAATGCGGATTATTGTTTTATAGTATATTTCGAACCATACAAAATTTTGATTTCGAAAAATTTTCTATTCCGAGCTTTCCCGAGCTTCATTACGGAAAAGCGAGCCCCGGAACTAGAAACTCAGAAAAATATTCCGGAATACTCGTTAGAACCGGAATTTTATAAGGATTTCAAAAATATATATTTTATAATTTTTCGGGCTATAAAAATTACAGTTATAGCCTTTTTCCCGTATTTTCGTTACTACCGATAAAGTAATGTCTTATCTACTATTTATTACTATTCACAAGTACAACCTACTACACACATACCCATGCCCTATTCTTACAACCTTTCAATCACTCAATTCATTTTGTTTTCCAAGAAATTTTGTCTCTTCACAAATCATTACAATTAATACAATTTATTACACAAATTCAAATTTCAAATGAAATCAAATATATCTTCCTTTCACTCCCTCATTGGCCGGCGCATATCCCCATACTTTTCCCCCCAATTTGTTTCATTTTAACTCCTTTTATTACACAAACAAACCCTAAATCCACCTAATATAAATACTCATTTACTTTTCTCTCTCTTCACTTTTCATTCCATTTTCCAAAAACTCTCAAACCCTCTCTTTTCCCTTTCCTTCTCTTCTTCTTTGCTTTGTTCTTCTTAAGAACAAGTTGCCCCATTTTTCTTTCTTGCTTCCACATATATTTCTTGCAAATATTTGAGGTAATCTTTCCCTTTTTGCTCTTATAAGATGTTCTAGGATGATACCATGGATGTTTCATGCATCAAAGGACATTCCACAAGCTTAAAAGGCTATGGATGATGATGCCAAGAAGTGAAACACTCCTCTAGATGATGATCTCTTTTGTTCTTAGTATTTGTTATTCAAGGCTTGTTTATATTCTTATTTTTGTGATAACTTGTAGATCTAGAGTTTTACAAAGCTTTGGTTATGTTTATGTGTAGATCTAGAAGCTTAAGGCCTAACTATCAAGTTCTTTTTATGTTTCCATGGTTGTATTTTGAGTAGATCTTAGATTTGAGTTTGAATGAAAAAGTAAAATTCGTAACTTGTCAAGGCACTATTTTAAAAACCCTCTTTCAAGTCTTAAAATGGAAGTTTTTGTTGAAAAAATGAAGGTTTGATGGATGTATATCATCAAGGCTTCATCTTACAAGGATTTTCAAAGTTTATTTTCAAAAACAAAGATGGTATTTTCGGATCAAGACAAAGACCTAAAATAAAAACATGTTTTCCAACTCAAAAAGGAGGATTTTGTTCAAGAAATGAAGGGTTCTTAAGATATAATATGTAATGGGTTGTTTTTCATGAGTTTTGATGAATTTCTTCAAAAGATATGTTCAAAATAAATTTATGAAAATTCGGATCTAGACCAAGACCCATTTTTGGAACCCATCATTCAACTTTAAAATGAAGATTTAGACAAAAATATAAGGGGCTCTTGGTATAGATATCTTAAGGAATGAATTTTCATAAGTTTAAATGAGTTTTCCTAAAAAGTATTGCTTAAGTCAAGTGTTTTGTAAAAGACAAAATTTAGGTCTTGTCTTCATTGTAGACTTCAAAGAGGAAATTCGTAATTATGGGGAGACCAATTTTTAAAACCTTCTTTTAGATCTCAAAACAAGTATTTCATATTGAAAATGGAATGCTTTGATGATATATAATATAGGAAAATTATTTTCATTGAATTAAGTAAGTTTTAGTAAAGGAATTACTCAAAACAAGACAATGAGTTTCAACTTGTAAATTTTGGTTTTATGAAAATGGATTCTTAGAAGTTTCATTGAACTTTATGTTTGGGATTAAATAAGTGTGTAGTCTCTTGATTTGTTTTAAGGGTCTTCTTGCAAGTTTAGGAATAAATAAGTTGGTCTAAGTAGTTAAATAGAGTAGATATAGCAAATTTTTCACAAGGCTCAAATCTTGGATTTTCGCAACCCTACTGTACAGTATGTTTCCGACCCCTAAATGATCTTAAATGTTTGAATTAACTTTAGAAATAGATAGCTCTTTCGAAGTAGGTATAAATCGGTATATTATAAGCTAAATTCCGAGTTAAAATGAGTTAGATATGACCTTTTTAAGTTAAGGTTTCAATCTAGGCGGAAATTGACGAACTTAGTAAATAAAATTGTTAAGTTTAATAGAACTTCATAAGAAACTCATTGAGGGTATTCTTTGTACTTAGGTAATTTGGAGGACGGGTTACCACTCCCCGAGGACTATTACGACTAGTGGATTTCACTACATGGACAAGTGAGTTCATTTCTCAATTAATTATGCTCTTGGGTGTGCTTGTAGTAGTGGCATTAGACTTAGGAAAAGATAAAATTGTGATTGAATGGTGATCTAAACTTGTATGAATGAACGATAAGTATATCGAGGCAAGCTTGTTGCAATAACTTGTATGAGCTAGTATAGATTTGGAGTGTCTGAAATCTGTATGATCACTTTTAAAATTATCTAATTAATATGCCATGATTATATGAATAAATTATACATGCATATCACGTAGTGAGTCACATTGCATTACGAGAATGCTTTTGGTGGGAACAAAAGTTGATCGGGAGGCAGTGGGTCTTTAATGAAGGGGACTAGGGTTGCATGACTTATGGACCACCCATTCAAATAATGAAAACTATGGTTGCATGACTTATGGACCAACATTAAAATTGTGGTTGCATGTCTTATGGACCACCCCACTTAAGATTGGGACTATGGTTGCATGTCTTATGGACCAACATTGGAACTGTAGTTGCATGACTTATGAACTACCCCAAACCCCGAATGGAGGGCGTAAATCCATTCACATATGACTACCGGAAAGTCATATGCTTGCTTGCTCATTTGCTTGTGCATTCATATGGTTACCTAATTATAACTTGCTTGTATAGATATTTTTAGCTTGATCGAGTATATTATTTGGAAAATGAATCTCACTAAGCAAATTAGCTTATACCCCAATAGTTTTGTTGCAGTGTCCCTATTTTTGGGTTGTTTCGAGAGGACACTTGTGCAGGTATATCATTGGATTAAGGAGCTTTTGAAGAAGTCGGGACCTAGTATAGGCATGGACTTCTAGGAAAATCTCTTTAATGTAGACTCAGATATTTGTAACATGGAGCTAAACGATGTAGACTCCCATTATTTTGGCAGGGGAACGCCCCCTTGGTTTTTGTAAAATTTAACTATTTATCTGTTGTGATTTCTATTCTTAATGCTATGTATGCTTTCTTAAGACTACTCGATTCAAAGTGTGATCCTAAAAGTTGTGTAAGTACACCTTACACCCGATATGTAAACTTATGGGATGACTAAGGATGTCATACTTAAGTTTAAATATCGAGTGTGGTGGACTGTCGCGTTTAGGGTACCCTTTGGGGCGTGACAGCTACTGTTTACAAGCACAAACAAGGAAATGTAACTTAGTAAAGGATTAACTCACTCCATGTCGGTAGCTCCTAATCGAAGTAATCTTCCAGAAAAGTGATCTCGGTTCCTTCTTCACCTAAACAAGATGAAATACCCACAATGAGTCTTTCATCGAATGTCTATTCTTAAAAACTCTAAATCTATCTTAAAATCACGGTAAAATCGGATTGGAGGAAATTCCAACTTAAAATGGCCATAACTTGCTCATTTTAACTCGGAATTTCGCATATTATATATCGTTTTCTACCTACTCAAAAAGATCTATCCATTTCTAAAACTATTTTCATCAAACTAATTCGTTTGGGTTCCGAAATAGTGGTGGCCAGATTCACCACGAATTTTCACAAAACTAGAATTCTTTCTTTTAACAAAAGCTCATTTTAAAGAGATAGATATTGTAATAGTTTGTAATACCTTTGAAATATATATACATATATTTATTGACTCATATAAAATGTATGAAGTTAATGAAGTTGTCTCAGGTCATAAATTTTTGTAAAAGTAAAGTCTTCTAAAGAAAAGTGGAACTTTTTGAAAATTCCTCTTATTTTTGCTAGAGAATATTTCAAGTCATTTTAAATGAGTAAATTTCATTTCCTTAGTCCTTTAAATTTCGAAGAATGATTTTATTTCCTTAGTTTCTAATACTTTCTGAAAATAATAACAATTTTATATTCATAGAAATAATTTTCTTGTTTCTTAAAATTAATATTTTCATGACAGAAATTTCTTGTTTGTCAAACTAGTATTGAAAAAGTGGAGTTTAGTAAAGCTTTTGTTTTATTTAAAAATTTCTTCCCATGTTATGTATGTATTGTAAAATTTTTCCTATGGATTCCTCTAAATTTCTTTAGAAAAGTTTGCTAAGGTAAAATCCTTGGATTTTATGAAGATTATTTCCTACTTTTAGTTTTAGAGAAAATTTTCTATTTTTAAAAAACTTTTCCTTATTTATTTTATTAAGACAAAATCATTATGTTCATGCATGAATATGAACCATAAGCTATGAAACATAAGGAAACATAATAACTTAAAGAAATAAATCAAGTATTGGAATCTTAGCTTCATCAAGGTATCCCGGGACTAAGAATAGACTAGTCCCATAAAGAAAAGAAGAAAATGTTTTGACTTGATGAGGACAAGTCTAAGATTAGAAGGACTAGTCTTAAAGATAACATGAAAGTAAATAAATTGCAATGAAAGTAAATAAATTGCAAAACAAATAAGCTTATATGCTCTAAAAGATATATATATATATAATATAGTTACATAGATATATTTATAGATATATTTAGTAACATATATATAAAAGCAACATAAAGAAATTAGATTCATAACAAAAACAAAATATGAACTTATTGTTGCTTTCTTTAACCTTCATGGTTTAGAAAACACACACACTAAACTCATACTAAGTAAATGAACACTTTAGAAAGCTAAAACTATTACATAGAGAAGAAGTAGAAACTAGAGAAACTTGAGAGAGTTTGTGGAGAGATTTTTGGAGAGTAATTCTAGTGTATGAAGTTGTGAAAGAAGTGGAAGAAGAAAGGGTATTTATAGGAAAATGTGGAGAAATTTTGTGTTAATTAAATAAATGAAAATAAAACAAATTGAGAGGGAGAGGGAGCATGGCCAGTGCAAATTACAGAGTAGAGAGGAATGAATTTTATTTTTTTTTTTTTGTTAATGAAAAGTAAGATATGAAAGATGTGAAATTGTATTGAAATGAAAATTGTAAAAAGTAGAGGTATGGTTTGTAAGAGTAGTTGTAAGGAAAAGTAGAGATGGATGAATAGTGTAGAATATAGAAAATAGTATAATGTAAAATAGACATGATAATTTAAGTACCGGTAGTAAGAAAATATGCGTATAATTACGATATCTGATATTTTTAGTTACTGAAAAATTATGAAATTGATTACTTTTGAAAATCTTATATTTTTACGAGTCTAACGGTATATTCGGAATATTTTTACTAATCTAAGGCTCGGGACATGCTTTTCGAGAACTGTATCCGGTTGTGCTCAAAACGAATCGCGGTTTAACTAATCTGATATTTTTAAGCTTTCTCAGGTTATTACGAACTATTCTACATACTAATCTCTTACTAACTTTCTTAGGATTGCTTAAACGAGAATGCCGGACTTGAACGGTTGCAAAAGACTAGGGTTTTGTTGACTTTGGGTTTTCGGTTGACTTTGTAATTAAGGTTTAAGCTTAAATAGATCACAAAACATTAGGGGTTTACACACATCTAGTAGATGCTCATTCTTCAATTTCATTATTATCATAAAGAATGCATGTCCGTTGGATATGTGCCTTATGTATTGATAAATCCATGTTTACATGAACCCTTCTTTTTAGTATCATCATCACTCAATTTATGATCTCGAACCTCGACTTGATTGTTGTAAGGACCTAAAATGTCCTATAAAAAAATAGACATGCCAAATCCCCTAGCTACATACACTACAAGAAAATTGACATTTAGAGATATATATTATGCAACAAAAAATAGGTAAAACAAGTTATATTTCTATAAATAAAATCAGTGATGGTGGTTTTTACAATTGAAATTTACATTTAGAGATAAAACTTATGTCTCTAAAGCCCAGTTTTCTTGTAGCGTATAATACATAAAGTATTACACACACAAGCTTCCTTAAATGATTTGTTTATCATGAACATTGCTAGATAATTTTACATTTTAAAATTGTTTATATAGATTATAGAGACAACTGGATTTAGCTGCAGTGAAAACAAATTTAATAAAAACATTTGTAGCTTCTACTCATGACAGTGGATTAACCTTGATAAAACTAAAACCATACAATCAGGTATCTCATATACCTTTCATGATGTACAATAAAGTTTTTAAAACTTATTACAAAACATGGGCTCTATAACTAGTCCCGTTTCAAGAAATACAATTTCAAAAGATAAATCCAGCTGTTATTATAAAAACAAACAAAATAAATCTTTGGAGTATGAGCATATCTACAGCTCAATGAAGTAATCATCATATATTACACATCAAGCATAGCATATAACTTTATTTATCAAGCAAATGCAATGTATCAATTAAACATATATTCAAGTACAAGTCTGGACAACTGGAATCCAAATAGGATGTAGATTTACGCCCTCACATCAGAGTTGAAGGAACTAAGTCAAGGATTACATCCTTATGACCCACCCGCCCAGGAGAAACTAAGAACAACAGGAATAACAATGCTCACTTTAGTTATCATTTTATTATATGCATTTTCATCAATCAATTTCCTTTAGAACATAGAGACTTTGTAAACTCCAATATTCTTAGTAGTCAAGTAAACTTTGGGGATCGAAAAGCAAAACCCTAATCCAGTCCAGTTCAAGCTTAGTGAGAGAAGCTTAGAAACCCTAAATCCGGCTTTACTTCGGTTTCATAACAAAAGAAGTTTTATAAAGTAAATGAATATGAATTATTGTTTTAAAGTATATTTTAAACCTTAGAAAGTTTTAAATTCGGAAAATTTTCAATTCCGGGCCTTCCCAGCTCAATTATGGAAAAACGTGTCCTAAGACCAGAAACTCAGAAAAATATTTCGGAATATTCATTAGAACTCAATTTTATAAGGATTTCAAAAATATAAATTTTATAATTTTCCGGGCTATAAAAATTACAGTTATAGCCTTTTTCCCGTATTTTCTTTACTACCGGTAAAGTGGATGTCTTGTCTACTATTTCCCACTATTCACAAGTACAACCTACACTACACACTACCCATACACTATTCTTACATCTTTACAACTACTCATTATATTTTCTTTTCCAAGAAATTTTGTTTCCCAATTAATTATTACATTTATTACATTTTATTACTTAAATTACAAATTTTATCAAAAATTCAAATCCCTCTCTCTCTCCTACACATATGGCCGGTGAACCCCCTCCCCATTTCCCTCTTATTTGTTTTATTTTTACTTTTTTTAATTCAACTAAACCCTAATTCATTCAATATATAAGCTCATTTTCTCTCTCTCTCCTCATTTTTACTCATTCAAAATTTCTAAAAGAAGAAAAACTCCCTCTTTCTCTCCTTGTGTTGTCGTAACCTACACACACACACACACTCACTCACAAGCTCATTTCCTCTTCTTTTCTACTCTAAATCTTCATTTAGGTGATGATTCCAAGCTTTATTCTTACATAATCTTGTAATGGCAAGACCATTTTTGTGTGTTTTCCACCTTAAATCCCAATGAGCAAATGTTAGGATAGGAAATCACTAATACAAGAATATCAAGCCATCACAAGAAGTAGATCTTGTGTTTAATGAGTTTTTGTTGGAATAATATCATGTTCATGCATATAAAATAGAGATCTTGCATGGAAAGTTATGTTCATGTCATTAAACTCATGTTCATGCACTATAAGTTGTAGATCTAGTGTTTAGACACTCATATTTTTATTGACATTTATGTTCATGTGGATATTTTGAGCTTTCATGCATTAATGATCATAAAGCTTAGCCTTTCATATATATAAATGTGTTAGATGATAGATCTTTATGATTATAGGACAAGGAACTTGAAAAGAAAGGATATTTGTTAGAAATGTCTAGTGGAAAATTCGGATGAACTTCAAGACCTATTTTAAAAACCCTTGAAACCACTTTGAAACTCATATTTTTCATGAAAAATGAAAAGTATATGTAATAGGTATCTCTAAGGAATGATTTTTATAAGTTAAAGTGAGTTTAGGCATGAGTAATGTGTAAAACAAGTAATGGAATTAAAATGGAAAATTTTGAGTTAGTGATCAAATTGTCAAATTCGTAATTTGAGATGATGCATATGTAATCACCTAGTATTTGAGCTCAAATTGCAAGTTTTTTGTGTTAAATGAAGTCCTTAGACAATAGATATAGTAAAGTTTCAAATTTTGATGCATTAAACAAGTTTTCTCATAAAAAATATGCAAGAAATGAAATTTTCCAAAATTCAGATTTTTGTGAAAAGCTTGTTTAAAAACATATTTGCAAGGTGAAAAATGTGAATTTCTATGTAGAAATTAAGGTCTTGAATAGTATAGATGATGAAGACTCATTTTTATTTAGATAGCAAGTAAATTCTAAGAATAAAATCCTAAAATCCTAGGAAATGCAAAATTTGAAAGAATGGATTTTAAGAAGTGAGTATTGTGGAGTCTTGTAATAATTAGGAGTTCTTAAAAGTTCATTATCAAAAATCATCAAGATCATGCATATATTGAACTCATTACATGACAATCATATTAGGAATTCATTTATATTCCATCCATACATGAATCATCAATTAGAAACATTTTACCAAATGCAAAACAATTTTTTTTTTCGGAAATCGAAAAGTTACAGAACAGATCTGATCCCTCTGTTCTGTGACCTTAATGTTTTCAAAAATTGAAAATAATATTAGAAATAGATAGATCTTTCGAAGTAGATAGAAATCGATATAAAATTTGTGAAATTCCGAGTTAAAATGACCAAGTTATGGCCGTTTTAAGTTGGAACTTCCGCAAATAGCGAGAATTACGATTTTGTTTAGTTTATATGTATAGTTTGAAATAGTTAAGTGATGAGATTCTTATTAGGTTATTCTTATTTGGTAGGTGATCCCGAGAACGACGATACCCTACCACCTGACTACTACTATTAAGAGACAGATGTACCATGGCCGAGTGAGTACTACTTCCGAATCCAATTATTGCTTGTGATTGTATTGATAGTGGCATTAGTTGCTTAGGCAAAGATTAAAAAAAAAAAAAAATGCATGATGGGGTATTTGGGAATTATATTTGACTGCTGTTGATATGTGAAGTTGGAATTAAAGAATATCGAAGTCGGGTGATAATTCATTGTTTGTATAAGAGGAGCTATAATTGATTGTCTGCGAATATTGTTTGGTCACCTAAAAGAATCGGATTAATTGACTATTGGGCATTAAATATAACTTTGAACTCATTCATATCACGATGAGGATGGAGCATCAGCATTTGTTGATTTTTCGTGATCCATAAAACGACTATGTTGGTTTTTCATTATCCATAAAACGAATATGTTGGTTAATCGTGATCCATAAAATGAATATGTTGGTTAATCATGATCCATAAAACGAATATGTTGGTTAATCGTGATCCATAAAACGAAATATTGTTCAGTTGACCATGAGCTTAAACGGCATTGTACCACAGGATTCGTTAATCTGCTAACCCAGGATGGAGGGCGCAAGTCCATCCACATATTATTTCCGGCTGGTCATATGTTTGTTGAACTCACTTGTTTGATGTATTTCACTTGATTGATTAATCACTTTCTTGAATGAATTATCTTAATTGTGATATGGAAGTTTTCACTCACTAAGCTAGTTAGCTTACGCCCCTATAGTTTTTACTTGTTGCAGCATTAATTCATTTGGCTTAGGCCAAGGCAGGCTACAGCTCAGGTACCAGCTAGAGTTTCCCTTAGAAGTTTACTTTGGTTTTGTTTAGACTTCCGTTGGAAACCAAAAGACTCTGGATGACTGTAATGGACTTAATATTATTTTGCGGGGAATGCCCCTTAGACTTTGTAATTTATATATGTGTTTTGGTTTATTATCTATGGCTAATGAATGCCACATTAAACTTCTTAACTCCATTGAATAGAGTATTCTATTGTCGTAAAGGGACGCTTTACATCTATACAAGACTCCTAAAAGGCTCGGATAGAAATTCGAGAGTCTTATATAGTATGTGGCGGACTGTTACGTTTAGGATACCCCTATGGGCCGTGACAGACTTCATTAAGTGTTAGTCATTTCAAGTCAATACTACGGGCGGCATTTCTTCTTTTGCCAAGTAGTTCACATGGAACCGAACTGAACAAAGATAATCTTATGAAGAACTAGGAAATTTATATCTAGAAAAACCAAGCATTATCCAAGAATCGAAACACTAACATGTAAGGGGCTGTCAGTCTTTTATGCAATATATATATATATATATGCAAGTCATGCAATGCATGATCTTTTTTTAAAATTATGAGTGTACCAGTTTAAGTCAACTCCAAGGAGACCAAACAGTTCATAGACAGTACTCAACATGCTTTAAACCATTATTCACAACAATTCTATTGTTACTTTGAATAAACATCATTTTGACATACAATTCATACATAACTCAACAAATAAGGTTCCCAACCCTACATACATCATTCAAACATTTTAGTTATTTGATTTCAGGTGCAACTAATATTACAATCACAAGCAGTATAATAGATTAAAGTTACTCTCTTACTCATAATGCTCAATCATAATAGTCCTCCGAGAAATCCACAATTGAATCATATTCACCTAACAGATAATTAACTATTTACTAATCAAATAATTGACCATGTAGATTATTCCTAATAAGTGTTCAGGTGTCCTAAAATTATTTTTGTTCTTGTCAAAACCATTTTATTATTTCTAATCCGACAATACGTATAAATAAACATTTCAAAGCTTATAAAATACTTTATATATACAAAATTTATGTAAATAAATATTTCTCAATAAAAGTGAGCTAAATCATCTTAAATACGTGTTTTTAGCGTATAATCTTTAAGTCAACTTATATTACTTATTCTAACTCCTATTTTTGTATATAAGCAGATGTTAAAAGACTTGTTTTGTATATTATGTGTCAGATATTCAACTTGTTTGCTTTATAATGTATACTTTCTTTATTCTATAAATTCCTATGATTGGTGTAAGACTTTTCCATGTCCTATTTTGTTTTACAATGTCATCATTAAATTTTTGTTAATGATATAGGTTCTTTAGTGTAAATAAAATATTCATTATTACTTATTTTCATTCTACCTGTTTTGGTTCTAAGTTATATTTGTATTTTTATTTATGATTGTGTTATGATTCTCAATCATTATAATTTAGCTACCCTATTGTTGCCTTTCCCAATAATATATTTTCTATTATTGTTTACTTTGCCTGTCAACGTTATCTATTTATGTAGATCAAAATTTCTATTGTTTATAGGGTCTTATTTACATTTTGATCATTGGTATATTGTTCTAGTGATTTTCTAAATTCATCTAATTTTTATTTTGTATTCTAAATTATAGTTTGTTTCTTATGATTAGTTTAATTGATTTAAATCTCCCATTTTTATTATACTTTTAGCATACTTAATGATAAGACTTTCCACTATAGTTTCTTATGTATTCATATGGTTAATGTTCCCTAAAGGTGTCTTAATGTTCCTATTGGCTAAATTCTATTATCTAGAGATTATTGTATACATATTCTACTAATCTTTTGAGCTAAGTTAAACTATGAAATTTTTATAAAAGGGTTGTAAGCCTCGGCTTTCTTTGTAAACCAAGTTTGACTCCGAGAACCAAATCGGAAATCAAAACCCTAAATCGAAATAGTTACGGTTAGAAAGAAACCTAGAAACCCTAAGTTCCGTTTCACCGAGAATAAAACCATAGAACTTTTGAGAGCTAAATAATATAGATTATAGTTCTAAAGAATATATCGAAACATGAAAAGATCAGTTTTCGGGAAATTATCTGTTTCGAACCCGATCGGGATCCATTCCGAAAAACTAGGTCCCGTGACTCGAAATTAGAAAAATATTTCGGAATACTCATTAAGACTAGAATTTCTAAATTAAAAAAATATTCTGGAATACTCATTAAGACCATAATTTAATAAGGAATTCAAAAATATATTTATTATAATTTTTCGGTTTATAAAAATTACAGTTGTAACTTTTTATCGTATTTTCTTTACTAACTGGTAATTTAATTATCTAATCTACTATTCATTATTATTCACAAGTATAAGCCCATACCCTACTCACACTCACAAGCCATACCCCTACTCTTACATCCTTACAATCTAACCTTACCTTATTACATCATATTCCTTAAATTTACTTTTCCAACACATCTTATTATACCAATTAAATTTGAAAATTTGTAAAACTCTCATTTTCTCTTCCTCTCCTCTCAAGGCTGGTGCAACCCCCCTCCCTTCCCCTCTCAATTGTTTTATTTTTCCTTCTTTATTTTAATAACATAAACCTTAATTAAATTCCCTATATAAACTTTTTATGCCTTTCCTTTCCTTTTTTTCATTTCATTTTTGCAAAATTTTATAAACTCTCTCTCCTTTTTTCTCTTGTTGCCGTGAGCCATACACACTCATACACTTTTTTTTCTTCTACTCCTGTTGTCTTACAAAGCTATATAAGTATAGATCTAAACATGTAATGGCTAGATCATTCATGTGTAGATTCATAAAAATCCCCATGAGCTTCATACTAGGGACATGAAACCACTAGAACATGACGATCAAGCCATCATAAGTTGTGGATCTTATGTTTAAAGCTCATATTTTTGTCATAATCATAATGTATGTTCATATAGTGGTGATTTCATGTAGGAATCTTGCTACTATATTATTAGCATGGTAGTATACTTCATTTCATGCATCTAACTTGATCATTACACTAAGATCTAACTTTTAAACATCTATTCTTTTACATAATATTGGAGATCTCATGCATTTATTGTGTTTAAGATGAATAAATGGTCATAAAAGTTTTCATCTTATGTAAATGAATGATTTGTTATTTCTAAAAGTTAGGATATTTATGAAGATGAGCCAAAGAGCTCAAGAATAAATTTTGTTTCCTCAAAATGAATTTTTGTAAATTCGGATGGAAAAAAAGATGTATTTTGAAAACCTATTTTTCAACTCCAAAACATGATTTTTATGTGAAAAATGAAGAGCTTATCGAATAGGTATCAATAAAAGATGATTTTAATAAGTTAATGGTAGATCTACTAAGAGAAATTGTCCAACAAGAAATATTTATAAAATAGAAAATTTTGGATCTTAGGATGGTTACATAAAATTCGTAACTAGGAAAAGAGGGTATGTAAACACCTATTTTTCAAACTCAAAAAGGAAATGAAGTCCCTAAGGGATAGGAATAATGGATCCTTAAATTTTAAAGTATCAAATGAGTTGTTCTTAAAGAAATCACTTAAGAACCATTTCTACAAAATTCAGATCTAGGAATAGCTAATATTCAAACACTTGTTTACAAAGTGAAAAATGAGGATTTTTGTTAAAAATGAAGAACTTAGGGAATAGATATGGTAAAGACTTAAATTTAGCAAGAAAAACAAATTTTATTAAGGAAAATCTCTAAAACAAGTATGATCTGTCAAGAACACCAAACTAGTCTTGCTAAACTAGGTATTCATGACATCTTGTTAAGTAAAAGCTTTCTATAAATATTCTCTAATAAAACATCATCAAAAACATACATATAGGAAGCTTATAACATACCATTCATGATACTAACTTGTTAATATTGCATGCATATTTGGCATGGATAGTAGAAATATCATAATTCCTCACAAAAACAATTTCAAACATGGATGTTTAGAACTGACTAGAATTGTTCGGATCTTTTCGAGACTTAAAATTTTTCAAAATTGAGATATTATATTAGAATTAGATATATCTTTTGAAGTAGATAGGAATTGGTATATAATTTGTGAAATTCCGAGTTAAAATGATCAAGTTATGACCGTTTTAAGTTGGAATTTCCAATAATGACGAGAACGACGAACTTAATAGATTTTATAAAATAAAATGGATTAAATATGACTTGAAATACTCATTTTGGTATTTCTTTCATTTAGGTGACTTGGATCCCTAGGATTTATTACCACCGGATTATCATTACTAAGAGACTGGCGACCAATGACCGAATGAGTATTACTTCATAATTTCATTTCTTGCTTGTGTTTGTAGCACTTAGTTGCACTAGATTATGAGGCAAAAGATAAAATTGAATTGCATGATGGTAATTATGGAGGATTATGTATGCTTGTTGATGAGTTGAGAAATTACATTAAGAATATCAAAATCGGGTGATTAGCTTATGCTTGTTTAGAATATTATAGGATTGATTGTTTGGGAAATTGTTGTTCGCCTAGAGATTGGTATAAATAATTATTCGGATTGATAATAACATGGACATAATCACTTCACGTTGGGGATGGAGCATTATCACATGTTAGTAACCCATGATCCTTAAACGACTAAAAGTTGGTTGATCATGATCCGTAAATGACATAAATGAGTTAGTTGATCGTGATCCATAAACGATATAAGTTGGTTACTTGTGATTCATAAACGACATATTAATTCAACGGTAGTATTGCAGTATTCGTTAATCTGCTAACCCGAATAGAGGGCGTAAATCCATTCACATATGATTTCTGGTTGGTCATATGATTGTTTGTTC
This sequence comes from Combretum micranthum, assembly GCA_024138025.1. Classification (NCBI taxonomy): domain Eukaryota; kingdom Viridiplantae; phylum Streptophyta; class Magnoliopsida; order Myrtales; family Combretaceae; genus Combretum; species Combretum micranthum. Next base: position 136,818 of record JAMXBD010002341.1, on the reverse strand, counting down.
ATGTTGTTGATGCATTCCATATGGTTAGAATGGAGGGCGTAAATTATTCACATATGATTTCTGGTTGATCATATGATGTTTGTTCATCTTGTTGATGCATTCCATATGGTTAAATAAATAACTTGATTGAATGATTTGATATAAATATCTTTATGAAAGTATTCATTCACTAAGCTAGTATAGCTTACACCCCACAGCTGTTTCTTATTGCAGTTTCAGTATATATGGTTAAGGCCGAGCCATCCACTGAGAAGGTACAAGAATTAGGAGTTTCTGTTATAGTTTGTGTTCGATTTTGTATAGACTTCTATAGGAAACCCTAATGTTTACCGGATGATAATAAAAGACTGCTTTTAAACTTGATATTATTTTACGGGGAAATGCCCTTGGAACTTTTGTAACTAATTATGTGGACTCATGGTTTATATTTGGATGCTTATAATATGGCAAATTAAACTATTTATCTCCATGGGTTTATATATTCTATTATCGTAAAGGTACGCCTTACACCTGTACTAGACTTTGGAACGGTTGTAGTAGCAATTCTTAAGTCTTATATAGCTTGCGGCGGACTATTACGTTTAAACTATCCTATGGGGCGTGACAAGGGTCATAATCCTATAGTGATCGAAAATTAGAAGATAGGGTTTCTAAATTCTAAGTTTGATTCTTTAATAGTTTTCTTTACTAGAGATAGTATCTAACTCAATTAAAATGATGATCACATGCTATTTCATATTCATGTTATTATCAAATATAAACTTAATAAGATTACACATATATAGAGTTTCTATGGTAAACCTATGCTTTCATTTTCCTAATTTCTACACAAGTATGAAATATAAATTACATAATGGGTTAGACATGACGTTGTTGGCCAAGATGATAAATTCTCCTTCCTATTTAGGCCTTGACCTACATATGTGAATAAAGAGATGAGTTATCACATCTTAGATACAAAATAACTAACTAAAGACATTCTTACCTTTGACTAATATCTTGTTGGGTTGATGGTTGTTTTATTTTTTTGTTGTTGGTTGGTGGGTCACAAGAAAAAGGAATGAAGTGTCGTTTTGTTTTTAATTGTCTTATTAGACAATTTGAACTTCACGGTGGGGCTAAAAGTTTGAGGGAGTTTGAGTTTATTAATTTCCATTTGTTGGGGTATGTGTGTGTTTTGGTTGGGATATATTTTGAAGAAGATGGATTTTGTTTGTTTGTATATTACTTATATAGGAGTGGAATCTTACTTGCTGAAGAAGTGTTGACTATTTTATTTATATATATATATATATATTAATCCTAATATTTCCTACTCCACATGGTGGAATGAGTTGGTATTCATAACTTGTAATTGTTGTTTTTGTGTTCCACAAACAGCAAGGGAAAAAAAAAATTTGCTCCACCTATTTTACATGCTTCTTTAAATCAAGTCATCAAATTGTATTAAATGTGGGGTTGGCTTGGTAAGCTGTAATTGGTTCAGGTGTCCATTGCTTTGACTTTTTGTACTATTTTTCCAAATTCCATAAGCAGGTCACAGTAGGAAACTTGCTAGAAGAGGAGCGGTCATGTCTGGGATATTTGCACCATAATTTGTAAAAAAATTTCGTGTGTGACAATCCAAGACCAAATATCTAAGTAATTTCATCAAAATCTAGCTTATACGTGTATAATTATGTCAATTATATGAGAGTTTTATTCTCAGAAATTTATTAAAGGTTTTAAAACATTTTCAGAGTATTGTTGAGTCTAAATTTTGAGTTTAAAGTTTATATGATTAAGTATTTTTAATGTTTTGTCCTACGCAATTAGAGTTTTGGGGCCTAATAGGTTAAACTATAAAATTAGTACCTATAGACTCTAAGTTTTCTAACTAAAATTATGATACAGTTCAAACTTTTATTTGAAGACTAGATTAACAGTTATGGATTTGTTTTATAGTTTTCTATTATGTATTTATAACTCTAATAATTTATCTTTAATTTATCATTTTTATTCTACACATATTATAAATTGTTTTATAATGCACTTGAAATTTAAGGCTACTTATACTTGCATTCTATGTTTTTATTCTGATTATAAAATCTCATCTTTGATATCTTTTAATATCTAGAAATTTTTTATTCAAGGTTTTAGATCATGAACAAACTCATAATACTCTAAAGTTTCTAATTAGGGTTTTTGTCGGATCGTAAATCCAATATCTATGATGCATTTGCTATTTTATTATTATTGTTATATATTTTTAATTTTTTTTTCTAGCCTTAAAATTCTTGGGATTTACACAAGCTATCACTATTGGAGTGCCCATCTCAATCGCTGTCGGTCGCTGCTCTGTCTCCGGTACCAAAATCAGCCCGCCTGATCCACGCTCCTGTTTGACCTGCGTTTATGGCTTTGTGCCCAAGTTATCTTTTAATTTTGTTTAGTTAATTTATATATTAAAATATTACATATATACATATATAATACAATATAAAGAATATAGAAAAAAAAAAAAAAGAAAAATTAAAATGATTCCCATGATGACGGTTAGCCTTTGGTAGATTTGCTTTTTCTAGTGAAAAAAAGAAGATAAACATAATGATAATAAAATAGTAAATAATGAGATGTAAATTAGTAAATAAATTTAATGCCTTTATTGGTAGTACATATATATATGTAGAAAAAAATTATTTAAAAAAAAGTGAAATTAGTAGTTGTTAGAATCTTTGTCACATCAAAATTTATTTTCATCAAAAGTAATAAAACTTAAGATACTTAAACCAAAAAGAGTTCAAAAGCTAAAAAAAATCATCACACTAAATTAGAAAAGAAAAAAAACTATGTGTTGGCTAATCTCAACTAACGAATACGTAGGCACCTCTAAGACGACTTAAAAAATGAAAAAAAGGATTTTCTTTTTCCTTATAATGTAAATATCAAATGATTTGTATTTATTTGTAAATATTATTAGTTTGTAATTGTTAATATAATTACTTTGTAAATCGTAATAATAAACTTGTAAATATTTTACTTTGTAAAATATCTCACATGTTAATAAACGTTGGAGCATTAAAGGAATAAATTTTAAATTAAAAAATTTGAAGGTAGTAACTACATGGTCTTAATAGAATTGTTGTTGAAACTCTTATTTCTAAAAAGGTTAATTTTAAGTCAGTTTTTACTCACAGATTAGTAACTAATATTTTTTTCCCGACTTTAGTCGGGTGAAAACTCAAAATTTTTTTTAAAAAAGCATATTTCTTTTAATTCCTAATCAATAGTTTGTATCAAACGAGTTAGAATTTGGTACAAATCAAATTAAAAGAAATCAAACTGAGAATTAAAAAATCCAGACCGAACAAGTATCCATATGGAAATTGGAAATTTCCACTTTATACATACACTGCATCATATCTACTTGTAAGCCAACAATTTTATGTATGTTTTTGGATTTAGATATCTGGGATCCCAAGGACACATCGAACTTATGCTCAGGTTGAGGGGCTTGCTTGCCTTTTGAATTTGATATCAAGTGTTTTTGCACGCCATCCACCAAAATCAACTTAATTCCAATCTTTGAGGAAGACATCAATAATCTCATGTTATTTGAGGAATAATTTCATGTTCACAACTGCAATTGAAATTAATTACTTATTTAAGAGCAAAATAAAAATAATTACTAATATACAATTGGTAAATCACGTGTATAAATCAGAATATACAAACATTATACGATGTACCATATATCGCATAACGCGATTTACATGCAAATAAAAAAATTTCATATCGCGATATTTAATTAATTCCTATAACGAATATAATCGCGATATAGCAACGATATAAATATCATATCCTATTTATTCCCACGATTTATTTGTAAATTATCATATTCTGTTTTTAAATACGATTTTACTACGATATATTGGTAATTAATTTTATCAGTTATTTATTGATAATATTTTTTCATAAAAACCTTAGAAAATATTATACTTGGTTATTTGACTACTCTCGGAAAAAAGATTGATAGGAGGTCGAAAATGCCCTTACTTCGCCCATCTTTTCATAGGCCTCGTTACGGTTCGAGGACTTACTTGAACAAAGCTTAAAGCAGCATTATATATGAAATATGTTTTCTAGCTATCCTCAAAAACGATAAAGTAGAATTCTAAAATTGCGCAAAATGTAGAAAATATATCGTATACATTTGTCAATTTACTTAGGTATCATATTAGGTAAATGATAGTTTGGTCCAGTTTTGTGTGACTTTTCCTTTGCTTTATTATTTATTAGATCCTGTAATTAAACTTAAAATATAACATCTTTTGCCGGTAATCCAGGAAGGAGGAGGAAGAAGGAGGAAGGAGGTGGTGCAATTCAACTCTGAAGGCGGAGACCTTCCACTCCTATTGCCCATTTGCCTTGGAATCTTCAATGTAAAATGGCTCACCTCACCCTTGTTTTTCCAGACCGATCAAAGACATACTTAGATAATTGTCATCTATTTGTTTTAACATTTCTGAACCATTTTGATATCATTTTTTTGTCGTTTTTAAACAAATATTTACTAAGAAACTAATACTGATGAAAAACCACCAGTTTTACTCTTAACTAATCAAACAAAACTAATACAGATATGATACAAATAAATCATAAATACCTATCAATACAGATATGATACAAAGAAAAATCCAACAATCCAAACACAAGCCAATGTCTTTTAAGGGCATGTGACCAGTAGGATACTGATACAACGGAGACTTCATCTCCCGAGTAGGATTATGTTAACGCTCACGGTAAATAAAATAATCAAGCCTAGCAACCTCCAATTAGTGCCTCTTTCTTCCTTCTTTTTTTTTTTTTTTTTTTTTAATTTCAGATACTCCAGGTTGTGTAGTTGTATGGACATATCTCGTTTGATGAACAATCCACGATTATCTAAACAAGTACTTTCAATACATTCGGTACCATCACCACTACACTATATTTTCACTTTAGCATCAAACTATTTATCCATTTAACGAATGGACTGCGAACAGAATAACACTTCAATTTTTTTTTTTTCTTTTCTTTTTCACAATTAAAGTAAATCTAGGTCATCCGATCACAACAATCAATAAAAATTGATGACCATTTACAACCATATACAAAAACAATAGGATTGGGACCCGAAACCTAAGAATGAATCATCATAAAGGGATAGAGCTTTTATTGTTGATGGGAGGATAGACGATAATATTTCCAGTAAGCTTAACCAGCTCACAAGCATCACCAATATAAGCCATATCACTTTGAGGGTAAAGTTCCCCAAAATTAAATATGAAGGATATCATAATTTGTAACCTCCTATGCCACTGGATTTATCCATGACTACCCTTAAAATTACCACTCAAAATTATCTTCAATAGATGGTCCATCTACGAGATGGTGTAAGCCATCCTCCACTCTACCATAGCCACTCGTCTTCTACATTCTTAATTCTCGAGTGAGAAATGAGAGGGGAAAAAAATTTCTAATCTTACATTGATATCTGAGGACATTGATAGACAACAGATTATAGGAAAAATGAGGAATAAGTCCTATAAAAGGGTAAGAATATGAGCAATTTATAAACCCTTTCCTAATGATAGGAGATGAACACCCATCAGCTATTTGGACTTTATCTTGACCTCTTACATTGATATCTGAGGACATTGATAGACAACAGATTATAGGAAAAATGAGGAATAAGTCCTATAAAAGGGTAAGAATATGAGCAATTTATAAACCCTTTCCTAATGATAGGAGACCCATCAGCTATTTGGACTTTATCTTGACCTGAACAAGAAAAATAAATTAAGAATTTTTAACAAGTAGTCATGTGATCAGTGGCTTTTGAATCTAAGATCCAATTGTTATCATTGTCCCATCAGAAAATTTAGATAGTTGAATATGACATACCTGAGCACGCAAGACAAGAGGTCGCATCAGGTGCCACAATATATAGTTCCTCAAGCCAATCTATTAGTTGCTTGAGTGTCTGCATCTCTTCATTGGACAGCCCACCTGTGGTAGATTTTTCAGGAAGACTGGTGTCAACAACGTCAAATATATAAAATTGAGACTCCTCTCAATTTTTTTACTGCCTCTACTGCATGCACTCTCGTAGCATGTGTCTTTTGTGCGACTTAGTTTTCCACAGTGTTCACACTTTCTATTATTATGAGCATGATCATCCTTGCTAGTTTTAGCTAAATTAACCAGCATAACAAACCACTCCATGAAAACAAAATGCAATATAGCACTACACCAACTCTCTTCTTGTTGTATGTAGCTATAAGGTTGATGTAGTTGAAGCACTTGTACCTGGAATTGATCAAGTTCATTGCTCAGTCCAATCAAACATCTGCTCCTTTTCATTTGTCCAGTGAAATTCTGCTGCACCAATTGTACATGTCACTTCAAGATCCTAATGATAATCTAACTCTTGCCATGTACTTCCAAGCTCAGAAATAATAGCTATTGTCATCTCACTCTGATTTGTTCTGTTGATCTTTTCCTGAAACTCATGATATGAACATCATTGCCTGATCGGTAATAGATCTGTGATGTAGCTTCCCAAATCTCATGAGCAGTCTCTGAAAGCAGTTATCCTCTAGCGTTCTAAGGTTTTTGTGTACAGCCATTAATATAACCTTAAAGTCCCCTGCCTGGATGAATAATAAACAGGAATGAGACCAAGTGCATAAAGTTTGTTAAATCCAATTTAATAAGGCTACTTTGAATAGGAGTTATTACTAACTTGATTAGTCATCCTATTGTTGCCATCCCCAACTACAGCATTTTGTTTGGTCTTATCATCATTAGACATTATCGAGATTGTGAATGAAACCTTAGAACACTATAAGAAAGGACCATGACTCTGGTACAATCTAGGCTTATGGGAAAGAGAAAACCAGGCGGATATGGGCTATAGGATATCTGAGCTACTCCACATACAACTTATTAAAATATGTCTACAATATAACAAGGAATTTCCAAAGTAGTAAAGTTGCAACAAAGGCAAAATAAAACTACATACTTATTATAACGGTATGTATATCTATCAATTTGACTAGACAGAAACGTGTGCCCTGGTCAACAGTGCAGATTTTTTTGTGTGTGTGTGTGTGTGTGTGTGTGTGTCTGTGCGCATGCATGTGTGTGTGCATGCATGTGAGTGTATTTTTTCGAAAATCCACCTTGCAGTGGAATCAAATCGTATTACCAGTCCATGAATATCCAAAGAAAAATGTAAACTGCATCCTTCATCTCCCAAGCTGCAGCATTGTCCATCTTCTAAGTTGTGATTTTGTGAATCTCTCACCTAGATAAAGAAAGGTAGCATAAGTATTATATATTTATGTTCACTGAAACCTCTAGACTTACTGGGATAAACAAAATTTACCCCATTTACCATAAAACCACAGATAAATATTGTTTAAATGAAAATCTTTACTTTGCATGAAATAAATAAGAGACCAGGAGCAGAGATGCCTTATTGACTGCCTGTGAGCATACATTCCAAACTTGGCAGCTCCTGAATGAGAAAGACACTTTTGTGCCCTCAAGTAATCCATGACATTGAAAGGAGAAAAAATTTATCCATTGATGCTCATTCAATATCATCACAATGGAACTGACACTCCAGAAGAAATGCCTCCATAGAAAAGGAACCAAAAGCTGCTGGTTTGCTGGCACCTAAAAGTCTAAAAATGTGAAGTCAACATGATGAGAACTCAAAATAAAATATTTTTTTAAAAAATTGATCCATAAATGTCTGTAAATGAAAGTAATGCAGCTGTAAAGCCAGAACCAAAACATAAATTAACAATGAATTTTGAAAAGAACATATGTACTAGTTCTGTCAAGTTAGAACAGAAACTCGACCATTAAACACTAGAGAAAGAACTAAAATGTAATGTACCAGAATGAAGAACAGTCAGCTGTTAAAATTATTCCCTCTAAGCATACACAAAGTCCCTAAGAATGGCATTATGTAGATAGAGAGTTGATTAAATTTGGTCATGTGTTGCATATTTGGTCAGTTGTGCTTTCACATGTTTGCAATTGGTTTGTTTTCTTTCTTTTGTGTAGTGGTGTGTCAGTTTCCTAGTGTACTCTGTGTATAACTTAGCAGTTAGGAGATGCATTGTGTAATGATCCTTTTTATCTGTACTTTTTATGTTGTTGCAGGGTATGTTTATCATTGTTGTGGAAGAAGAGTTTCATCGTGTCCCTTAAAACATTTCCAGAAGCTCTTCTAGAGAACATTTGAAAAGCTAGGCAGAAATTCTCCTTTACCCTAGAATGACCATGAACGTGGTCACAAACCCAATCTCACATCAATATAATATCTGAGCCAGTACATATGGGTGACCTACGAAGTCTGCAACGAAAATTCAAGAATTTATTTAAATTGCACAAGGATGGCTGTGTCTGTGAGCATACATAAAAAGAGCAGGACAAGGATGAAAATAAAGCATGGCAGCAAAACAACTTGTTTCGTTATAAGAATTATTGCAGCAGATGGTGACCTTGCAGGTAGAATAGGGGGAACCAGGCAGACAAAGTAACAACGCAAGTCTAGTTGGATACTTCAATGGACTTTATCAATGGATTAACCCCATCACAAGGCAAGTCGCAGATGTGGTGATGGATCTATTTTCCAAGCATGCTCATTTATTGAACCCGATCATCCATAGACATCCATAAGCGTAGCTTGAATATCTTTTTATAATATCTTCAAACTAAAAACCGCCAGAAATGATGGCTGGTGACAGAGATGTGGCATTTTCTGGTGCCTTTGGAAAATAATTCAAACTAAGCAGAATCAAAATTGTCCTCATTCAGCTTATCATCAGCAAGGTGATGGACAAGGTGGTGAATCACAGGATTGAAATGTACTTGTTCTGCTATACCAGAAATGAACCCCGCAGAATTGCATAATGGACATCCTGGGCCAAGTTCTGTTATAACACGAGCTACCGCACATACTTAAAACAGCTCCTTCTGAAGCAGTCTATGAATGTCCTCCACCATGTCCACTGTTCTTATTTACCAGGTTCCTCTAAAGTGGCACTGGTTGATTTTGTCGTACAAGATCAGGACCAAAGCCCAGAGCTTAGCGTCTATAAGCTCAAGAATGAATGAAGAAAATATGTGATTCTAATCAGAAAGATCTATACAATGAAATTGGCAACCATGTGCTTCTCAAATTGCAACACTGCAAAGCTTGGTGTTTATGAGATCAATTGGAAGCTGTCACCAAAGCTTTTTGGCCCCTTTCCAATTGAAACAAAGCTTGGATCAGCTGCCTATTTCTCAACTTCTTCCAGCATAGACAAAGATCTATCCCATAGGTCATGTGTATCATACCTCAAACAAGCTGTGAACTCAGCCAACACTTCCTGTGAAGTGGGGAAAAAAAAAAAAAAAAAAAAACTCTTCCTGAGAAAGACAGCATCAAAGACCTCACACCAAAAGCAATTTTAAAATTTTGCAAGGCCATGATAGAAATATTAGTACATTGAGATGGCACTTCCCTAGCTAATGCAATCTTGGCATCCAGAGTCCCTTTTGCCATACATACATATTATTCATGCCTGAGGTCAGTCACATCTTGGAGGAGGAGAGTAATCTTATGCACCAGAATCAAGAATAATCACCTGTTTAAATTATACCATAAACATATCTACAAGTGCTGCAAAGCCCATAAGAAACACTAAATAAATAGGGAGATATGTTTAATCACATGTTAGATATTTAATTAGCTGTGCTGTTGCATGTCTGCTAGTTGCCTGTTAGTTTCCTAACATACTCAGTATTTAATATAGCAGTTGGGAGATGCAGTTGAGTAACAGGGCCTATTTATTTGCTCTTTTTAATGTATTTATGGGGTAGGCAGTTATCAAATATCATTGAAAATACACACCAGTATTATGGAATGAAAGTTTCATGATTTTGTCCCTCAAAAACGTTTATAAAAGCTTTCTAGAGATCCAAGGTTCTCTCAAAAGCCCTGCTTTAATCAGAAAAATAGGAACGCTAGGTAGAAATTCAGAAAACTAAATGCCCAGGAAGTTTACCCTAGAACATCACAAACTAGGTCACAAGCCCAAGCCAATATCATTAAACAAGTCAGAAGAAAAGAAGCAAGAAAGAATAGCAAATAAAATTCATAAGCTTAAGTTGAAAATATTTCACTTAATATTTCACTTACATGAGAATCAAGCACATCAAAAACTGTTGAAAAACTGGAACCACATTCCTCGACTGTGGTTTGTTTTCCTTTATCTAAAGATCAGAAGCCTGTAAGGGCTATCACTACCCAATTCAAAGCGAACATTTTGTACCCAACACATAAAATACATTATCCATCCAAGGTATTCGTTAAGCTCAATGCTGTGCAGGTCATAATAGTATAATGCTATACTAAAGTAAAGAAATACAATGAAAACTCAACACCATCACTTAACAACTAACCACATCCCCACAACCCCAGCCCTTATCCTGGTAACTGCTTCAATGGCAGTGCCGTTCTATTGGTCTCCCATTTATTCATTATTTTTTATTTCTTCCTTTCCTCATACTTTAACATTAATGGTGCAAAAGCAACAGATTTCTGACATAGTTTTCCTGTCAGCATTTTAGATCACATGCAACCATGTGACCTCAAATTGTCTAAAACTAACAAAAAGAACCAACATAACAATTTGAAGGGGAAATTTTAGCAAAAAAGCACATAAAAAACAAAACTAAACCTAGAAATAAAACTGGATCATTTGCATTATCCATCATATAATCTACAATGATAGAAGGCAATAGAATAATCATACGCATTCCACAACAATCAACCTCTAAATTGGAAGTGGCTAAATATGTAAGCAACAAAAGATGTACATAAAATATTGAGAAGCTGAGAGGTAGTAAATACCTAGGTTTGAAGGTTTTTACAACTTATGATCCCAGCAGAGAAGTTTTAACGAGAACTGAGAGAACAAAAGTTCCAATTACATGTTTTCTTTCTTGACCTCATCCATGTCAGATTTCACAATCACCTCATTGCAAAGCTCAAGAATGTTTCAATGTTTCCCTCCTCATATATCATGTCAACTAAAGCATTGTATAATGATTGATCTATCTCAAGTCCTTGTCTTCTCACCTCTTGAAATAGTTTTTTAGCCTCCATGAATTTTTTCCTCTTCAAAAAGCCCTTGATGAGTGCATTGTAGGAACTAGCTGAAGGATAGAAACCCTTGCTAACCATCTCCATATGCAAAAAGGATGCCTCTTTCATATTCCTGGCTTTACAATGCCCTTTGATCAATATATTATATGTATTTCTGTCAGGAATGATTCCTTGAGTGCACATGTGTCGATAAATCTGTGTTCCTGCCTGTATATTATCTTTAATACAATACTGCTTCATGAGAGAATTATACATGGCAGCATTTGGATTCATACCCTTATCCAACATCCACTTCAACAGTTGCTCACCATCATCAAGCATTCCATATTACAGAATCCATTCATTAATACATTGAAAGTAATCATAGTAGGTTTGATACCTTTACTCAACATCGTGCGGAGAAGATCATGAGCCTTCGCCATTTCTCCTGACTTACAATAAGCATCCATTAGAGTTGTATATGTAATAACATCAGGATGAAACCCTGCCACCTCCATATCGTCCATCAACTTTACGGCTATCTCAATATTTCCAGCCTTACAATGACCATTTAATATAGCATTGTAGGTGCATATATTTAGTCGAAGGCCCTTCCTTCGCATCTGATGAAGAAGCTCATTTGCTGAATCCATGTCTCCACATTTACAGAGGCCATCTGCTAGGGCAGTGTAAGTGAAAATATTTGGCGTTATCCTTCTCTCAATCATTTGATTATGGATAGAAAAGGCTTTCTTCATCTCACCTATACTGCAGTAACCATCAATTAATGCTGTATAGGTAACTTCATCAGCTTCAAGACCTTTCTCCATCATCTCATAGAATAGCTTATCTGCCTCCATTACCCTTTCAGTCTGACAAAGCCCACATATAAGCAGTGTATGTAACATTATCAGGAGCTATTCTCCACAAACGCATTTCATTAAAAAGAACAAATGCTGCCGAAACATGTCCTAACTTACAGAAAGCATCAATGACAGTAGTGTAAACAACATTATCAGGTATGACTCCTCTGTCTATCATCTGCCTCAAAATTTTCTCAGCCTCACCTGCCATACCCCTCTTACTCAAAATTACAATTATGCTGTTATACGTATAAGAATTGGGTGCCAATCCCCGTATCTGCATCTCTTCTATGAGTCTCCACATGCTATACAAGTCGCCTAGACGACAATATCCATGTATTACAGTACTATAACTTACTACATCTGGAAGACAACCTCTCAATTCCATTTGCAAGAGCAAACTGTGAGCTACTTTTATTTTCCAAAATCTACAAAATGAATTATGAAAATGTAAATGTGTCTGAATTCCAACAAACTCCAAAACTTGGGAATTCATTAATGACATTGCCATTTTAGCCCATTCAAATCTTCTGCCAACTTCTTAAGGTATAAGTTACAAGAATCAACAGAAATAACTAACCCATAATTCAACAATTTATCAAAAATCTTTCTTGCTTCATTAAGCAACCCACGATCCACAAGAACTTGAAAACAAACATCAAAAACCCGAGGATTTGAACCCCAGTCCTTATATGTATACAGCAACGAATCAACAAACTGAGCAAAAGAAACATCAACATCAAAGTTCCTAACACTAGCCCAATACTCAGCAATGAGCCTATTAGCAGATCTTAAATCCCCAGAAGCCGCAGCAATCTGAATAACAATGCACCGAGCTTCCAAATTCGGCAGACGGCGGATGCAAAACCAATCGAAAAACCCCAAAACCAATCCATAATCACTCCTAATATTCAAAAGAACCCAAATGAGGTGATCAGGCTTAAAATTAGCCAAAAGGCTTGAGAATTTGGGGAATGGGCTCGGCACGACGGAGCTTCAGGGTGGTGGAGATTTGGCGGACAAATTCAGAGTCTTTGATGGTGGGTTTTTTGGGAGAATAGTCTCTAAAGGGCCTAGTGTTTGTTGAAGATAGAGTAGCAAAGAGTCTAGTAAAATAAGAATTATTAGCATAAAAATGGATAGGAGAAAGTCTTTTCATGCCTATAGAGTAAAACCCATTAAGAGGACTTAGACGGAGGAGAGAATGAATCCTCCAACTGGAGATAAAAGAGGTAGGGTTTTAATTTAGTTTGGAGTTTCTTTGATGCTGAGTTATAGTAGAACCATATTTCAAGGTTGAAGCTTTTTTTCTTTTTTGGTTTGCTGGGTCTGTTATATGGTTCTGATAGATGATTGGCTTTCAGTATGAAGGTCGAGTACAATCGTAATTGCCATTAGCAAATGCTCGGTCTCACAAACACAAACACAAACACGAACACCAACACCAACACCAACACAAACACAAACACGCGCACACGCGCACACACAGAGTGTCACGGGACGGGAGTTTCACTCCTCAAAGAGTTCCCGTGCTGCGCTCGACCATCCATCAAAGCATCGTTTGTTGTTAATCTGGATGGTGAGCCAGCCTAATCTTCCTTGACATCCCAAGTCAGTTCCGAGCCCCACATTCTCATAAAGAACACCATCTCTGCTTTACCACGATCCCTCTTACATATGGAAGGTTCAATTATACGAACTGGTTTCGGCCTGCCTTGGCTTCATCAGAAGAGCGGTATCAACTCCCAACCAGTTTGTTCACGAGAGGCTAGATCCGCCTTTAGAGACAACTCACACCACGAACAAACCTTCTACTGATGCCACCCATAACTCAACATGCCCTAGCTAAACACCTCCATAAAGTCCTCAACTCTCGGACCGTGACGCTCTCCCCTACTTAAATTCATGACGTTCTTGTCATGAGGCAAATTTGTTGCAGCCACTACCCACTCTCAAGCTCTCACCCTTCTCCACACCAGTTGTCAACACACCTAAGATCATCTCACTAGGACTTCGAGTTTCCATAAGCTTCCTCTCGCCCTCACCCATTCATCCATCCTCCAAGATCGCCTCTTGTTGAGTTGCCCAACAGTAAGGTTTGAGCATAAGATCTTGTTTCATCCCCAACTTGCGACAAAGCTGCCATCTAGCAACGATGTCCTCACTCTGGTGGCCGCTCCTCTGGAGCTTCACCCACACGAGCTGAATTGACAACAAGATAAGGAAAAATTCTTGTCTCCACGACTCGCGACATAACTATCCTCTGGCAACAATGTCCTCTCTTTGGTGGTCGCTCCTCTTGAGCTTCGCCCACACAAACCGCATCCGCAGCAAGAATAACCCACTCGCCAAGAACTCTAGGTAGCATCTAAGTGGTCCAATAAAGCTGGGAACTTCTGGCTCTGATATCATTTGTCACGGGACGGCAGTTTCACTCCTCAAAGAGTTCCCGTGCGGCGCTCTTTGTCATGGGACAGGAGTTTCACTCCTCAAAGAGTTCCTATGCGGCGTTCGACCATCCCTCATATCATCGTTTGTTACTAATCTGGATAGCAAGCCAGCTTTATCTTCCCTGACTTCCCAGGTTTGTTCCGAGCCCCACATTCTCATAAGGAGCGCCCTCGTGGCTTTGCCATGATCCTCCATGTATTTGGGAGGTTTAACTATATTAACTGGTTTCGGCCTACCTTGGCCTCATCAGGAGAGCAGCATCAACTCCCAACCAGTTTGTTCACGAGAGGCTAGTCCCGCCTTCAGAGATAACCCACACCACGAACAAACCTTCTGCTGATGTCACTCATAACTCAATATGCTCGAGTTAAATACCCCCATAAAGTCCTCAACTCTCAAACCGTGACACTCTCCCCTACTTAAATTCATGACGTCTTCGTCATGAGGCAAATTTGATGCAGCTACTACCCACTCCCAAGCTCTCACCCCTTCTCCTCAGCCATTGTCAACATACTCAAGATCATCTCACCAGGACTTCGGGCTTCGATAGGCTTCCTCTCGCCCTCACACCCATTCATCCATCCTCCTAGATCGCCTCTTGTTGAGTTGCCCAATGATAGGGTTTGAGCATAAGATCTTGCTTCAACCTCAACTCGCGACACAGCAGCCCTCAAGTAACGATGTCCTCACTCTGGTGGCCACTCCGCTTGAGCTTCATCCACACGAGCTGAATTGACAACAAGATTAGGGAAAATCCTTGTCTCCACGACTCGCGACACCGCTACCCTCTGGCAACAATGTCCTATCTCTGGTGGTCGCTCCTCTTAAGCTTTACCTACATGAACCGCATCCACAACAAGAATTACCCACTCGTTAAGAACTCTGGGTAGCATTTAAGCGGTTTGGTGGAGCTGGGAACTTTGGCTCTGATACCATTTGTGACGGGACGGGAGTTTCACTCCTCAAAGAGTTCCCGTGCGGCGCTCGACCATCCCTCATGTCATCATTTGTTACTAATCTGGATGGCTAGCCAACCTTATCTTCCCTGACTTTCCAAGTTTGTTCCGAGCCCCACATTCTCATAAGGAGAGCTCTCTTGGCTTTGCCACGATCCTCCATGTATTTGGGAGGTTCAACTATATCAACTGGTTTCGGCCTGCCTTGGCCTTATCAAGAGAGCGGCATCAACTTCCAACCAGTTTGTTCACGTGAGGCTAGACCCGCCTTCAGAGATAACCCACACCACGAACAAACCTTCTGCTGATGCCACTCATAACTCAATATGCTCGAGTTAAACACCCCCATAAAACTCCTCAACTCTCGGACCATGACACAGACAACACAACAGAGTGAGGAAGAGAGGGGTTTGTCACTTGGGACTTACGCTGGACATAGACAATGTTGACCTATGTTGGGCCTGCGTTTTTTTCTCATAATAAAAGTGACTCTAGCCCAATATGAATGCATGGAATTTGTGAGTTGCTCATTTCACGTCTTTTCTTTATAGTCCCCCAGCCCGGGAAACAATTGTTAAACAAGTAATAAGTTTGAGGGTCATAGACACAAATGTGCCGCAACAACCCACCCCCAACAGCCACCTCCCCCCTCTCTCCAAAACACACACACATACAAAAAAAAAAAAAAAGCTCATCCATGACAACTTCTTATCATTTTAAAATTAAATCAAAAGTCACACACACATACAAAAAAAAAAAAAGCTCATCCATGACAACTTCTTATCATTTTAAAATTAAATCAAAAGTTGTGTCTATCTCTCATTGTCTTTTGTCGGTTTGACTTAGTCACAAGGTTTGTTCCATTCAATAAGTTTGTGTAGCATTAAATTTGAAAATATATATTATTGTCTTAGATTTGTATATTTTATTTCTATCCATGAAAAGTGCAGCACGTAACATTGAAATAGATGAACTTCATCACACGAAAATTTCAACGCCTTAAGTAGTCTCAAATTTAACAATTATGTGTGTTTAATGCATGTTTGATTACCCTTAAGTATACTTTAATTATACTTGGCCTTAATATAAATTAAATGGACACACATTGCATTCATCGAGTCACACAACTACACGATGAATTGGAAAAGCTAGAGTTCAAGCTCATTCTTAGGAAACTAAGGTGTATTAGGGATACATCCCAAGGATGAGTCATGCCGATCAATTGCTATAAGCAAGAGGCCTGAGGACTAATAGGGAAGATAGCGTAGATCTTCAGACCCAATTCCTTAATCCTCAATACGAAAAACATAAATTCGTTCTATGTATGGTATCTGGATACCCATACATAATTGTTTTGTATCATATGGTTATCACATAGCATGCATAGCATATGTATGGTAATTAATAAACTTGTTTGAAATATGATATAAATAAAGGGAATATTTTACTAAGCACAATGTAAGCTTACACCCCCATAGATCTTTGTTGAAATATGTATACTTGTGGCTCCATTTGAAGATCAGGAGTTAAGGAGGTCGTTGGTAGATTCTTGAGCTCTTAAGGAAGAGGTGGGAGCATAGGGTGAATTTACTTTTTTTGAATTTCTTTATGAGCAAAACATGATATGTTAATATTTTGGAGGTTGCTATAAAATGTATTTATGTAGACTTGAAGACATTAGCGGAACTATGCCCCTAAGAATTGTAATTAACTTTATTTATGTTTAATAATAAGTATTTCTTTTGCCTTATTACTTTAATTGCTATCTATATAAATTGCACTACTCCAATGCGTTCACTTGATTGTGATGTTTGCCTTGTGAATAATATAGAAGCTTTTGTATGCCTAAGGTAGTTATTCTTAGGCTTTAATATTATGTATGATGGGCTGTCATGTTTAAGGTATCACTCGGGGCACAACACCTTATACCTATAGCTACTCTATGAGAGTAGAGTTTGAAAAATTGATATTCATATTGTAAGCTCCCGAATTTTTTGACAATGGTTTTGGAATATCGAATCGAAACCCTAAAGTTTGATCCAGGTTGAAACCGAACCTTAAACCAATTTCAATCACGGGATTTCATAAGAGAATTTTCAAAAACAAAAATAGAAAGTTCAATAATCGATCAATTAGAAAATCCGAACATGAAAAGATCCGTCTATCCGACCCCTGAGTTAAACCCCTCAATTTCTATGGCAAAGATGGATTATACCCTAACCTTAGTCAAACCGGAGTTTCAAAAGTCAACAAATGTCAAGACAATTAAACAATTTCAACTCCGGCAATCTTACGTTCTCAAGCCCTAGAAAACAAAATTAAGTTGATGGCTTAAAATAGTTCATAATAATACAGGGTAATATAAAAATATCAGATTCATGAATTTCAAGTGTCCTTCGGACTCAAACTAGATTAGTTCTGGAAAAGCGTGTCCCGGAGCTCGGAATAATAAAAATATTTCATTAACACCAAAAGACTCGTAATTAAACAAGGATTTCAAAAATATCAGTTTTAGAATTTTTCGGTAACTAAAAATAACAGATATAGCTCATTTATACGTATTTTTTATTACTACCGCTATTTTATATGTCTAGTCTACTATTCATAGTACTATTCATTACTATTTCACTATCTCTACTTTTTCTTACACCTATTTCTTACTACCTATATACCTATTTTTTTACTTTTTACATTTCTAATACATCTTATATCAAATCATATCTTACATATTAATTATTTTCTTACAAAAATTACAAAACAAATCAACTCCTTCCTCTCTACACATCCAAAACCGACGCCATCCCCTCTCTCTTTCTCTTATTTATTTTTCTTTTTCAATTATTTTATTACATCTAATTTTCACTTCAAAAATTCTATAAATACCCCCTTCTTCATTCATTCTTTCACACATCCATTTTACATAACAAAAATCTACTAAAATACTCTCTCAAGACCTTTCTCCAACAAATCTCTCTCAAAATACTCTCTACCATTCCCTACAATTTCAAGAAGAAAATAACAAACACAAAACCCATTCATCTCTTTTCAAACCTTCCATAAACCTTAGGTAAAATCTTACTTAAATTTCTTCATCATGTTCATACAACTTAGCATGAGCTTAGTGTATGTTTCTTAGACTCATATAAGTTAAAGAAGCAATGATATGTTCATGTTCCTATTTTACATTATGTTGTTAGATTGTTATTATTGTTATTATTATTTTTGCTCTAATCTAACTTATATAATATTATGTATGCTAAGTATATAAATTTATTTAGAGCATATAAGCTCATTGTTATTTATTTATTTTCATGTCTTGCAATTTATTTACTTACTTGTTTTATGCAATTTATTAAGACTAGTCTTTCTAGTCTTAGACTTGTCCATATCAAGTCAAAACAATTTTCTTTCTTTTCTTTTCTTTTTCTTTTGGGACTAATCTATTCTTAGTCTCGGGTTGCCTTGATGAAGCTAAGGCTCCCAATACATGATCAGGATACCATGATGAAGCTAAGGCTCCTAATGCTTGACTATTTTATTATGTTTATTTACTTACAAGTATTTCTTTCTATCTTATTATGTATTATCTTTACTTTTACATGGCTACATAATCATATTCATGCATGATTAGAATATTGTTGTCTTAAATAAAAATAAAAATTGGTTCTTTCTTGAATAAAGAAAAGTAAACTAGATTTCTTAACAAAAGGAGTTTTTAACAAAAGATCTAAGTTTTGTTTTTAATAAACTTTTTCCAAGGGATAAGCTAATCATAAATTCTAGAAGAATTAGTAATATAGATTTCTTTAAAGTAATAAAAAAGAATTCTTTTCTTTTATAAACCAAACTAAATATTCCATAAAAGAAGAATTTTTAGCACTAAAAGATTTTAACTCAACCATACCTTTTATAAAACTTAAATAGGTTCATTATAGACTTTGAAAATCACATAATATGAAAGTATCTTCAAAATTTGAATCTTATATTCTTTTCAAAATTAAAATGAAATTTTACTAAGTTCTAATGTTAATAAATTTTTTATTAAGAAAGCTTTTCTTATAAACTTGCTTAAGAATATTATTCTACCATTTAACAAATATTAAGAATAAAACAAGTTTTTTAAACCAAGATAAAGTCAACTCACTATTTTGAAAACCAACTTAGAAAAAATAAAATTTGCCAAGAAAGTAAAATTTTAAAGGTATATCCATTTTCTAAGGAAGAGAAATGATATAAAAATAAAAGGAAAACATATATTTAATACAACTTCAAATATTGACCATATCAAAAACTTAAAGGATATTTTGAAAAGCTTATTTTTTAAATCACTAGAAATAAGTTAGTAGATAACTTAAAGAAATAGAATTTTTGAAATGAATTTACTTTTGAAAAGAGAGAAAATGAAATTATAATAGGAAAACATTTACTCATAACAACTCAAATATATTTTTGTTTTCCTTCTAACAATTCAAAAAAGGAGAAATTCTCAAAAGTTTTATCATTTAAAAACCATCAAAGACAAATTATTTATGAAATATCAATATTGAGACAACACCATCAAAATCATGCATACAATATGAGTATAAATATATTTTCAAAGGACTTTTCAACTATATAATATCCATATATTTTGTTTAAGGATTTTTGAATAAAGTGAAGTTTGAAAAAACCATATTTTGCGAACTATAAATTCGTAACTATTATATACCGTAGTATTTTCCAACTCAAATGACTTTTTATGACAAAAATAACCCTAGAAATGGATAGATCTTTTCGAGTAGGTAGAAAACGGTATATTATATGCGCAATTCTGAGTTAAAATGACCAAGTTATGGCCATTTTAAGTTGGAATTACTTTCTATACGAATTTTAACGATCTTATGACATAGATTTTGATAAGTACCATAGAATCAATAAGAAATACTCATTATAGGTATTCTTCTTGATTAGGTGATTGAGGAGTATTCATACCTAGAGGATTATTTTGATTAGTAGATTTACCGATCGACTCATTCGTAAGAAAGATAGATCCTCATGGCCAAGTGAGTTTATTTCCTACCTTTTACGTACTTGGTTGTGGTTATAGGTAGAGGCACTAGAAGTAGGAAAAGATGAAAATGAATTATGTATGATAATATTGGTTGAAAGAATGTTAAGCATACCGAGGCATGAATCGTTGTTAATTAACTTATGTTTTACTATTATTCTGTTGGAGTGTGTGCAAATTCTGTGATCACCTTTAAATTGCTCTAATCATATACTATGAATTATATCAATTGATTCATGCATATCACGTAGTTAGTTTCATTGCATGAGCTGCTATTCTCGATGGGACAAGAGTATAGTAGCCGGGTGTGCAGTAGCCAGAAATCTACAAGATGGGCGATTAGGAGCCTGAAAGAACTAATTGAGATGGGCGAGTAGGCGCCTGAAATAAACTGCATGAGTTGGATTTAAAAATGGGTTTTAAAGAGCCTGAAACACCTAACCCTGAATGGAGAGGTAAATCCATTCAAACATATGATTTCCAGTAGATCATATGTATTGCTTGATCACTTGCTTGATGCATTCATATGCTTGACTAATAACTTGTTTGAAACTATTTATACAAGTACGTTGATTCAGGAATATTCTCACTAAGCTAGTTATGCTTATACTCCGATAGATCTTTGTTGTAACGGGACTATATCTTTTATGCCCAAAGACTTCATATACTCGAGAGGGATGATGTTTTAGAAAAGCTTCTGGAAATCTTTTGAAGATCTTAAGTTAAATATCTTTTAATGTCCTTTAGTATTAGTATTATTTTGTTGTGAGAAAGATTAAGTTGATATTATGATTGTTTGGAGAATTATAAGGGAAAAACCCCTAAGATGATGTAAGAATTATATTCTCTTAATGACAAATTAGATGATTATTTAGATTCTTGTATACTATATTTACTATCTTAGACTATACATCCCACCGGTGTCTCCTATAGTTGTGATAGACGCCTTACATATGGTATTGAAAACTTTCCCATGACTTCGGGAAGTCATTCTTAAATTTTAATACCTTATGTGGCAGATTGCCACGTTTAAGGTACCATTGGGGGCGTGACACATACCCTACCTTATGGCCCTCAATACCTATCTGAAGCAAATTCCTTCGAATAGGATCATGGTAAGTACCTCGTACAGCAGGGTTACCCACTCACCCCTTATAGACTAATCAATAAGACAGAAAAAAAAAAAAGACAAGGAATGTTAATAAACATTATATATTAAGACTATAAATTATCTAATTCATGGAGACACCACAAAAAACTGAAACATTATATGACAAACTTAATTTTATTCAAAGGAAACAAATAATATGTTTGAGTTTTTTATTTTTTTAAATATGTAGAAACAATTTGGCTTAATTTGAATTCATACGATTATGCTTGGGATCTGAATTGAACTGTGAACAATTTACTCTTCACCAATCATTTTAAAAAAAAAATTTGGTATGGTTTGCTTCGATCCAATTGATTCACGATTAGGTATTATTTTTAATAGTCCTAATTCTACACAAAAATAAGCAGGTTCTCAAACTTTTAATGTAATTTGAGATTATTTCTTAATTGAAACATAAGTTTTCATTTATATCATCAAACGCTTGATGTTTTTGTTTTTAGCATTCATGAGACATTGTATGTATTATGTGCAATTTGAATTTATCTTTTTTATTAGATGTTACAATTTAGAGAAAGAAGAACAAATCTGGCATAACAAGATGTTTGTGCGATTAGATTAAAGTAAAACTTGGTGCATGCGCATTAAATTTTATTTGTCATTATAAATTCCTTATAAATGTTTAAAAGTATTCCTTTTAATGCACAAATTAAATTGCTATAGAAATGATAATATTTTTTTTTCAAATATAAAAAAAATTGATAATCTACGCAAGTCACACCCACACGCACAACCGCACTCAAAACAAAAAGAAGAAGAAAAAAAAAACATTAGAACGAGCTGATAATTAGATTTTATACCTTTAAGAAAGGAAATGCTCACAACATACACAATACACATGTATGTGAAAGAGGCTAATCATCAATAACATGCAGTACATTGCGACAACGAAGGAAAAATGGTTTTTTTTTTTTTTTTTTTTTTTTCCTTTATGTAATCACAGTCATATCTGTCGTAATTATTGATATTTCAGTCATTTATTGCATATAAACGGCTAATGGCACGGAAAGATAAAAAAAAGCCAGTCATTTTAACTCAATTATAGTTATTAGTTAAATGTCAAATTTATTTCAGTAATTTATTGCATATAACGGCCAATGGCATGGAAAAGAATAAAAAAGCCTAATAATTTTAACTCAATTATATAGTTACTTGTTAAATATCAAATTTGGTAAAAAATTTAATTTGATACCTGAATTATAAAATTATCAATTGATATTAATCAAATTTTTTTATAGTTATTTTTATTACCTCCTTAATACGTTTGTTTTATTTGCTAATATAAAAAGATCAGCAGATTATTGAATTTTTACTATTTCTATTTCTATTTATTCAACATATCTAGTACCTGCAGCTTGCATTTTCCACCATTAAGAGATGAAGCAAACGGTGTTAGTGTGACGGTCAAATATCACGAAAAGTTTAAATGTGTATTAAATTGTACTTTAAATACAACTATCAAATTGAAATTTTGTGTAAAGTTTGGGTATTAAATTTAATATTTTTCTTTTCGGCATAAAATCTTATATACGATCAATAAACTGAAACGCTGATTATTTTTGGATATGTTGACTTATGTCTTGAGTGTTAATATACCGTTACATAATGAAAAAATGAATAAAACAATTACAAAAGATTTCTTGAATACCCTATTACGAGCAAGTTTAGTCGGTTCGGGTTGAATTCAAAAGGTCATATCCAAATTTTGAGGATTTGTTTGATTGTTTTGTGAATGTAAGACTGGTGTTCGTTGTACCATATAACCGAGGCATTATCTCTCCAACCTGCGTATCGTTGTCCACAGTACCCTTACTTAAATTTGCCTTGCCCTATTGACTTCGATCGATTTGAGTCAAGCATGATCACATATGAGCCTATTTATGCATATGCGAATTAGAAGATTTAAAAAAACAAAGGCAATATATATTTACGTGTGCGTGAATCTCAGCACTTAGTTAATTAGTCCAACCTATCGGGTCATGGGTCCATTAAGGCCTAGCCCAAAATAACCTAATCTAGGGTGAGCCAAGTCGGGTTAGGCCAGTTTGAGTCTACTATCAGTTCATTAGCAGTTTATGAATAGTTCAACCAACCCATATTTCTTTTTTTTTTTCTTTTTTTTTAATTAAAGATTAACTTAGAAAGATAAAAAGAAATTGAAACAAATAAGATTAATTTAAAAAAAATTAAGATTAAATAAAACAACTTTTAACTTCATATGTAATTAGGCTAAAAAACATTATTTAGCCCATTTGAAAAAAGAATTGTCCATGGTGTGCATTTATTTATAAACAACTATATTATTTGTAGCTGTTAAAATTTGTAATAGGACTACAAGATAATCACCTTACTAACAAACTCTACAAGAACAATAACAAGTCCATATCATTTAAAAAAAAAGTTAGAAATATAAAAATACAACATACAAACTTTTAATTGTATTTATTACTTGCGTTATTAATAATAACAACATGTTTAATATTGTGAATTGTAGTGAATTTACACTATTTATATGTAAAATAGTTTAAATATTATTCTTTCTATTTTTATTTATTTCTTTTCCACCTTTTTTTTTTTTTTCCCTTTTCTCTTTTTTGATTTTTTTATGGGATGACCTGACCCACCTAGTGGGTCATACAAGTCGAAGGCATTAGTAGTCTATTGGGTCAATTGATGAGTTATAACTCGTGCGATCAAGCTGAGCCAACAACTCATGCCCACCAAGGTCCATGCCAGGTGAGGTCGCAAGATAAACCTACCACATGTTGAGGTCTATGTATGCGTATAGTTATTTAGAAATATTGGGATATTTTTATTGCATTTTAAAAGGGTGTCCATGGGATTTACCTTGTTTGCTGTTTACTAGATAAATGGTTATATATTTGCAGCCTTTATTTATTTATTCTTTGACTATTTTTGTGCTAATTTTCCTTTTAAGCACTTAGAAATGCCAATACCAATAAAGCTAGTACAGCGTCTAGAGTCTTTGCTATGTATGGGAATGGTTAAGGATGTGGAGATGGAAGAAAAGATGAAGAAAATATATGGGAAGAAGTTGACCTTAATGATTATGGTCTCATTGCAGGTATGTAGTTACATATTTGTTTATTTTAAAGTTGTATTAGACACAAACATGGTTAGATGAACAATAGAAACCCTTATGAATTGAAAATAACGTGAATTAATAATGATAAATAGGATCAATTCAAATGAGAGATCAGACTGCGTATGCTTTATTTGACACGAGAGCAACACATTCTTTCGTAAGTGCTGATTAGCAAGGCGTGTGGATTACAACCGAAACATGAGTAAAGAATTGAGAGTTACTATGCAATAGGAGGACTTAGTGAAACATGGGAGATGATAAAGAGTTGTCCATTAAAGATTGGAAATCAGGAATCGATTGATGATTTGATCATGGTAGATATGCAAAAATATGATATTATTCTAGGTATGACCTGGTTAACTGCTGTAAAAACAAAAGTTGACTATCGTCTCAAAATGATATCTTTTGTCAATAATCAAGGAGAAAAAGAAGTATAAGGGTGAGATACTCAAAGGAGCCGGGATAGGATAACAGCAATTGAAGTGGAAAATGAAGAAGATAAGGAGTTAAACAGGTGTATATGGAACAACCGAGGGTGAATCCAAAGCATTAGATATTCATACTATCATAACAGTGTGTGAATATCTAGATGTATTTCCAGACGAATTACGGGATTACCCCATACAGAGAAGTGAAATTTTCTATTTATTTGATACTGGAGCTGAACCAGTATCGAAAGCTCCATATCGATGGACAAGTAGAATTGAAGAATTAAAGGTGCAATTGCAAGAATTGCAGGAAAAAAGATTTATTAGACCTAATGTTTCACCATGGGGAGCACCGGTATTATTTGTTAAGAAGAAAGATGGTTCAATAAAACTCTATTTTGACTATGGAAAATTAAACAAAGCGACTATCAAGTACAAATATCCTTTACCGAGAATTGATGATCTCTTTGATCAATTGAGAGGAGAAAAGGTATTTTCTCAAATTGATTTAAAGTCAAGATATCATCAAATCCGAATTAAGATGGAAGATGCATCAAAGACTGCATTCCGAACTAGGTATGGTCATTATGAATTTTTAGTCATGCCATTTGGACTAACCAATGCACCTACAATTTTCATGGACCTGATGAACCGTATTTTTAGACCTTTGTTGGATATTTGTTTGATTATTTTCATAGACGATATACTAGTATATTCGTCTACTAAAAAGCAACACGATGAGCACTTGAGGAGTGTATTACAGATACTGAGAGATAATAAGCTGTATGCCAAACTGTCTAAATGTAAATTTTGGCTTAGAAGTATATCATTCCTTAGACATATTATTTCCGGTGAAGGAATATCGGTTCATCCTGCAAAAGTTAAAGCTATTGTGGAATGAAAAAGACCTGAAACTGTTACAGAAGTTAGGAGTTTCTGGGATTAGCAGGATATTATCGAAAATTTGTGAAAGATTTCTCAAAAATTGCACGACCCCTTTACCAATTAACCAGGAAGAATGACAAATTTGAGTGGAATACATCAGCATGAACAAAGTTTCCAAGAATTGAAAAAGACGTACTTAGTATCGGTACCAATATTAGTTATGCCTAATGACAAGGATCTATATACTGTCTATGTGATGCATCCAGGAAATGGTTTAGGATATGTGCTGTGCAAAACGAACGAAGGTATAGCATATGCTTCTAGACGGTTAAAAAAACCACATGAGATAAATTACCCCATCATGATTTGCAGTTAGGCCGCTATTGTATTTGCAATCAAAATTTGGCATCATTATCTATATAGACAGAAAACTTGAACTATATACGGATCATAAGAGTCTGAAGTATATATTTACACAGAAGGAGTTGAACATGAGGCAAAGAAGATGGTTGGAATTAATTAAAGATATGATATGACAATCAACTATAATCCTAGCAAAGTGAATGCTGTGGCTGATGTGTTAGTCATAAATAATAATCAAGAAAGGGGGTTGAATTGATTATTAATAAAAATTTTTCCCTTTAAAATAATCCCTTTCGGTTTAAAAAATGAGAACCAAATGTGCAATTAAACAAATATGAACATAAATTGCAAAAATTAAAAAGATAAAGTATAGAAAATCAGGCAGTAATTTATAGTGGTTCCACCTTGTGCATCAGTCCACTCTTCCAGCTCCAAGCTGGGGACCCCGTTATCCTACGGGTTTTGTTCCACTATATCCAAGAAAAACAAATTACAAGCTTGTGCAATTCTCTCTGCTTGATTCTCACAGCTATCCTCTAGCTACAACCGATCTACAGAGTCTTAAACTTGTAATTAAGCTGCCAACTAAGAAGGCAACAACACGTTCCTTCAATTACAAAAAGAAAAGAAATTTTCGAGATCAAAAAGCAAAAATAAGATTGCAAAGAGATCAGCTGCTTGTTGAAACCTTAAGAGAAATTATGAATATTCTAGGCAAAATGAAACTTCTGGGTTTTGTTCTGTATATACATGGTAAGAAAAAAGAGCTTCTGTTTTGTGCGTGAATAGTATCAACTCCCTTTTTTTTTTTTTTTACTTCAATCTTCTTCTTTTTCTCTTTATCTTCTGTATAATTATTCCTTCTCCTCCTTAATGTTCCAAAAGTTGTTTGGAAGATGGATAAGCTTCCCAAAAATCTCTATTAAAAATCTTTTGTTCCTTATCTTTTTAAATTTGATTTCCGTTTCTTCAATTGGGCAGAAATATAAGATGAGATATGTTTCTTCTAGATATTGTGTAACATTTATCTTGATTTGAAATTTGAAAACCGAAACTAATTCATTATAATCTAATCTTCTTCTTCTTTATCTAAACAAAAAAGATAATGTTCCTTTTTTTGAACTCACACATGAATCCCATTGTAGCACCCAATTTTTGCCCAATTAATTAAGGCTTAAATTTAAACTCATTTTTTTCCAAAAGCTTAAGTATTGATGAAGTTGGCCAAGTGATCAAGGCACAGGCCAAATGGCCTGTTGGTTTAAACACATTGACCACAACACACACAAAGATCAACTGGACAGGTTCAAACCTAGCCAAGGCAAATTTTTGCCTTTTTATCATCTTTTTGTTGCCCTTTCATCTTTCTCAAAGTGACTTTTGCCTTACTTTGCATCAGTTTTTAACTGACAAAACAACATTAATTGTTGAAATTGATGAAGCAATTGCAAAGTGGTTATGGAATTATGAAAGATTAGTGGCACAATTCATGTACAAAAACAACTCAAAAGTCACAAAATTCGTGCTAAAAAATTGGAAAAAAAATACAATTTGTGGGCATTCATTGTACATGAATGGAAAAATTGGGCAATTAATCTACCCATAATGGATGATCTGATGGAGGATATGAAAAAGCAATCATCAATTCCTCAGTTACAAGCAAATCAATCATGAATTTTCGAATTAAATTCGTGAAAAACAAAGAGGCAAAAATCGATTCATTTTTGAAACTGTTCAAAACGTAAAAATTGAGCTTGCAACCTATAAATAGGGGGTCCTAGAAGCAAAAGGCACAAGTCAATTTCAGAAAACACATACAACAAAGCCAATTCGAAATTCTCGAATTTAGGGTATAGAATTCGAATTTTTCAAATTCGAAGTGATCGGATCGGATTTGATCAAAATTGAGTGTTTTAGGAATGTTAGAAACTTGATTTTGATGTTTTAGTGTGCTTGGATTTGATCAAATTGATCAAATTAATCTCTGCAAATTTTTTTTAATTTTCGGATTGCGCCGCCGTACAACCACCGCCGGAACCGCCCCTTGCCACCGTTCTGGGCGCGAACCACCACCTTCAGAGGACGCGCCGTCGCACCAGGAGTCCGGCCGACAAGCTTCCAGCCGCCGTCAACCACCACAGCCGGGAATCCGCCCCGAAAAGTCGCGACTTCGTCTTCTCGCCCGATCGGGTCGAATGCGACCCGAAATTCGACCTGAATATCGAAGTCCAACCCGCCCGCCGGTCAAGGTCAACGGTCAACGGTCAGCTCTGATAAGACGGTCCAGATTCAATCAAGCAAATCAGACGGCCCAGATTCAATCAAGCGATCAGACGGTTCAGATTTGATCAAGCAGATCAGACGGCCCAGATTCAATCAAGCGATCAGACGGCCCAGATTTCATCAAGCGATCAGACGGTCCAGATTCAATCAAGCGATCAGACGGCTCAGATCGAGTCAACAAGATCAGACGATCCAGATCGGTCAGCACAATCGATGCCTCCAGATCTCGTCCGCTTCATCCAAGACAGGTCAATTTGCATTATTTATATTATTAGTTTATTATATAATTAATTTCAGAAAATAATAAAAAATAGCAAAAAATAGTAAAAAATTCATAAAAAATTAAAAAATTCAGAAAAATCAGAAAAATAAATAATTATTTTTTATATAAATTTATTTTTTTTGATATTTTTGAATATTTTTAATGTGTATTTATACATAAATTGCTTTTAGAAATGCATTTTAATGCATGAAAAATAATTTTAATATATTGTAAATATTCTGAATATGTTGTGAATTTATGTGATGATTTTTTTTAAAAAAAATAAAAAAATAAATAAAAATAAAAAATAAAAATAATAATAATAAATAAACAAAATAATAAAAATGATAAATTGGATTTTCCAAAACCAAATTTTTTTAAAAAAAATAATAAAAATGATTTTTGGACTTAGAAAAATATGTTTTCATGAAATGAAAATCAATTGATTAGATCATAGGACCATCAAAAATGATTTTCATAAAATATAAAATTTAATGAACTTAAATTGAGAATAGTTCAAAAATTAAAATTGATCAACAAATTAAAGTTCTTTTTTAAAAGAACTACGTTTTGTCTGATCTCGATTAGCGAGTACGTAGGCACCTGCGGGGCGACATTAAAAAATGAAAAAATGTTTTTGTTTTTAATATTGTGAATAATTATTTTGTAAATATAAGTTTTTTTTTAAAAAAAGGAAATATATTTGTTGATATTCATATTCTAAAAAAAAAAATAAAATGAAGAAAAGCACATAAAAAATAAAAATGAATGATTTGACTTGTAAATATTTTTGTTTACTTGAATTTTTGAGCATATAAAGGATAGATTATAAATTTAAAATTCCAAAAGTGGTAACCATTTGGTTTTAATAGGTTAGCCCCCGAATCCATGATATCTGGTTTTAAAAGTTTGTTTTTAAATCAAATTTTCGCAGACTAGTAGCTAAGTTAGGATCAACCGACCCATTGATCCTAGCTTTTATTTTTTCCCGATTTATATCGGGTGGCGACTCTAAAATTTTAAAAATTAAAATTTCTTTTAACCCCTAGTCGAGGATTCATGTTAAATGGGTTCGGGTTTAATGTGAATCGGGTTAGGAGAAATGAACCAGATAGTGGAAAAAATCCAGGCTCGACAGCTTGGCGACTCCACTGGGGACTAAATTTTTTTTAAAAAAAAAGAGGGCTAGCCACTTAGGAATTTTAAATTTTAAATTTATCCTTGCTCAATTTTTGTGAATATATGATTCTTTGTATATTATATTGAATAATTGTTTTGTAAATATATACTAACCTTGCATATGTAAAATAGAAGGCAAAAGCTTGATTGTTTGTTTATTTATTTATTTGCATGCATTTGCATTAGCAAATGTGTGCTAGATACGGTCGGACCCAGGCCGTCTTAAGAGCCTAAGCGAGGAGGACGAAGTAAGGTCCGGGGGCTGTGGCTTTCCACCCTCTAGATCAAGAAATGTCCTCCCACTCCGGTTTAGTACCACTAAATCGGGGACCTATAGAACCTACCAAATCATGCATTCAACATGGGATTTTGACCAAACTTTTCAAAAAAATGGAGTTGTATTTTCTTCCAAAAAATGTTTTTTTCAAAAAAAAAAAATTTCAAAAAAGTCCACCAAATTTTTTTAAAAATGTGGAGTTGTTTCTTTCCTAAAAAAGGAAGTTTTCAAAAATCAAACATTTTTTTAGTAAATAAAATTTTAGATTGAGATGGTTTTTAAACCTTTATTTTTAAAAAAAAATTAATACCACTTCAAGTAAAGTTTTTTTGTCATTATCCCCATTGGCATGGATAGTGACTAATTTCTTTTTTTTCTCAAATGGAGTCTTAATTAATTTTGTTTTTTTCAAAAAAAAAAGAAGATTTTCAAAAAAATGATTTTTCATCAATTCCAACAAAACTTTTTCACCAAAACTTTCAGGGTCCTTATCTCCATTTATATGGATAGTGACCAAAAATTTTTTTAAAAAATGGAGTTTTTTTTTTGTTTAAAAAAAAAAGGTTTTAAAAAAAAATAATTTTTCATCAACTCCAGCAAAATTTTTTCATCAAATTTTCAAGGTCATTATCCCCAATTGCATCTGTATGCTTGCATCTTGCATCTTTGCATTTTTTAAGAAAAAAATAAAATAAAATAAAAAATGTGTACAGTAGACTTGTAAATACTCATAGAGTAAATTTTGTCCACCTATAGTTATAGGTCCTCTCCAATCAAAATTACCTTTGTCATATGTATTCCTCTCCCTTGTCTTCAGGATAATCATCCCTGTAAAAATCAACCCCCATTTGAATTTCCTTCTAAAAGAAAAAGGGGGGTCTTTTTTGTTCCACTATTCTTGTAAAATAATTTTTGCCTTAAAGAAAAAAAAAAAAAATGAATTATTTTTGTAAATATCCTTTTTCCACTTTAGGATAAATAATCATTTTCAAACATTCTTTTTTGTAAATATCCATAACAACTTTTTTTTTTGAAGATTTTTTTAAAAAGTGAGAACAAAAAGTTGTTGTCTAAAAAAAGAGAATAAAAGTTTTTCAAACTTGTTCTCCAACAATTTTTTTTAAGAAAAAAAAAAAAAATTGTTTTCCAACAAATGAGAAAGAGAATAAAGGTTATTTTCAAAAAATAAAAAATATAAAAATTAGAAAAGAAGGAAAATTGCCAACAGAAAAAGAATGTTTCAAAATTGTTACCTCAATGATCATTCATTTTAAGCTAAAGGCAAATGAAATCAAAACTAGGGGCAACCAAAAGGACTTTACCGATTAGGGGCATTTGATAAATCCAAATGGGGCATTTAGTTATATATCCTGAGGCAATAAAAAATGGATGATTGAAAACCCAAAAATCTTATTAAATAGTGGCCTAGAATGAAAAGAGGCAAACTTAATCCCAAACACTACCCTACACACTAAGAGTGGAGTGAATTGTGAGAGATAAAATGGACTCATTCCTTAAAGGAGGTCTAGTTTGAATTTGATACATAGGTCAAAGTGACATTAGGCATTCATTTCAAAGTCCTAAACACATTATCCTTTGTTAACCCATTTGAGCCTATTAAGGAAGAATTTTTTAAAATTAAGCCCTGTCAAGAACCACCCTACATTAGGGTACCCCACAACGGGGCAATTTGGAGGTCAGGGTCATTATCAAGGAGAAAAAGGATTAACTTATATGCACTTGCCCTAGTTGCATCAATTCAAGAGTAGTCAATTGACATAAATAAATCATTTCCTTTGAAAGGAAGAAGAGTTTCTATCCCAAACCATACACAATCCATATACTTTGAGCTATAAGCCATCCAATGGAAAAAATACAAATCACCTTGCAAAAAGAAGAAAAAAAAGGGATACATGAATAAAGTGCCAAAAAAAAATGAAAAAAAAAATGAAGAATAGCCAAGCAAGGTGATTAAACCAAGAAGTTAGAAGCATATGCTTAAAGCTCAAGGCCCATCAAAACACAAGGTCCAAAATTTATATCATAGACCCACCCACAATTACCCTGATGGAAGACAATCACACAAGGTGATCATATCCAAACACTGGGGCACATGCTCAAAGTTCAAGGCCCATCAAAACACAAGGTCCAAAATTTATATCATGGACCCACCCACAATTCCACCCTGATGGAAGACAATCACACAAGGTGATCATACCCAAACATTGGGGGCACATGTCAAAGTTCAAAGCCCATCAAAACACAAGGTCCAAAATCTATATTATGGGCCCATCCACAATTCCACCCTTTAGAGACTCTTTGGATCAAAGGAGTTGATTTATTAATGCTCTTGAAACTAGGAATAAGTGCATATTCAAGTTTTCCTTAAGGGTTCTTGACTTGTAAACCCGGGATGTGTTGAAAAATTTTAAAAAAAAAAGAAAAAAAAAGCCTTTATGAAATATCTCTTTTTGATTAAAGCCAACAACCAAAACCCACATTACAGTCCAAAAAAGACCTAATAGATTGACCAAATGTGTCACTTGCAAGCCGGACCATAATTTTTGGAATCCGAGTCAAATGTGTGAAAATAAGCCTAAGAGAGTGTAAGGAAGTCCTCTTTGATTAGGTAACTTAAAATAAGATAACCAACCTTGGTGTAAGAATCATCCCAGGGGCATGAAATCATTTGCCCCAATTTGAAAAAGTCTACCTCAGGGTTAGAATTAATTGCCCCAAAGTTGGAAACAATGCCCCAATTTTCAAATTAATGTCCTAAAAAAAAACTTTGCCCCAATGATTAAAATTTTTCAATAAAAGACCTTAGGTGGTTAATAATGAAGCCTTAGGCTGAAAAAAAATGAGTGTCAATGGGGCAAACCCTATTTATGATTATTTTTACCTGTTGGTAACTTTCAAAAAAAGTTGGAATTCAAAAAGAAAAAAAAAGGAAACTTTTTACCTTTAAAAGGTCCAAGAAAAGAAGGAATTTCTTCCAAAAAAATAAAAATAAAAAAAGTTTTTTCCAAATATCTAAAAGTCAAAAAAAAAAAAAGAGAAAATAAGTTTTCTTCATTAAAAGTAAAAAAATTGCCTTTGGTTTAAATTTTTAAAATAAAAGAACAAAAAAAAAAAAAAGGGCATAAGGTTTTGGTTTTTAAAAGAAAAAAATTCTCAAAGGTTTTCTTAAAAATTTTCAATGAAAAAAGGGGAAGAATTTCCCACATTAAAAAATTAGCCAAAAAAAAAAAAATTCAGGTTATGGTTTTCAAAACTTGATTTTCAAGTTTGTGTTTAAGTTTTAGGATCACCTGCTCAAAGGAGCGTCATCCTATTTGTTTAAGTTTTAGGATCGATTGCTCAAAAAAGCGTCATCCTGTCTGTTTAAGTATTAGGGTCACCCGCTCAAAGGAGCGTCATCCTACCTTTCAATCTTTAGGATTGTATGCCCAAAGGAGCATCATCCTATTTCTTCAGCATCAAGATAGTCTGCTCAAGGGAGCATTGTCCTGTTTTTTTTTTTTTCAATCTTCAGGATCGTATGCTCAAAGGAGCTTCATCCTATTGAGAATCGCCAACTCAAGGAAGTGTTGTGCTGCCTTGTCAAGTTGTAAGTTTTAGGCCAGCTCAAGGAGCGCCTTAACAAGTCGAGTGTCAGCTCGAGAAGCGCACTAATGTTAAAACCAAATGTCAGTTCATAGGGTAAGTTTGAACCAAGTTTCCAAAGTTTTCAAGAAAAGCTTGAAGTCCATCCGAGTCTTCCAAGAAGAAAGAAAAACTTGAAGCCCATCCAAGTTTTCAAACCAAGTCTTCCAAAAAAAAAAAAGAGAAAGAAAAACTTGAAGCCCATCCAAGTTTTCAAACTAAGTTTTCCAAAAAAAGAAAAACGTGAAGCCCATCCAAGTTTTCAAAGCAAGTTTTCAAAAAAAAAAAAAAAATGCTTGAAGCCCATCCAAGTCTCCCAAAAAAGAAAAAAGTCTGAAGCCTATTCGAGTTTTCCAAAAAAGAAAAACCAAGTCCCTAAGTGGATCAAAAAAACCAAGTCCCTAAGTGGATCAGAAAAAAACCAAGTCCCAAGTGGATTGAAAAAATCACAAGTACCCCTCAGTCTAGACTCGACAGATAGTCTAGTACTGACCAAAATTCAAAATCCATCCTTTAGAGATGGTGACCAAATACAAAATCCATCATTTAGAGATGGTGACCAAATTCAAAATCCATCCTTTAGAGATGGTGACCAAATTCAAAATCCATCCTTTAGAGATGGTGACCCAATACAGAATTCAGAAATCCATCTTTTCGAGATGGTGATCAAGACAAAGTTCAGAAATTCATTCACTCAAGATAGTGATCAAGACGAAATTCATTCACTCAAGATAGTGATCAAGACAAAATTCAGAAAACTATTCAAGATGGTGATCAAGATAGAAGTCAGAAATCCATCCATTCCAGATGATGACCAAACCAAAGCCCATAGGTCCGGCAAATGACCAAACCAAAGCCCATAGGTCGGCAAATGACCTAACCAAAGCCCATAGGTCCGGCAAATGACCTAACTAAAGCCATAGGTCCGGCAAATGACCTAACCAAAGCCCATAGGTCCGGCAAATGACCTAACCAAAGCCCATAGGTCCGGCAAATGACCTAACCAAAGCCCATAGGTCCTGCAAATGACCTAACCAAAGCCTATAGGTCCGGCAAATGACTAAACAAAAGCCCATAGGTCCGGCAAATGACTAAACCAAAGCCCATAGGTCCGGCAAATGACCAAATTAAAGCCCATAGGTCCGACAGATGACCTAGCAAATCTCAAAGTCTAAACTCACAGATAGTTTAGCACAAGATAAAAATCTCCTTGTTGAAAATAAAATTTGGAAGGAGAAGCTAAGCAAAAATTGGTTATCTTTTTGTCTTTGTGGCAAAAGTTTTGTTCAAACTTTACCACAAAGAGGGGCAGCTGTAGACACCCAATTTTTGCCCAATTAATTAAGGCTTAAATTAAACTCATTTTTTTCCAAAAGCCTTAAGTATTGATGAAGTTGGCCAAGTGATCAAGGCACAGGCCAAGTGGCCTGTTGGTTAAACACATTGACCCACACACATACCCAAGCTTAAGGACACAGGTTCAAACCCTAGCAAAGGCAAAATTTTTGCCTTTTTATCATCTTTTTGTTGCCCTTTCATCTTTCTCAAAGTGACTTTTGCCTTACTTTGCATCAGTTTTTAACTGACAAAACAACATTAATTGTTGAAATTGATGAAGCAATTGCAAAGTGGTTATGGAATATGAAAGATTAGTGCACAATTCATGTACAAAAACAACTCAAAAGTCACAAAATTCGTGCTAAAAAATTGGAAAAAAATACAATTTGTGGGCATTCAATTGTACATGAATGGGGAGTTACAAGAATTGAAAAAATTGGGCAATTAATCTACCCATAATGGATGATCTGATGGAGGATATGAAAAAGCAATCATCAATTCCTCAGTTACAAGCAAATCAATCATGAATTTTCGAATTAAATTCGTGAAAAACAAAGAGGCAAAAATCGATTCATTTTTGAAACTGTTCGAAACGTAAAATTGAGCTTGCAACCTATAAATAGGGGGTCCTAGAAGCAAAAGGCACAAGTCAATTTCAAGAAAACACATACATAACAAAGCCAATTCGAAATTCTCGAATTTAGGGTATAGAATTCGAATTTTTCAAATTCGAAGTGATTGGATCGGATTTGATCAAAATTGAGTGTTTTAGGAATGTTAGAAACTTGATTTGATTGTTTTAGTGTGCTTGGATTTGATCAAATTGATCAAATTAACCTCTGCAAATTTTTTTTAATTTTCGGATTTGCGCCGCCGTTCAACCACCGCCGGAACCGCCCCTTGCCACCGTTCTGGGCGCGAACCACACCTTCAGAGGAACCGCCGTCGCACAGGAGTCGGGCCGACTGTCACGCCCCAACGGGTACCCTAAACGTGACAGTCCGCCACACTCAATATTAAAGCTTAAGTATGACAACCTTAGTCATTTCCAAAGCTTTTATATTAAGTGTAAGGCTTACTTTCACAATTTTAGAGGACCATATGGAATAATGAAGCTTAAGGAGATATAAAAACATATTAAGAAAAGAAGAATCACAATAATTATTTGTCCATGGCATAAACTGTGCATACTTAGGAACAATTTCTTAAATTACTAAGCTATTATATAAATATTTGCATGCTAATACTATGATGTACTTTATCCAGAGTTCTAATATTCAAAAGGGATTACCTGCCCACATGGTCCACGTGGCCTCAGCCATAAGTACGGAAACTGCAAAAGGTAGCTATCGGGGTATAAGCTATAGGCTTAGTGGTAAACCCAGAATTCATACTCGAAGAAGATCTAACATTCAAGTTTATTATTCAAAACATATGAAATGTAACAATCAC
Organism: Combretum micranthum; assembly: GCA_024138025.1. Lineage (NCBI taxonomy): Eukaryota > Viridiplantae > Streptophyta > Magnoliopsida > Myrtales > Combretaceae > Combretum > Combretum micranthum. The sequence continues at coordinate 99,942 of JAMXBD010002341.1, read as the reverse complement.
GTGAGCATACAAGACATATGACTTTCCGGGAATCATATGTTGAATGAATTTATGCCCTTCATTCGGGGTTGGGTATTCAGGCCAATTACAGCCACAACTTTTGAAAAACACTTTTATAGATCTTACCGGCTCCTATACGCCATCAAAATCTTGTAGTTTATTACCGGCTCCTACTAGCCATCAAAAACTTGTAGTTGATTACCGGCTCCTACTAGCCATCAAAACTTGTAGTTGATTACCGGCTCCTACTAGCCATCAAAACTTGTAGTTTATTACCGGCTCCTACTAGCCACTCACATGATATACCGGTTCTGTCTACCACCACTATTATACGCTTGTCCCACCAATTGTATAGTAGTGAATGCAATGCGACTCAACATATGAAGTGCATGACTAATTTCTTTAATTGAAGTCTAGTAGTTACATTTAACTTCTTTCCGGTGATCAATCAATTTCAAACACTTCAAGATACTAATTCGCATACAACTTTATTACAAACAACTCAAATTTCGATATACTTAGTATTCTTTCAACATATTGTCATACACTTCCTTTTGATTTTTCTTAGATTCTAGTGCAACTAATTTTACAAGCACAATCAAGAGTATGAAAAATAACGGGGAGTAACTCACGATGCCATTGATGTCTATTCCTTAAGCGGATGAGTCGTTCACACACTCCACTAGATCGTAATAGTTTCTCGGGGTGAAGAAATCCTTCCTCGGGGTCACCTAACCAAAGGATATACCCCCAATGAGTTTTTCTTGAAGATCTTCTTGAATTTTGACAAAACAATGTCAAAGATCGTTAAAGTTCGTATGGGAGAATGTTCCAACTTAAAATGGCCATAACTTGGTCATTTTAACTCGGAATCGCGCATATAATATACCGATTTCTATCTACTCGAAAAGATCTACCCATTTCTAAAATTATTTCCCACAAACAAAGCACATAGGCTCCGAAAAACTGGTGACAAAATTCACCACGGATTTTCAAGTAAAAACAACTTTGGTTCAAGAAATCAAACAAATTTGTTTTGTAATAAAAAAAAAAAATACTTAGTTATCTATATAGTTGGAAAATTCTCTTTTTATGACTATGTAACTCATACTTAAGCATGCTCAAATGTCTTGTTGTCCAAATTATTTTTCTTAAGTAAAACAATGTCGGTTTGAAGCTTTTCGGAAATTGTTTTTGTGAATTTCTTTGAAATGAATACCTTGTTTATTGTTTTCTAAAAATGTTTTATGTTGGTTTTATTTATCTTTTTCTAAGTGACTTTTGAAAATAAATTTTCTACTTCCTAAGTTACACTAATAATATTTTTGAAGTTTTTCTAGAAAACATGCTTTTCCTTATTTTCTTGTGTAAATTCCTTTGTTTACTTATTTTGGCAAAAATCTTTACTTGATATTTCTCATTCTTTTTCTCATGTCTCATTTTTCAAAAATAATTATCATGCATGAAAACTTGTTTTCTTCATAAAAACAACATGGAATATTAAGGACTTTTTGTAGAAAAACTAATTTCTATAATCTTATTAGTTTCTTCTTGTAACTTGAAAAAATAATTTTATTGTTTTCAAACCATAAATTTTCTTTGCCTATTTGTTTGCAAGGGTCTTTATTTCCTTAGTCATCCATCTTATTTTCTTTCTTTATGAAAAGAACCATTTTTGTATACAAAATATTTCTTTTGAAAACAAGGTAGAGTAACAAAGATTTAAATAGTTTCTAAATTCATAGTGAATTCTTTTTGTAACTTGAAAATGAATGAGTTTATTTTTGTTATCTTCTATTTTTATGTTTCACATAAACTTGTTTCTAAGTGAAAAAGTCTTCTTTTATTTCATTATCTTTAGAGAACAAAACTTTTGGACAACATTCTAAATGAACATGATTATGAGAATAATAATAAACAAAGTAACATAAAGCATAAATAATAAAATCAAGTATTGGAGTCTTAGCTTTTTCAAGGCTCCCGGGACTAAGAAATAAACTAGTCCCATAAAGAAATAAAATGAAAGAAGAAAAACTTGTTTTGACTTGATTAGGACAAGTCTAAGACTAGAGACTAGTCTTATAAACAACTTGAAATAAATAAATTGCATTGAAGTAAATAAATTGCATGAAAGGTAAATAAATTGCAAGATTATGAGTATATGCTCTAATAGTATATATAGTTATATGATATAGTAGATAGTTATGAACATAAAAGAAATATAAGAACATAAAGGAAATATAAGGAACATAAAGGAACATAAAGAAATTGATATTATGAACAAAAACAAAGTATGAATCTAATGTTGCTTTCTTAACCTTCATGGTTTAGAAAACATACACTAAGCTCATACTAAGTAATGAACATGGAGACTTCTTGAAGAACTTTTACCTAAAGGAGATGAACTTCTTGAAAGAACTTCTTGAGAGAAATTTGAGAGAGATTTTGAGAGAGTAACTTTAGTATAGAAGTGGTGTGAAAGAAGTGAAAGAGGAGGGGGGTATTTATAGGAAAATGGGGAGTGATTTTTGGTGAATTAAAATAAATGCAAAATTAAAACAAATTGAGAGGGAAGAGAGAGAGAGATGTGCCGGCCACTTTTGGGAGGAGAGAGGGAGTGATTTAATTTTTTGTATTTTGTTAAATAAAAGATGTAATAAGTAAGATAGATGTGATATAAAGTTATGGGAAAGGTAAAAAGTTAAGATAATAGGTTATGTAGAGTGTAAGAGTAGGTGTAAGAAAAAGTAGAGATAAAAGAATAGTGTAGAATAGTAATGAATAGTGTAATGTAAAGTAGATGTGACAATTAAAGTACCGGTAGTAAGAAAATACGCGTATAATAGCTATATCTGTTATTTTTACTTACCGAAAAATTATGAAATTGATATTTTTGGAAAACTTATATTTTTACGAGTCTAACGGTATATTCGGAATATTTTTCCTATTCCGGGCTTCCGGACACGTTTTTCGAGAACTGTGTCCGATCGGGTTCGAAGGACATCCGAAATTCACGAAACTGAAACTTTTATGAAACCTATGTTTATTACGGACTATTTGAGCTACTTAACCCAACTTCGTTTTCCCGAGCCAAAGAAAACGGCAATGCCGGACTTAGATTGATACGGTAAACTAGGGTTTTGTTGACCTTTAGGGTTTCGTTTGACTTCCGGTTAGGGTTTTATGCTAAACCGATTCCGAAAAATTTAGGGGTTTACACCGACAAGCTTCCAGCCGCCGTCAACCACCACAGCCGCCGGAATCCGCCCCGAAAAGTCGCGACTTCGTCTTCTTCACCCGATCGGGTCGAATCCGACCCGAAATTCAACTCGAATATCCGAAGTCCAACCCGCCCGCCGGTTAACGGTCAACGGTCAGCTCTGATCAGACGGTCCAGATTCAATCAAGCAAATCAGATGGCCCTGATTCAATCAAGCGATCAGACGGTTCAGATTTGATCAAGCAGATCAGACGGCGCAGATTCAATCAAGCGATCAGACGGCCCAGATTTCATCAAGCGATCAGACGGTCTAGATTCAATCAAGCGATCAAACGGCTTAGATTCAATCGAGCGATCAGACGGCTCAGATCGAGTCAACAAGATCAGACGATCCAGATCGGTCAGCACAATCGACGCTCCAGATCTCGTCCGCTTCATCCAACGGTCCAGGTCAATTTGCATTATTATATTATTAGTTTATATTAATTAATTTCAGAAAATAATAAAAAATAGCAAAAAATAGTAAAAAATTCATAAAAATTTATAAAAAATTCAGAAAAATCCAGAAAAATCAAAATAATTATTTTTTATATAAATTTATTTTTTTTGATATTTTTGATATTTTTGAATATTTTTAATGTGTATTTATACTTAAATTGCTTTTGGAAATGCATGAAAAATAATTTTAATATATTGTAAAATATTCTGAATATGTCGTGAATTTATTTAAGAAAAAAAATAAATAAAAATAAAAAATAAAAAATAATAATAATAAATAAACAAAATAAGTAAAAATGATAAAATTGGATTTTCCAAACAAAATTTTTTTTAAAAAAATAAAATAATAAAAATGATTTTTGGACTTAGAAAAATATGTTTTCATGAAATGAAAATCAATTGATTAAATCATAGGATCATCAAAAAATGATTTTCATAAAAATATAAAATTTAATGAACTTAAATTGAGAATAGTTCAAAAATTAAAATTGAACAACAAATTAAAGTTCTTTTTTAAAAGAACTACGTTTTGTCTGATCTCTATTAGCGAGTACGTAGGCACCTGCGGGGCGACATTAAAAAATGGAAAAAATGTTTTTGTTTCTAATATTGTGAATAATTATTTTGTAAATATAAGTTTTTTTTTTTAAAAAAAAGGAAATATATTTGTTGATATTCATATTCTAAAAAAAAAAATAAAATGAAGAAAAGTACATAAAAAATAAAAATGAATGAATATTAACCAACTTAGGTGGAACAAATGAGTATATTAACCAAACAAACTCATTTACTGGGAGCTAAGTCTTCAAGATTCATTTTTGTACCGAACTGGAATGATTTGCATTAAGTTAGAGAAGATGAATAGTAAAATCACGTGACATAGAGTTGCTATCAAAAGTGCAGTGAAAGGTTTTATAAAAGGTTTTGGATTTTTAGAAAAATTCTTTATCCTTAAAGCAACCTTCTAAAAAACATTATGGATTTGAATACTTTTCATCATTTTTCTTCTTTCTCTTTAACCTGATACTACAGACTTAATAAACTCATTAGTTATCATTTTCACTCTTTTGTTATCATCAAAACCTATTTTAAGAGAATATAACATTCTCCCCTTTTTGATGATAAAAAAACTTTTGTTAAACAAAATAATTCTCTCCCCCTTTTTGTTATCAACAAAAAACACATTCATAGAATATGACCAAATATGAATTCATTTAATTCAAAAGACAAGCACACTTTGCAAGCATGTAAGTCCAATCATTTTTATGCATATGTTTATTTAAAATAACAAAATTTTGTAAATAATGCAGATTTTTTTTTTAAATTGCAGAGATTTCACATAATGTTTCACAAAATGAAGAATTTGTACAATAAAGTGCACTTTTTTTTATTCTAATGCTATTTTTCTTTTAAATTGGAAAAAATGCAGAATTTGTACAAAAAATGCAGAATTTAGCGTGAAAAATGTAGAAATTTGTTCCTTTAACATACTTATAACAAAAATTGTAAGGTAAAACAACTTCAATACATTTGTTCTATTTACTTATTTTCATTTCAAACATTTCTCCCTCTTTTTATTTGAAAAAACATAACTAATCATCTTTCTAAAGAATTTTCTTTATCCTTTATCTTCTCCCCCTTTATAAATATCTTTTAAAAACTATGCTCCCCTTAATATGATACCAATTAATTTTATTTTAACAAAAATATAACATATTTCAAGAATTTGTTTAGAATCATAAAGAGCAAAACATTTGAGGGAGTTGGAACATTAATACCAAACAAATAGTTGTTCCCTTTTCTTAATGAGAGTCATAATTTTCTTTCTTTGCTATTTGAGACACTTACTCATCAAGTTCATATCCTTCTGCTCATTGCCTCAATCCCTGAAATCACTAATAAACAAATTATACTTTTTACGAACCCAGACTAACTTGGGTCTTGTGAAAGACAAGCTTGTGTTATCAATATGATTAGCTTGATGATTACTAAGGTTGTTTCTCTTATAATAGCAATATTTCTCAATATAACCAGGTTTATTACAAAAGAAACATTTATATGATATGTTATTCTAATACCTATTGTTCACCTGTTTCATGTTGTTCTATATTGGATAACTTCTGGAATACCTTCTGGTATTGTATTCATAAGAAGGATAACTTCTAGAATACCTTCTGGTATTGCGTGTATAACTCCTTTCTACGTGATTTGACTTTAAATCTTACTTTTTAACACTTGATTCATTAATTGTGTTTTGTTTAGCTTTTACAAACACGGTTTTCTTAGATGTATTAGAACTAGATCCATGCTCATATCCTAAACCATGCTTTTCAAAAGATAATCTTTGAGATGTAATTAACATTGTTAATTTTTTGTCACTTTCATTAAATTTATTAAATGTATTCTTTATTGAACTAGATAACTCATCTATTTTTACTTTCAAAACACTAGTTTCTTCTTTTAACATACTATTGTCTTTTTTTATTTTCTCAATATCAACATGTAATTTTTCATTATCATGCTTTAAGATGTCATTTTCATCAATAAGCAATTTGTTTATTTGTTTCAAAACATCTTTTTCATTTTTCAAAGCTTTATTTTCAACATCTAATTTAGAAATTTTCAAACCAGCCTTTTTGAGAGCTTTTAATAATTTTTTTATTTCAACAAGCATGTCATCTTCAGTTACTTCATTATCAGATTTAGAATGTACCTCAGAAGTAGCCATAAGACATAGATTTGCTTGTTCCTCTTCTCCACCATAAACTTCTAGATTACTTTCTGTATCATCTAGATCACTCTATGTAGCCACCAATGATTTATTTTTCTTCTTGAATTTCTCCATTTTCTTAATGAGAGTTGGGCATTCATACTTAATACGACCTGGTTTCTTACATTCATAACATTGGATCTCCTTCTTCTTTTCTTTGTAAGCTTTTCCTACATCAAATCTTTGTAACCAAACTTTTTATAGGTAATAAACTTCTTACCTTTCTTCTTCAGAAATCGGTTTAGCTTTTTGACCAAAATAGTTAAGTTTTCTTCTTCATCATTCTCACTTTCATCAGATTCAACTTGATTAGCCACAACTTCTTTTGCCTTAAGAGCTATTCCTTTGGTACTAATTTATGCTCATTGAGTGGTCTTTTTGGAAGATTCATAAGCCATTAGTTTTTCTCTTAGTTGGCTAAGAGAAAGTTTATTAAGATCCTATGTCTTTTCTATGGCAGTTTTCTTTGCATCCCAAGAAGGTGGTAGAATCCTCAACATTTTTCTCACTAGATTAGGATCAGGAAGTATTTTCGAAGCGGTGCAAGCTCATTTGTTATAGCTGTAAACCTGTTAAAACCATCTTTGACAGATTCATTAGTTTTAAATTTAAACAGTTCATATTGTTGAAGTAAAGCACTTATTGTGGTTTCTCTAATTATATTGGTTCCTTCATATGTCTCACACAATCTGTCTTAGATTTCTTTAGCACTTCCACATGTTGATATTAGATAAAATTCTGATGGAGCAATAGTGGTCAACAACAGATTTTATGCTTTGTTGTTCTTCTCAATGAACTTCTTTTCAGAGTCTGAGAGAACTGAATTTCCATTCAAAGTAATTACATTGTTTCCCATGGAAATAACGTGCCAAGAATCGTAATCATTAGCTTTAACGTAAGTTTGCATTCGCATTTTCCAATAAGAAAAATTTGAACCATCAAAGAAAGGAGCATGATTAATTGCAATTTGTTCGTAACCATTTTGTTTGGATCACTTAATTTTGATGAAAGAGCCCGATTTGATACCAATTGTAGGTATCAAGATTTTAAAACAAATACACTTTTTAAAAATTAAGCTTGGCTGATACCAATTGTTGGTCCCAAACAATAATCAAGAAAGGGGGTTGAATTGATTATTAATAAAAATTTTCATATATAAAAATAATCCCCTTCGGTTTTAAAAATGAGAACCAAATATGCAATTAAACAAATATGAACATAAATTGTGAAAATTAAAAAGATAGAGTATAGAAAATCAGACAGCGATTTATAGTGGTTCCGCCTTGTGTGTCAGTCCACTCTTCCAGCTCCGAGCTGGGGACCCCGTTATCCTACTGGTTTTATTCCACTATATCCAACAAAAACAAATTACAAGCTTGTGCAATTCTCTTTGCTCGATTCTCACAGCTATCCTCTAACTACAACCGATCTATAGAGTCTAAACTTGTAATTAAGCTATCAAATAAGAAGGCAACAATACGTTCCTTCAATTACAAAAAGAAAAGAAATTTTCGAGATTAAAAAGAAAAAATAAAGATTGCAAAGAGATCAGCTCGCTTGTTGAACCATAAGAAGAAATTATGAATATTCTAGGCAAAATGAAACTTCTGGGTTTTGTTCTGGGTTTTGTTCTGTATATACTTGGTAAGAAAAAAAAGCTTCTTTTTTGTGCGTGAATAGTATCAGCTCCTTTTTTTTTTTTTAATTCGATTCTTTTTTTTTACTTCGATCTTCTTTTTTTTTACTTTGTCTTCTTTATATAATATATTCCTTCTTCTCCTTAACGTTCCAAAATTTGTTTGGAAGATGGATAAGCTTTTCCAAAAATCTCGGTTAAAAATCTTTTGGTCCTTATCTCTTTTTCGAATTTGAATTCTTCCGTTTCTTCAATTGGGTAGAAAGATAAGATGAGATATGTTTCTTCTAGATATTGTGATAACATTTATCTTGATTTGAAATTTGAAAACCAAAACTAATTCATCATAATCTAATCTTCTTCTTCTTTATCTAAACAAAAAATAGATAACGTTCTTTTTTTTGAACTCACACATTAATCCCATAAAATTAGGTAAGTGATGGACTTATCCTTATCTTGAAACATTGTGGATACTGATATTTCACTTGTCTTGAAGGAGAAAAACGTGCAGCAGGTGTTCAAAGAAGTTCTGGTACTGTTCATGAAGATTTTTCTTCCATTTGTAGAGAGAGAAACTTGAGATAATCTTTAAATCCCCTTGAATATTAACCCACTTAGGTGGAACAAATGAGTATATTACCCAAACAAAATCATTTACTCGAAGCTAGGTCTTCAAGATTCATTTTTGTACCGAATTGGAATGATTTGCATGAAGTTGGAGAAGATAAACAGTAAAATCATGTGATATAGAGCTGTTGTCAAAAGTGCAGTGAAATGTTCTGGATTTCTGGAAAAATTCTTTATCCTTAAAGTAACCTTCTAGAAAACATTTTGGATTTCGAATACTCTTCATCATTTTTCTTCTTTCTCTTTAACTTGATACTACACACTTAATAAACTCATTAGTTATCATTTTTACTCTTTTGTTATCATCAAAACCTATTTTAAGAGAATCTAACATGATGCATTAAGTCGTAAAAATTATGGAGAAGTAGCCTCAATATTGATGAAGTAAAAATAACTCGTCAAAGAATTTAAAAGATTAAACTTGGAGTTTTCACTGCAAGGTTTGGAAGCTGAATTAGGAAACTTGATTTTAGAGCCTACTTTACATCCATCGAATTAAGGAAGCTCAGAAAGAGGATATTGAAATCCAAGAGATTGAACAAGGAATATCCCAAGGAAAATATAAGATTTTCATGTGGATGATAAAGAAGTGTTAAGAATGAGCAAAAGATTGTGTGTGCCACACAATGAAAGCTTGAGGAAGGAATTAATGCATGAAGCACATTATTCTAGATATTCTATGCATCCAAGAGAAACAAAGACGTATCAAGAGTTAAAAAGTGCATATTGGTGGAATGGAATGAAAAATGATATTGCAGAATTTGTTGCTAAGTGTGATGTGTGTCAAAGGGTAAAAGCTTAACACCAAAGACTCGATGGATTACTAAAACCGTTACCAATTCCAGAATGGAAATGGGATCAAATATCTATGGATTTTATATGCTCATTACCTAAGACAAATACAGGCCATGATGCTGTTTGGGTCATTGTGGATAGACTCACTAAATCAGCTCATTTCTTGCCAATTAACATGACATATCTATTACAAAAGTTGGCACGAATATATCTAAAGGAGATTATGAGATTACATGGTGTATCGATGGGTATAGTGTCAGATCGGGATCCACGGTTTGTTTCCATATTTTGGCAAGGATTGCAAAAAGCCTTAGGAACACAACTAAAGTTCAGTATGGCTTATCATCCTCAAGTTGATAGGCAGACAGAGAGAACTATTCAGACCTTGGAAGACATGTTGAGATCTTATATTTTGGAATTCAAAGGAAATTGGGATCAACACTTACCATTGGTAGAATTCACTTACAATAATAGTCATCATTCAGGTATTGGAATGCCACCATATGAAGCATTATATGGTAGGAAATGTCGATCACCATTATTCTGGGATAATTTGGATAAAGTAATGATTGGACTTGAATTGGTACAAGAGACAATTGATAAGGTCACTGTGATAAAATGAAAAATGAAAGAAGCTCAAGATAAACAAAAGAGCTGGGCAGACTTAAAAATAAGGGAATTAGAATTTTCTAAATGAGAACATGTCTAGCTGAAGATAAGTCCAATCCATAGTGGACAAACAAAAGGAAAATTGAGTCCTTGATATATTGGGCCATTCGAGATATTGGAATGAGTTGGAAATCTGGCATATCGTCTTGCATTACCACCTAATTTATCTGGTATACATTATGTTTTCCTTGTATCAGTACTAAGAAAGTATATACCAGATCCAGATAAAGTAGTTGAGTCGGAACCAATTAATCTAAAAGAGAACTTGACCTACGAGAAGCAACTTGTTCAGATATTAGACAGAAAAGTGCAAACTCTCCGGAATAAAGAGATTTGTTGTGTCAAAGTGTTATGGGATTTCCAAACTGAATAAATGACTTGGCAATTAGAGGATGAAATCATGAAAAGCTACCCTCATCTGTTTGAAAATTCATGTATGCATGCAAGCTTTGGGAACAAACCTTTTTTTTTTTTTTTTGGGGGGGGGGGGGGGGGAGGAGGGGGGTTGAGAGAGAGAGAGAGAGAGAGAATGTAAACCCAAGATTTTCTTTAATACAAATAGAAATAGATGAAAATATAAAAATAGAAAATAGAATGATATATGACTCAATCAAGACCTTAGAATTAAACTACAAGTAGAAATGAGCTTATATATAATTTCAAACCCTAAAACCAATTTATCTAAATAGTATTTGAGATTACTAATAATATTTCATAATGGGTATAAAAAACTCAAGATAAAGAAATAACCTAACTAAGATTTCAAACTTATTGAAAAGAAGATATTCGATAATGCTTATAGTTAGAAAACGATAATTTATAGATGAGCCGTTAGGATTATGAATACACAATAAAAGTATAAACAGATGTATAACTAATAATCTAGACTCCAAATAATAGTTGGATCACACTATTGTTGTAGTTAGGATATTTTTAAGCTATTGGAGCCTAAAACAAAAATTGACATAATAAGCTTAGGAAACTTTAATCGAGGGAGATAAAATTCTAAAAATAATTAATCGCGTAAACTTAAAACTTAAAATTGTATCTTTTGACAATCTAAAATTTTTGTAGAATCCTATAAAAATACTTTTAGACAAAAAACTCTCAAATATTCACTAAATCATACCTGATTAACCTAATAAACTACCTAAAATTTTAGATAAATATTATCTAATTATTAGTAATATATATACACATGCAGGATCGGTTCCAAGTTGTATCAAATGTAGGGTATGGATTGTCTTGATATATGAGAACCGAAATGCATGAAAAATCATCCAAATTGTCCACAAAAGATCAACAAATTCAACTCATAAACAAATCAATTATTGCCACATCAACTTCTTCATTAAATGCAGCCAATCTTGTAAGCCTCGGAAAATTTCAGTAAATAATTCTAAAATAAACTTCGAAAGTAAACTCCAAAAACAACTCCAAATTAAAATTGAACTTCGACTAGCCTTAAATTACAAACGAATCTAAAAATTTCTTAATCTTGAGAAAATGAGAATCCTTAAAAATAAAATAAGAACTCAACGATCTTCAAATCCAAAACCACTACGTATGGAAAATTATATACATAACTCTGACTTATAAAATCGGGTAATATAGAACCCAAAAACAAATTATTAAAAAGTAAATAACGATTAGCCTTCAAAAATAAAACCCAATTCAATAATTCCAAAAACTTTAAGAGATATTAAATACTTACAAAAATAAAATTTAAAATAAAATTCTCAAACTAAATATGTTGTATAAACATAAACCCTCAGTTTCCAAATTGGCAAAGATCTAAACCGGAAAATTACTTGGGAACCCTAAGTGGAATATAGTAGTTCATGTAAACCCCTAATTTTTAAGGTAATATCAAGTTCAAACCCTAAACCGGAAAGTCAACCGGAAAACCTAACTCAACAAATTCCTAAGAAACCCTAGTAGTTTAGATCTGGCAATCCCGTATTCCTAAACCAAGGAGTTGGAATAGGAGCAAAGGGTATAGTTTGGTTCGTAATAATACTAGGATGCTTTAAAAGATAAGATTAGCGAATTTTCGATCTATTTAGAACCCAATCGGGTACAGACTTCGAAAAGCGTGTCTCGGGGCTTGAAATATTAAATATATGATTTTAGTACGATTAGACTCGTAATTTCATAAGATTTCCAAATATATCAGTTATATAATTTTTCAGGTTATAAAAGTTACAGTTATAACCTTTTTATCGTATTTTCATTACTACTGGTATTTTAAATGTCTAATCTACTTTTTGATTTCTTCTACACTATTCACAAGTACAACTGCCCATAACCTATTTCTTACATCCTTACACCCTACTCTTACAATTACATCATTTTTCTTACAATTTACCTTTCCAATATGACTTTTATCATTTAAATTACTTTAATTAATTCCAAAACTTGCACAACGCAACTCCACTCTCTCTCTTTCTCCCAAAACCGGTGCAACTCCCCTCTTTTTTCCATCTCACAATTTGTTTTATTTAATTCCTTTTTATTACAACAAACCCTAATCCATTTCCCTATATATACTTCCTTATACCCACTTCATTTCACTTTCTTTCTTTCTTCCTTTTCACTTTAGAAGAATTTTTGCAAAACTCTCTCTTCCTCTTCTCTTTCAAACCGTGAGCTCCCCCTCCCTCTATGCACACACACGCTTTGATTTTCTTTTTTCTTTCAAGTTTCATACTCCACACAACCAATAGGTGATAGATCTATACTTTATTACCTTAAAACATGTAATGAATTCATTCATGTGTGATTCCACATAAAAATCCCATGAGCTTCAAGCTAGGGATGTGGAAACACCTGAACATAAGATCCTTGCCATCACAATGTTTTAGATCTTGTTATTTGAGTTATTTTGCTATCATCTTGTTTTACTATTAAGTTATGTTATTACTATTAATGATTTGTGCATATATTCATCATCTATTTATATTCACATAACCATCATAGTGTTTATGCATTAATGACTAGTATAGTAAACTAGATCTAGTTGTTTTAAGTTCATAAATGTATTGGACTTTTGTTTTACGTTCTTAAATAGCTTGTAATAGCTTGATGGTAGTAGGAAAGCATTAGAAAGCTCAAGATCTATTTTGGTTTCAACAAAAATAACTTTTGAAAATTCGGATAAAAAAGGAACCATATTTAGAAAAGCTATTTTTCAACTTCAAAATGTGTATTTTTCATTTAAAATAAAGGGCTTAGGGAATAGATATCATAAATGAATGATCTTGATGAGAAAAGCTTAAATCTACTAAGGAATATTTTCAAAACAAAGGCAAGTTTACGAAAGTTATATTTCAATCTCAAAAATAAGTTTTAAATTCGTAATAAAAGATGTTTGAAATGAAAACACCCATTTTTTTTTCAACTTCAAAACAAAAATTTTATTAAAGAAATGGAAGCCTTAAGGGGTAGGTTTGATTAGGGAATGGTTTTTGAAAGACTAAGTGAGTTTTACAAAGAAAACAAACTTAAATGAATTTTTCAAAATTCGGATTTGAAAATAACAATTATTTAAACACCTATTTTCAAAAGCCAAAATGATAATTTTATAGAAAAAATGGAAGTCCTAGGGGATACATGTAATAAAGACCCAATTTTGACAAGAATAAGAAAGGTTTATCAAAATATAACCTTAGAACAATAAATGGTTTCCAAGAATAGGTGAAACAATGTTTTCATTCTTTAAAATTTTGTAAAATTCATACTTAGGCAAACCACCTATTTAAACCTCTATTTTCTAATCCCAAAATGAAGGTTTTTATTAAAATAAGGAAGATGATGGCTATATAGGTCATCAAGGTTGAGTTTTGATAATACCAAGTATGATTTTACAAGAAGAAAAACGATTTTTCTTAAGTCTAGTAAATTTCAAAGTTTTGCAAAGTAAAAGTTCTTTTTTTTTAAAAGAATTCTTGGTACTATATGTATATTCATAGATAGATCATATCATAACCTTCATAACAATAGCTTGTAGGTATTACATATATACATGATGCCTTTGTAGAAACAAAGTTAGAAAAGTAATGCCACATACTTCTTGTTGACATTATCTAGGTACATGAGAAATTAGAAATTTCTAACACTCACGAATCATGCATGGTATTGAGTTATATATGTATATAATAGAGTCTTACAAGATATAAGGATAGCTAAGTATCTATCAAAGCTTTAATATGATGTTTGTTTTGAGGTTAGAAGTTGAATTGTGGAATGGGAAATTCGTGTAGTATACTGTAACCTACTGTTCATGGACCAACCAACTTCATTTGTTGAAAATAACTCTAGAAATAGATAGCCCTCATTGAATCGGTATATAATATGCGAAATTTCGAGTTAAAATGACCAAGTTATGGCCGTTTTAAGCTGGAATTTTCTCTTAGATGAATTTTGACGAACTTGATAGAATAGAATTTATAAGTTTATTCAAACTTTATAGAAATTCTCATTAGTGTTATTTCTTTTGATTAGGAGACTTGGGAGACGGACTAGGCCTCCTCGAGGATCATTACGATTAAGTGGATTTCCGCGCCATGGCAAAGTGAGTTCATATCTTAAATAGTTGTGCTCCTGTATGTGCTTATAATCGTAGTGGCATTAGAATTAGGAAAAAGATAAAATTGTGATGAGTTGTGATCTAATCTTGGTTGAATGAATGATAAGTATATCGAGATAGACTTGTTGTAAAAACATTGTATGAGCTAGTATAGACTTGAATTGTCTAAAATTCTCTATGATCACTCTTAACCTACATAATTAACATGCCACGATTATATAAATAAACTGTACATGTATATCACGTAGTGAGTCATATTGCATTAGCTAGTATACCTTTGGTGGGATAAAAGTATATTAGCAGAGGTGTGGGAGCCTGTGTTAACATTAAGGATGTGAGATCACTTAAGTTAATGGTAGTGGGGTAGGCACTTGAAACTACCACATAAAACAACAGATGTTGTATGATAAGAGAAAGAGATCGGGATTATGGTTGCATGACTTATGGACCACCCTACTCAATATTGGAATTATGGTTGCATGACTTATGGACCACCCCAACCTCGAATGGGGGGCATAAATCCATTCACATATGGCTATCGGAAAGTCATATGCTTGTATGCTCATTTGCTTGTGCATTTCATATGGATGTTAATAACTTGCCTGTTATATACTGTTGTTGAGTACTAAATATTTGGAAATGAATCTCACTAAGCTCGTAAGGTTAGACCCCAATAGTTTCCTGTTGCAGTATGAATATTTATGGCTATCTCCGAGAAGCCACTATCCTCAAGTACAGCTTTTGGACTCTAAGGAGCTTTTGAACAAGTCGAGACCTAGATGTAGGCATAGACTTCTAGTTGAATCTCCTCATTTGAATATATGATGGTTGTTATAAGAGACTTATGAGAACTTAAGGACTCTTAATATTTTGACGGGGGTATGGCCCTTAGATCATGTAATAGATTAAATCTAGCTATAACTTTATGATTCACATTCTTGTTTCTATGTATGTCTCTTTAAACTATTTCGAATCAAAGTATGGTTCCCTATATGTTGAACATGAGCCTTACACCCGATGTTGAAACTCATGAAGAGACTAAGGTTATCTTACTTGAGTTTAAATATCGAGTGTGGTGGATTGTTGCGTTTAGGGTACCCTTTGGGGCGTGACAAATCCAACTTGATAGAACAGTGCCCAAATGTAGACAATCGGAAGCAAACTTCGGATGAAAACCATCCTTTTCTGTCTCCTATATATATGTGTTTATGACTCTTAGTGAATAAGCAAACAAACTTCACTTAATTACCAAAGCTTCTAGACCAAACAAACTCCCAACTAGCAACCAAATCGACCTAAGAAGAAAACCCAACTCGTCCTAAACACCTCAGTTCGGATCAAAGCAAAAACGATACTAAAAAAAAAAAACGCTCAAGTTAGTAACGAGGTAAGTTGATTTGTCTCGGCTTGTTGTTTGTTAAAAACAATGATTTAAACTGACTTCTGATGATCATAGGATCATTACCAACTCAAGAACAAGCTTTGAATTCCATCGATAGGCTCAATCAAGGTAAATTCGAAAACCCTAGTTGTACTTTTCTAAATTTGAAAATTTAAGATCAAATACATGTAGATGCGTTATGATTTGAAGTATATATATATATATATATATATATATATATCATAGAAACACTTAGGAATGATTTGGAAATGATTATAATGAAGAAAATTGAAGAAATACGAACTATTTCATTGGTGAAGATGATGAACAGTGTCAACGTTGGCTCATAAGCCTGTAGTGTACATGCTCAACGCCGGCGCCGTACGAGAATAGACCGGCAGTGTTGAGATAGCTTACACTGGAACAGAAGTTTCGTAAAATTTATTTTTATGTAAAATGAATGAACACCGGCTAACTGAGGTTATACACCAGTAGCGTATAGTCCAGCGGTGTGGGAAAGTTGGCAGCTTACAAGCCAGTGCAACCTGATACAAAATAAAGTGTAAACTTAAGAACGCCAGCATCTGAGTTTCAATGCCGGTAACGTTGGAGCTGGCGTACACCATGTTTTTCCTACAGGAAGTCTGTATTGCACGAACAAGAAATATATAATAAATATTAATAAACATATTATATATATGTCAAAATAGAATTTACTAAGTAGATAAATAAATACAAATACTTAGAATAATAATATGTTTAATATTTGATAACTTCTAAAACCCTAAAAATTATAGGGAAATATTAAGTATTATTAGCAACTATAATTATCAAATATTTATTTCATATAGATAAATAGGTAAGAATAGAAATTGAAACAAGCTAAATTTATGAATAATGTGACTTCTAAAAATGACAAAGTAGTTGTATAAAGTAGATTAAGAGAAACACGACGACACTAAACAATGGTAAATACACAATGTTCATACTGATTCCATTCTTAAGGATATTGTTGTTTTATCATTTACGTGATCATCTTGACAAAGTTTGAGATCAAGATGTTTCATTAATTTTGGAAAAATTTGGAAATTGTATGTTGAGATTTTATCATCACTGGTTCTAGCTTTTAGGTGGTAATTATAAATATTTAAGCTTTTGATGTACTTTGTTTCGGGTGTTTTTAGGTAGATGGTGTTTGTTTTGATATCAACTTTTGATATGTGTTAAATTTTTGACGATCTTATATCTATCCATTCTGTATTAGGTAGTGATGATTATGTGTCCTATGGTTGTCACTAACAAACTGTTCCTTTCGCCTTAGCGTTGTAAAAAGATGTTCCAACTTCTAAAGGTATGATGCTAACCTGATATTAAATCGCGTTCATGACGATCATCCTCTTCCAGGGTGGCGAATTCTATCTCCTTGTGCTTGGCTTCCTCGCGAACCCATTGTCCTTGTAGGTTGTACACACGTACTCCTTGTGGGGGTATTACCGAGTATCTCCCATTCCTATCATCATTTCCATTCTTAATGTTATCCACACTTTTCTTTTTAAGGCACTACTCGGCAATATGTCCTGGTTTCTTACAGATTAGGAAGATAGTGGTGGTTTTCTTTGGACATTTCTAGACTTTGTGGTTCGGACTTCCGCAGTGGTAATACTTGTGTTGTAGCTTAGGACATTGTCTAGGATGATGTCGCCTTTGCATTTCCAACATTAGATATATGCTATCTTTTTATCCTTCTTTCTACTCGAGTTGACTGATGGTTCGAATTTATCGACTTTGAGGCTTAAGCTAGGTCCACTTATAGGTTCTTCCTCAATTATCATGACATTCCTTTCCGTCCTCCTTTTCTTGGCACCTTTCACAATTTGTGCTCTTTTTACTAATTCTCGAAAACCTTTGATGTCGAACTCTATCTACTTGAAACGAAGGTTTTCGTCTAATCCTCCTAAGAATACTTGCGTCTTGAGTTCCTCGCTATTCTTATATGATTTAGGGGTATATTGTAGCAGCATAATAAACTCTGTTTCATATTGTTCAAGACTACGGCCTCCTTGGGAGACACTCAAGAAATCCGCACTATATTGGACTCTCAAGCTTCTGGGGAAAAAGTTCTCTAAGAATTCATGCCTAAATATTTTCCATGTGATTGGCGGTAGCAACTCCTTACTGTTGGATTCCCACCATATCCTTGCATTGAATCTTAGCATAAAAGTACCATAAGTAAGCTGAAGGCGTTGTGGTACTTCAAAAGCATTGAAAGATCACTCTATTTGTAATAACCAATCCTCGGCATCATCCGGTTTCCTAAAAGCTCCATCAAAATATCGATTGCACTTGATGAAATCTGACAACATACTCTAATAAGGTTTTGGTGATAGTGGCTCAGCTGGTGCCGTTTCAATAGATGGTGTTGGAACTTCTGGTGTCGTTTCTTGCACGGGTACAAGTGCTAGTATAGCATGAACTTGTTGCGCGAAATCCCTTATGAGGTTGGCAAGTTGTTCGATGTTAGCTAAGTCCACTCTTGGTTGATTTGGTTATTGAGGTCCTCCCTAGTTCTCAGGTTCTATAGGGGGTATTTCTGGTTTGCGTTGTGGACGAGTGTGTCTCCTATTTGCTCTACAGGTTTTATTAAGTTTTGTGTGAGATTCTTGAATTTTATTAAGTCTTAGACGTTTTAGGAAAAACATTGAAGAAACATGCTAATAGCGATCGAGTACAAAAATGCATGAATATATATATATAAATATAGAAGAAATATTGAAAACTGATTGAAATCAAAGTAAAAAAGGAAATTCATATCATTAAAACATATTCATGAAAACAGAAGGAAGGCTTAAATTATTCCTTTACAAAAGTTTAAAGAAAGGATGTAAAACATGGTTACAACTTCAAATCATTACTTAGACAATGCTTATAACATCGTTAATCCTTTAACAAAAGCATTACTCCTATCAATACTTTAAAGGCTTCACGAGAGACTTAGCTCCCATTACTGCTTCGGATTGCTATTCACAAGGTAGGAACATCTCCTTGACATTTTAAGCCTATTGATTCCTCGTCTTCATCATCAGGAGCTTCTTCCTTTCTTGTGTGGTGAGGTATTGTGGTAGGATTTTTAGACGAAGTTCCATATTCTTTCTTGGATGGGTCATTTCCTTTGGGGGATGAAATGGGGTCGTCCCATAGACCTTGCGACTTTAGATCCTTATGTACATAGAGGTACCACACTTTGCACATGTAGCACGTTTCTTTGGCATCTTTGGGGTAATTCCTGGTCCTGCAGATGGGGCGTCTACATACATAGCATTCCCTCATTGTCGTTGGGCAATTGTTGGCACCGTGTCTTCCCTTAGCGTAACTAAAGCAGATAGTACCATTCTTTTAGGACAACCATGGATTTTATGATCAGGGTTTCCACAAAAGTAACACTTATTCTGCAATCGTGGGCAACTTTTGGGAAATGTCCTCCCTTACACTTCTAGCATTTGACCTTAGGAGTCACGGGATCTCTAAGAGGTTTGAGTTGTTTATGCCTTTTAGTCTCGGGTTCTATATTAGCCATGAAGGAAGGTGCTTACAATACTGATGTTGTTCCGAGTTGGGGTCTTATAACTGGAGTGGGTGCAAAGGTCATGGGTGTCACGCCCCATAGGGTATCCTATACGTAACAGTCCACCACATGCCATACAAGATTTCCGAATTTCCGCCTTAGTCTTTCGGGGGTCTCATATAGTTGCAAGGCGTACCTTTACGACAATAGAATACAAGTCCAAATGGAGATAAAAGCTTAACTTGACATACATTAGTAGTAGGATATAACTCATGATGCATAAATAAACATTAATTTACTAAGGGGCATTCCCCCACAAAAGATAATTAGTGGCCTTATACAGTCATCCAAAGTCTTAAAAGTTTCCTATGGAAGTCTAAACAGAAATTTCAACTTCTAAGGAAAACTCCTAGCTCCTGTACCTGCACGGTCGAGTCACGCTGTCTAAGCCATAAGTTTGGTAGCTGCAAAAGGAAGAAACTGTAGGGACGTAAGCTAACTAGCTTAGTGAGTAAAATCTTCCACAACAACATTCATGTCACAACAATTCAAGCAAGTGATTTATACAAACAAGTGAATGCACCAAACACATGAGAACAACATACATATGACTAGCCGGAAATTATATGTGGATAGGCTTGCGCCCTCCATCCCGGGTTAGCAAATTAACAAATACTACGGTACTAACTTTATGCCGTTTATGGTTCACTAGTAACCAATAATTATTTCGTTTCTGGATCACGATTAACCAACCAATTAATCTCGTTTATGGATCACGATTAACCAACCAATGCTAATGCTCCTTCCCATTATGATATGCATATGTCTGAATTTGGCATTAATCCGAATAGTTGATTAAGTCATTTTATTCAGGCGATCAAACAATTTCTCAAACAATACATCATAACCAACTACACAACCAGAATTTATCACCCGGTTTCGATATTCTTATTTTGAATTCTCATATCATCATCAACATACAATTTCCCATTATTCCCCATCATACATATTCATTTCACTTGGCCTACATTCTAGTGCACTAATTTATCAAGCACATACAATAAATGAATTGGGAAGAGAAACTCACTCTGCCATGGTTCGCCGGTCTCTTTTATAATAATCCGAGGTAAAGACTCGACGTCCTGGGTTCGCCTAAACACAAAAGAAACCCTAATAAGTATTCTACCATCTAAGAATACCAAAACTCTAAGACAACTTAGTGAAATCGAAATTCGCGTCATTTCCGAAGTTCCGATTTAAAATGGCCATAACTTGGTCGTTTTAACTCGGAATTTCGCAAATTTTATATCGATTTCTATCTACTTCGAAAGAGCTTTCTAAATCTGAAGCTTAAATCAAGTTTTGAAAATATTAAGCCTCGGAAATGAAGGATCAGTTCTGTCCAGCGGTTATGTTGATTCCGAAAATGTGATTTTCATGAATGCTCTTGAGATTCCTAAGTGTAAAATGAAAATAAATGCCATGGTAATGAATTTCCCTATCATGAATGTCATGATATGAACTCTTATGTGCCTAAGTTCTTATAAATTTTTAGTTAAAAGAATTTAAATAACCTTTATCTTAGGAACCATTTCATGCCATTGTTAACTAATAATTTGTTACACTTGGTCACTCACTTGTTCTAAGGATTTTCCTTAGGAAAACTCTATTTCTTTAAAGAAATTTTGACCCTTACATTAACTATATCCTAAGGCCTTTATTTCTTTAATTAAATCTTCATTTGTAAACTTTTAAGTGAGTCTTATACTAGGTGTGGTCCAAAAATCCGAATTTTTGCAAAACTCATTACTTAAGTGGATTCTTTTAAGAAAAATGTATTTTATACTTAGAACTTTAGGTATTTATTTTATCTATACCCTAAGGATTATTTATTTAAGAAAATACCATTTTTGAGGTTGGAAAACTAGTGTTTTCTAACCATCTATTCATTATTACGAATTTTGCTTACAAGACTTTCAACTCAAAACTTCTATTAGACTTCATCTCTTGTTTTAAATATTTTCTTTGGTAAAAACTCATTTAAACTCATGAAAAATATCATCAAACATCATCTATCACCTATAGGCTTCATTTTTCTTGTAAAATACATGTTTTGAAGTTGATAAAAGGGTTTTTAAACTAGGTTTTCCATGTCATCCGAATTTACCCTATTCCATTCCTTGAAAAGAGTTTTCCTTTTTGGTTTCATTAACTCATCTACCTATAGATCTATATACTAGCAAGATTATTTACTCAAGACAAAAGTATTGATGACCATTAATGCACAAAAACTCAAAATAAAGATGAGATCTTAAATGCCTACATGAATATGAATGGTAAAATGATAGATCTACTATCTTAAGTGCTTAAATAGGTTTTGAAAACATAAAAACTACATTTTTATGAAAGATCTTTTGTTCAAAACACTTTTAGATGGATGATCATGAAGCTCATGGCAAAAGCTTGTTTAAATGCAAGATCTACTTTGTGATGGTTTGGTATTCTTGTTTTAGTATTTCCTTGTCCCTAGCAAGAGCTCATGGGGAGCTTTAAGTGGAAATACTCAAGAATATCCTTGCCATTACAAGGATCTAAGGTAAAAGAAG
Organism: Combretum micranthum; assembly: GCA_024138025.1. Classification (NCBI taxonomy): domain Eukaryota; kingdom Viridiplantae; phylum Streptophyta; class Magnoliopsida; order Myrtales; family Combretaceae; genus Combretum; species Combretum micranthum. The sequence goes on along the minus strand of JAMXBD010002341.1, from coordinate 77,590 downwards.
CAAAGTTCTTTTACTTAAGGTAAAAATAGGAGACAAATGGAAAGAAAAAAAAATGTGTGTGTGTGTGTGTGTGTGTGTGGAATATGGCTCACGGCAACATGGAGTGGAGAGGAGAGAAAAGAGAGCTTTTTCACCTTTTGGAAGTTTGAAATGAGAAGAATGAAGAGAGAGAGAGAAAAGTAGTTTTATATAAAGTGAAATTAGGTTAAATGAGATAAAATAAAAAAAAAAATTGCACAATTGGATTCAAATTGGGAGGATCACGCCGGCATGCATATGAAGAGAGGGGATTTGATTTTTGTTTGATTTGTTTTGATAGATTTGTACATTAAATGTCATAATTTGTAATAATTATTTAGAGACAAATAAGTCTTGGAAAAGAAAATGCAATTGAGTGGTTGTAAGGATGTAAGAGTAGGGTGTGCTTGTGAGTGTAGTAGGTTGTACTTGTGAATAGTAATGAATAGTAATCAAGACAACTTAATTACCGATAGTAAGAAAATACGAATAAAAAGGCTATAACTGTATTTTTCATAAACCGAAAAATTATGAAATTTATATTTTTGAAATCCTTATTTAATTTCGATTCAAATGAGTATTCATGAGTAAATTTTTGAAATTCAAGTTCCAGGGCACGTTTTTCTGTAACGGGTTTCGGGATGGCCTTGAAATTTTCTCAAAATCTGATCTTTTCTTGGTTTGAATTATATTCAAGAACTATATTGAAGATTAAATTTTCTTATAAAAGTTTCTTAATTGGAAACCGAGGAAAAGCCGGATTTAGGGTTCCTAGTTCTCACTCCAATCTTAAGCTACTCCGGTTTAGGGTTTTGGTTTCCGGTTCTCGAGTTATCTTAGTTTCTAGAAAAACCGAGGTTTACAACCTACCCACCTTAAAAAGAGTTTTGTCCTCAAAACTAAACTGACGTACCTCGTTCCTTAAACAACTCGGGGTAGTTCCTTCGAATCTCCTCCTCAGCTTCCCAAGTTGCTTCCTCAGAAGCATGGTTTCTCCACAACACTTTGACGTAACAGATCTCCTTATTCCGAAGCTTCTGAGTTTTCTCATCGAAGATCTTTATAGGATGCTCTTCATATGTGAGATTCTCCTTTAGCTGAATGGGTTCCAATTCTAATATTCATGCAGGGTCAGGCACATACTTTCTTAGTATCGACACATGGAACACATTGTGCACTCCTGATAAGTTTGGCGATAAGGCTAGCCGATAGGCTAAATCTCCCACTCTTGCCAAAATTTCAAAGGGTCCGATATAGCTTGGGCTCAATTTCCCTTGAATCCGCATCCTCTTTATACCCTTGATCGGGTTTATCTTTAGATAGATATGATCGCCCACTCGGAATTCAAGTTCTCTTCTTTTCAGATCAGCCCAACTCTTCTGTCTGTCCTGAGCTTCTTTCATCTTCTGTTGAATGACCCGGACCTTATCAGCTGCTTCCTGAACCAATTCTGGCCCAATAGCAAGCTTTTCCACATCATCCCAAAACAGAGGGGACCTACAACGCCGTCCATATAAGGCTTCATAGGGTGGCATCTGAATGGTCGAGTGGTAGCTATTGTTATAGGCAAACTCAATTAGAGGTATGTGATTGTCCCAACTTCCTTTAAATTCCAAAATGCATGCTCTTAACATATCCTCTAAGGTCTGAATGGTTCGCTCAGACTGTCCATCTGTCTGAGGATGGTAGGCAGTACTGAAATGCAACTTGGTGCCTAGGCTCTTTTGTAAGCTCGTCCAGAACTTCGATACAAACCTCGGATCCCGATCCAAAACAATCCCTGCTGGTATACCATGGAGTCGTACAATCTCTCTGATGTAGATCTTAGCCAACTTATCCAGCGAATAGGTCATATTGATTGGTAAAAAGTGTGCTGACTTTGTCAAGCGATCACTATTACCCAACTGCATCACATCCGGAGGTTTTCGGGAATCCACATACAAAGTCCATTGAGATCTGATCCCATTTCCATTCGGGGATAGGTAGGGGCTTTAATAATCCTCCTGGCCGTTGATGTTCCACTTTAACTTGTTGACACATGGCATACTTCATAATATAATACGCCTAATCCCTCTTCATACAGTTCCACCAATAGTGGCTTTTTAAGTCTTGATACATTTTGGTACCTCCTGGATGCACGGTGTAACCGGAGTTGTGAGCTTCGCTCATGATTTCCTTTCTCAGTTCTTCGTCTTCCGGTACACACAATCTCCCCTTCATCCTGACCACCTCTTCATCATCTAGGTAAAGTCAATATACTTTCCTTTGTGTACTTCTTCCTTGATCTTCTTTATTATTCATCATATCTTTGAGCTTCCTTGATCCTGTCGATCAAGGTGGGTTCCATGACCAAATTTGCGATTTCCATTTCAGCACCTTGCCCTACAAACTCAATTCTTAACTTTTCAAATTCTCTTATCAGTTCTTTTTGTTCTGTGATTAGAGCTGCTACTTCCTCGTAACTTTTTCGGCTCAAGGCATCGGCAACGGCGTTTACTTTTCCTGGGCAGTAATTGATTCCCAAGTCATAGTCCTTTATAAGTTCCAACCACCGTCTCTGCCTCATGTTCAACTCTTTTTGCGTGAACAAATACTTGAGGCTCTTATGATCCGTGTACACTTCACATCTTTGTCCATACAAGTAGTGTCTCCAAAGCTTCAGGGCAAAAACCACAGCAGCCAACTCCAAATCGTGTGTAGGATAATTCTGCTCATGAGGCCTTAATTGTCTGGAGGCATAAGCAATGACTTTTCCTTCTTGCATCAACACACATCCAAGGCCATTCCTGGAGGCATCACTATGCACTGTATAAGGTTTTTCGGGGTCAGGTAATACCAGAATCGGAGCTGACACCAGCGTTGTTTCAATTCTTGGAAACTTTGCTCCCTCTTATCTGTCCACACAAATTTCTCATTCTTTTGTGTCAGTTGTGTCAGAGGTTTGGCGATTTTAGAGAAATCCTTTACAAATTTGCAGTAGTAACTGGCCAAACCTAGGAAGCTCCTTACTTCTGTCACGGTTTGTGGTTATTTCCATTCCACCACAGCCTTAATCTTTTCAGGGTCTACAGATATTCCTTCTCCCATCACCACATTCTCAAGAAAAGATATCCTCTCCAACCAAAAATCACACTTAGATAGTTTGGCGTACAACTTATTCTCTCTTAAGGTTTGTAACGCCATCCGTAGATGCTCCTCATGTTGTTCCTTGGTTTTAGAATAGATCAGAATATCATCTATGAACACAATCACACACTTATCCAATAGTGGTTTGTAGACTCGATTCATGAGGTCCATAAATGCGGCCGGTGCATTGGTTAGCCTAAATGGCATCACCAGAAACTTATAGTGCCCGTACCACGTACGAAAAGCTGTCTTGGGTACATCTTCGGTCTCATGCCCCGAAGGATACCCTAAATGTGGTAGTCCGTTGTACACAATATTAAAGCCTAAGAATGACCATCTCAGTCACGCGAAGGCTTCCATACTATGTACAAGGCGTCTAACACATAAAGGAGACACATCGGAATGATACGTTTTATGTTGATACAATTGAGTAACAATGTAAAGGAAATACAAATTTACTATACTTCAGATACAAACCACTATACTTCATATACGAATTACTATACTTCAAAATACAATTCATTCAATTTCAATTTCATTCATCCACAGACTTCCCTACATAAACTATTACAAAACAAATCATAAAACTAGCTGATAACTTCAAACATTCGTATTCTTCGCCGAAATCCTGGAGTCATTCTCTGCTCCAACCAATTCGGTCCCCACTTTACATTCTTGAGATAACCTGTTCATTTAAACAACTATTGGGGTATAAGCTACACTAGCTTAGTGAGAATTCCCTTAGTTCTGTACCATAACAAGCAAGTTAAAATCAATCATATGCTATGCATGAACAAACACGTGAGTAAGCAATTATGCATGGGTATCCGGAACCCACACACAGAACGGATTTACGCCCTCCGTATCTTGGGTTAGGTATGGTATTAAGTCTACACGACCGCATCTAGTCCCCAAGCCCTCGGCTCTTAGCACTCGACTCGGCTACGCTCATCCAAGAATGCATCCACATGCGCCTTAGTACCACTGAATGAGCTCTGGCACCGGGTTCATTATCCAAATGAGGCATTGACGGACCATACTGATCGACCTGTGTAGGAGTAGCATGCTACCAATGCAATATGTCCGATGCGATGCATGATCAATTTAATTCTTGCTTAGGTCAAAACATTTATACATTCTTTAGAGTGACCAGCCAATATCATACACATAACATAAATAATATGAACAGTGAAGTTATCCAATCAAATCGTGGTTTCGATATGCTTTAGTATTCCTTGGCATACATTCATCACAACCTCATCATATATCCCATCCCCATTCATATCGATTTTTATCTTATTCCTATAATTCTAATGCAACTAACTACAAGCACAAACAAGGTAACAAAATAAGGAGAAAACTCACTCGGCCATTGGATCACCGGTCTTCTAGTAATAATAATTCGGTGGCAGAGAATTGTCGATTTCGGGATCTCCTAAAAGGAAGAAATACTCTAATAAGTATTTCAACTCAAACTAATCCAAACGATTTCATACGAACTATCAAAATTCGTAATTCTCGTCTTAAGCAGGAATTCCAACTTAAAACGGCCATAACTTGGTCATTTTAACTCGGAATCTTGCAAATTATATATCGATTTCTATCTACTTCGAAAGATCTATCTATTTCTAATATTATTTTCAAGTTTTGAAAACATTTAGGTCTCGGAACAGAGGGATCAGATCTGATCAGTAACGGTTTCCGATTCCGAAAAATAGTTTTGTATATGTTTGTAATGTTCCTACTATATAAATTAACTATACATACAATATGAGTGATTTCCTAACATGAATGACATGAGATGAGTTTAATGCATGCATTATCTTGATGATTTTTGCTAAAAGAAAATTTTGTAACTTTTTATTTTTGCAAGACCATAGCAACAACTACTTATGAAAAGTCTAGTTTTCTAACTTTGATCATTTCCATTGGTCTTGGATTTATTACTTAAGAAAATATAATTATTTTTGTCAAAATTGGATCTTCATTATATATATTACTTATGACCTTCATTTCTACATAAAAATTTCCATTTTACACTTTGTAAACATGTTTTAAAGTGGGGTTGATTCCAAAATCCGAATTTTACAAAAATTGGTTTTTGAGTGATTCCTTCAAGTAAAAATCATTTGATATTTAGAAAATTAGGGCTCAATCATACATAACCATTAAGGACTTCATTCTTACACAAAAATTTACATTTTACATTTTGCAAATATGTTTTCCAATATGATTTACTCAAAAATCCGAATTTTAGAAAATCCACTTTTTGAATGATTTCTTTGGGAAAAACTTGTTTAATGCATTAAAATTTAAGATTTTATGGTACCTATTACTTATGGACCCCATTCATTACATAAAACTTGCAATTTGAGCTCAAATACTAAGTGATTACATATGCATCATCTCAAATTACGAATTTGACAATTTGATCACTAACTCAAAATTTTCCATTTTAATTCCATTACTTGTTTTACACATTACTCATGCCTAAACTCATTTTAACTTGTAAAAATCATTCCTTAAGGATACCTATTACCTATACCCTTCATTTTTCACATAAAACATGAGTTTTGGAGTTGATAAATGGGTTTTAAAAATTGGTCTTGGTTGGGATCCGAATTTACAAAATTCATTTTTGGACATATCTTTTGATAAAACCTATCTAAACTTATGAAAATCTATTCCTTACATATCTGTGAACCCCGGTATTCTCAGTAGTTAAGAAAACCCTGGGAGTTGAAAAACGAAACCCTATTCCGGTTCAGTTTAAATCTAATGAGAGAAGCTTAGGAACCCTAAATTCGGCTTTACTTCGGTTTCATAATAAAAGAAGTTTTATAAAGTAAATGAATATGAATTATCATTCTAAAGTATATTTTAGACCTTTGAAAGTTTTAAATTCGGGAATTTTTCAATTTCGGGCCTTCCTGAGCTCAATTACGGAAAAGCGTGCCCTGGGACCACGAACTCAGAAAAATGCTCCGGAATATTCATTAGAACCGTCATTTTATAAGGATTCCAAAAATATCAATTTTATAATTTTCTGGGCTATAAAAATTACAGTTATAGCCTTTTCCTGTGTTTTCGTTACAACCGGTAAAGTAGATGTCTTGTCTACTATGCACAAGTACAACCTACACTACACACTACCCATACCCTATTCTTACATCCTTACAACTACTCATTATAATTTTCTTTTCCAAGAATTTTTGTTTCCTATTTAATTATTACATTTATTACATTTAATTACATAAAATACAAATTATCAAATTTAACACACACACACACAACCCCTCCCCCATGGCCCGCGCGCACTCCCTCCCCCCCCCCCCCCCCCCCCCCCCCCCCCCCCCCCCCCCCCCCCCCCCAACCCCTATTTTTCCCTCTCATTTGTTTTATTTTACTCAATTTTATTCAACTAAACCCTAATGCATGTAATATATAAGCTTCTTTTTCTCTCTCTCTCCTCATTTTTCACTTGTTCCAAATTTTACCAAAGTAAAAACCTCTCTTCTCTCCCTATTACCTTGCCGTGAGCGACCCCTCCCTTCCACACTCACACACACAACTCATTTCCACTTCATTTCTACCTCTAATCTCTATTGGTATGTTGATTTCAAGCTTCATTCTTACCAAATCTTGTAATGGCAAAGCTATTCATGTATGTTTTTCACATTTAATCCCAATGAGCATATGTTAGGGACATGAAAACACATGTACAAGAATATCAAGCCATCACAAGAAGTGGATCTAGTGTTTAGAAGGGTTTTTGTTGAGATATTATCTTGTTCATGCATGCAAAGTAGAGATCTTGCATATATATTTATGTTCATGCAATGAAACTTATGATTCATGCATTATATTTAGTAGATCTAGTGTTTAGACATTCACATCTTCATCTACATTTATATTCATATGGTTATTTTGATTTTCATGCATTGATGATCATAAAAATGTAGCCTTGCTTATGTATAGATATGTTAGGTGGTAGATCTTCATTATAGGAGGCAAGAAAATTGAAAAAGAAAAGGATTTTTTTAGAAATGCTTTGTTGGAAATTCGGATGATTTTGGTACCCCACCTTAAACACCACCTAAACCACCTTAAAACTCATATTTTTCATAAAAATGGAAGGTATATGTAATAGATGCCCTTAAGAAATGATTTTCATAAGTTTAGATGAGTTTAGGCATGAGAAAAATGTAAAACAAGTAGTGAAGATTAGAATGAAAAATATTGATATAGTGATTAATAGTCAAATTCGTATTTTAGGATGATGCCTACATAAACACTTAGTATCCAAGCTTGGATGGCATGTTTTGTGAGTTAAATGGAGTCCTTAGATAATAGATATAATGAAGCTTCAATTTTTGATGCATTAAACAAGTTTTCTCATAAAGAAAATGCAAGAAAATGAAATTTACAAAATTCGGATTTTTGTGAGTAGCTTGTTTAAAAACATATTTACCTAATGAAAAATGTGGATTTTTATGCATAAATGAAGGTCATGGCTATTATAGATGTTGAGAACGCATTTTTATTTAGATAACAAGTGAATCCAAGAATAAAAGCATAAAAACCCTAGGGAATGTAAAGTTGGAAAAATTTAGCTTTTCATAAGTGATCATTATGAAATTCTTAATAATTAGGAGCCCATGGGGTTTCATCATCACAGATCATCAAAACCATGCATATATGGAGCTCATTACATGATATTCATATTAGGAACTCATTCATATACCATCTATACATGAATCATCAACTAGGAACATTTTTATCAAATGCAAAACAATTTTTCGAAATCGGAGAATTTACGGAACAGATCTGATCCTACTGTTCCGTGACCTTAATGTTTTCAAAACTTGAAAATAATATTAGAAATAGATAGATCTTCCGAAGTAGATAGAAATCGATATAAAATTTGCGAAATTCCGAGTTAAAATGACCAAGTTATGGCCATTTTAAGTTGGAACTTCCGCAAATAGCGCGAATTCCGAATTCATCTAGTTTAGATGCATAGCTTGGAATAGTTAAATGATGAGATTCTTATTAGGATTATTCTTATTTGGTAGATGATCCCAAGCAAGACGATACCTTACCACCTGACTACTATTACTAAAAGACAGCGAACCATGGCCGAGTGAGTACTACTTCCACTCTCAATTAATGCTTTTGATTGTATTGATAGTGGCATTAGTGGTATAGGCAAAGATAAAATTGATTATGCATGATGGGGTATATGGGAATTATATATTTGTTTGCTGTTGATGTGTGAAACGGAACTTAAGGAATATCGAAATCGGGTGTTAAGCTATTACTTGTTTAGCTAGAATTTTATATTGATTGTTTGCGAATAATTGTTGGTCACCTAAAAGAATTGAATTAATCTATATTCGACTTCAATTGTAATTGGACTCATTCATATCACGACGGGGATGGAGCATTCGCATTGGTTGGTTTTTCGTGATCCATAAAACGAATATGTTGGTTAATCGTGATCCATAAAACGAATTGTTGGTCAATCGTGATCCACAAAACGAAACATTGTTCGGTTGACCGTGAGCCTAATCGGCGTCGTACTGCAGGATTCGTTAATCTGCTAACCCGAGATGGAGGGTGCAAGTCCATCCACATATGATTTCCAGCTGGTCTTATGTTTGTTGAACTCATTTGTCTGATGCATACCATTTGCTTGAATAATCACTTGTCTGAATGACTGTCTTAATTGTGATATGGAAGTTCTTACTCACTAAGCTAGTTAGCTTACGCCCCCATAGCTTTTATTTGTTGCAGCACGAGTTCATTTGACTTAGGCCGAGGCAAGCCACAGCTCAGGTACCGAAGATAGGAGTTTCCCATAGAAGTTTACTTCGCTTTTGTTTAGACTTCCATTGGAAACTAAAGGACTCTGGATGACTGTAATGGACTTGATATTATTTTGCGGGGGAATGCCCCTTAGATTTTTGTAAAATATAAATATGTGTTTTGGTTTATTATCTATGGCTAATGAATGCCACATTAAACTTCTTAACTCCATCGATTGAGTATTCTATTGTCGTAAAGGGACGCTTTCCATCTATACAAGACTCCCGAAAGGCTCGGATAGAAATTCGAGAGTCTTTTATAGTATGTGGCAGGCTGTTACGTTTAGGATACCCTATGGGGCGTGACAATATCCTATCCTAAGAGCCTTTCATTTCTTAAATAAAAAATTCATTTTTGAGTTGGAAAACATGTTTTAAAAATATGCCTTGGCCAAAATCCGAAAATAGAATTTTTATTTTGAAAATAACTTTTGAAAATCACATTAGATTCTTGTAAAAAGAAGCCTTTATGATATACATATATTAAGCCTTCATTTTCTTAAGTAAAAATTACATTTTGACACTTGGAAAGTGGTTTTTAAATATTAGTCTTGCCAAAATACGAATTTCACTACTTTTGTTCAAGTTCAAATCTAAGATCTTCACAAAATATGAACATATATCTAAATGAAACCCATGGTAATGAACTATAAACTCATAGATCTAAATTTTACTTATCAAAATCTCTCATTTAAGTCATCTATACCCTAAGTCCTTCATTTTAAATGAAAAATACACATTTTAGAGTTGAAAAACAACTTTTCTAAATATGGTTCCATTTTCATCCGAATTTTCAAAAATTATTTTTGTTGAAAATAAAATAGATCTTGAGTTTTCTAAAACATTCTTACTATTATCATGCTACTACAAGTCATCCATGAGCATAAAATAAAGTCTAATGCATTTTATGAACTCAAAACTCTAGGTCTAGTTTTCTAAACTAGTTATAAGTGCATGAATACATGTGGATGATGGATCTATGTATAAATCATAAGAAATAACAAAAATAATAACTTAGATAGCAAGATCTATTGCATAAACAAAAATCAAAGCTACAAAAAGTTAGATCTACAGTATATATCAACTTTAAACAAGAAAATAATTATAATACAAGAGAATAAAAGTGCAGGGGAGGAGTGTTTCATTTTTCGCATCATCATCCTAAGCTTTTAAGCTTATGGAAGGTCATTTGATGCATGAAACCTTCATCACACTTTACCTATATCACCTATGGAGGCTTTGAGATGAAGATTTGCTTAGAAATATTCAAGAAATATGGGTGGAAGCTAATTGAAGAGATAGGGGCAGCTTGTGTTCTTGAGGAAACAAGAACAATATGAAGAAGAAAAGAGAGGAAAATGAGAGAGAAAAAGCTAAAGAATAAAAGAAGGAAAGTGAGTAAATGAAGGAGAGAAAGAAAATGAGTGTTTTAATTGAATAAATGAGAGAAAAAAATAAAACAAGGGCAGCCAAAGAAGCCCTATGCTGCACATGAAAGGCAAGGAGGAGAGAGAGTGAATTTTGTTGAAATTTGACTCAAATTTGAATTGTATAATTAATGTGTAATGTAACTTTTTGAAGAAGGATTGAAATATAATTAATTTTAGTCAAAATAGGAGTAAATTAAAGGACAATGGCAGCCATGAATGAGTCAAAAATCTGCCATGAATTGTGGGATAATGTGTAGAAAGATTGAAGTGAAAAGGAAGTTATATGTGTAAGGTGTACTTGAAGGTATGGGTTGTAAAGGTACTTTCTTAATAAAATAAATTAAAATAAAATAAGATTAGAAAATTTATTTCAAATATTTGTAGCAGATTTTTCATAATTAAATTTAAATAATTATTTGAATTATTTTAGTATTTTAACAAATACGTTACCGGTATGATCAAAATACGCGAATATGGGATATAAATAATATTTTATAACCCAAAAAATTCTAAAAATTATTTTATGAAAATAAAAATATTTTTAAAATATTTTTCAATTATTAAATTAATTTATTTTATTTTTAGTATCGGGTCTTAAACAGAATCTGATCCTGTAAAGACCCGAAACGAACTAAATTTAGAAAAACAAAATTTTCTATAACATATAAAATATTTATCTAAAAATATAAGGCTTTATAAGAATAATAAAATTTTGTAATGAAATAAAAATGAATAGTGCAAAAGACTAATCAATTACCGGTAATAATGGAAATACGATAAAAAGGTTATAACTGTAACTTTTATAACCCGAAAAATTATATAACTAATATATTTGAAAATATTATGAAATTACTAGTCTAACGGTACTATTAGTATATTTTTGATATCTCGAGCCCTGGAACACGCTTTTCGAAGTCTGTATCCGAACGGGTTCGAAATAGGTCAAAAATTTACTAATCTGATATTTTTAAACAAACTCATATTACTATGAGCTATTCTACACATTTAAACTACATCTCGGCCACTAGGGCTAGGGCGCTAGATTGCCGGACTTAAGCTATTGTATTCCGCTTAGGGTTTTCGGGTGATTTTCCGGTCTAGATCCTTGCCAATTTGGAAACTGATATTTTATGTTTATACAACATATTTACTTTGAGAAATTTATTTTACATTTAATTTTTGTAAGTATTTAATATCTTTTAGTGTTTTCGGAATTCTTGAATTGAGTTATATTTTCGAAAGTCAATCGTTATTTGCTTTTTAATAATTTGTTTTTGGGCTTTACATTACCCGTTTTTATAAGTCGGAGTTAAATATAGAATTTTTCGTACGTAGTGGTTTTGAATTTGAAGACCACTGAGTTCTTATTTTATTTTTAAGGATTTTCATTTTCTCATGATTAAGAAATTTTGGATTCATTCATGATTTAGGACTTGTCGAAATTCAGTTTTAATTTTGAGTGATTTTTAGGGTTTATTTTCAAAGTTTCATTTTGGGAATTTTTATTGAAATTTTCTGGGGCTTACATTCGGCTTTATTCTCAACTGGTGGTCACCCGAGCGCAAATCAATACGCGAGAACACACTCGCCCCTTGAAGCTGGTCGAAGAGGTCATCAATCACTGGAAGAGGATATCGATTCTTAATTGTAACTTTATTCAATTCCTGATAATCGATACATAACCTCATAGACCTGTCTTTCTTCTTTACAAACAATACCGGTGCACCCCATGGCGACACGCTAGGTCTTATAAACCCTTGATCCAAAAGCTCTTGCAATTGGTTTTCAATTCTTTTAATTCCGTTGGGGCCATCCGATACGGTGCTTTCGATATTGGTTCTGTACTCGGGGCTAGAGTGATTTCAAAGTCGATCTCTCTTTTTGGTGGCAAACTGGGTAGTACTTCGAGAAATACATCTTTAAACTCGTTTACCACGAGTATGTCTTTCCTTTCCCCCTTTTCCTCTTTAACCCAAGCATCTTCTATTGGCATAATTTCCTCATCTTCCATCATTAGCTCAAAAGAGCTTAACCCGAAATCCTTTCGTATCGTGGTTTCCCCGAGGAAGTTTACTCTCTCCTTCCTGTGGTCGTCAAAACTTATCATTTTTCGCTGACAATCCATGATGGATTTAACCTTACTTAGCCAATTCATTCCGAGGATAACTTCATACTTACTCATCTCCAAAACTATCAAGTCGCTTGTTGAGATATGTCCTTGGATTTCTAATAAGCAATCCCTTATTATTTCCCGGGTCGACACGACACTACCTATGGGTGTCTTAATCCTTAAGCTGGTGGTTGTCATGGCTATGGGTGATCCAAGCTGGTAGTGATAAAGGAGTGGGTTGCTCCCGTGTCAAACAACACATAGGCTTCACTCTTATTCACCCTTATGCGTCCTGTTACCATAAACATTTATCACTACTTGACCCTAAGTACCAAAACAGCTACCTATTCCAAGGTTTCCGGGTTTCAACTTTTCCTCTTCAACAGTTTTAACTCTTTTTAAAACTTTTTAAGAAAACAAAGGACTTTTATCTTAAAAGAAATTTGTTACTGACCTGTCACCAAGCCGCCATCTGCATCATCGCCTTAGTCCAGTGCGGCTAGCTCTACACCTTCCTCCTCATCCTCTTCAATCATCTACTGGCCTTCGCAGTTGTATAGCCACATCCCGTGCATGGCCGAAGCTGCACGGCTTCTACCCTTGCTACCAGATCGTAGGGTGTTATCATTACCTGGATTTCCATAAGGCCGGGTAGCCACACTTTTCTTTTGGGAGCAATCGGAGGCTACGTGCCCTTTTTCTTTGCAAAGGAAACATGTTATCGTCATCTTCTTCGGGCAAGCATAAACTAGATGGCTTGCCTCGCCACAGAAGAAGCACTTGCCCTTCAACTGTGGGCACTGCCTTGGATAGTGGCTTGGTTGGGCTTCCTACCGTTGTTATCCTTAAACCCATAGTAAGGCTTGTATCTCTTTCCTTTATGGCCTGAGCCGGAGCATCAAATTGCCTCTTTTCGAACACTCTCTTGTCTGACTCAAAATGTTTCCTCTTCTTAGCCCCTTCAATCAACCGGGCTTTCTCAATTACTTCAAGGTAAGTTTACAAACCCGACTCCTCTAACTTCACCCTTAGGTCTTCATCGAGACCTTCCAAAAACACTTGTTTTTGTAGTTCCTCACTGTTTTTGTAAGATTCGGGAGCATACTACAGCAGGTGATTGAATTCTGTCTCATACTGCTCGATTGTTCTGCCTCTCTGTTTAACATGCAGAAAATCTGCACTATATCTTACTCAGAGGCTGGCAGGAAAATAGTCTTCCAGGAACTCCCTGCGAAAGGTCTCCCAACTGATAAGGGGTGCCAGACTTCTCCGTTTCGATTCCCACCATACTATGGCATTATATCTCAGCATGTAGGTGCCATATTCCAGTCGGAGATATGGTGGAATCTCATAAACTGCGAAAGAGCGCTCCACTTGCGCTAACCAATCCTCCCCTTCGTCGGGCTTTCCAAACGCCCCTTCAAAGTAGCGGCTACTTTTGATAAAGTCAGGGAGAGAACTCCTTTGATATCCTCTATGTGGAGGAGGGGGTGGATGGCGAGCATTGTAAGATTGCTCTTCAGGGGGTAAGGGGATTTCTGCTTGCATTCCCCTATATGGCGGAGGTGGTGGTAAGGGTGCCGAATCCCTCATACTTGGTTCGGGATTCTGCGGTTGATTTTGATTCTGGTTTTGAATGAATGCGTTAAGCAAGTTTGTCAGTTGTCCAATTGCATTTATCATGGCTGCTTGAGGATTGAGTTGAGCAACCTCAAGTTGGTTGGCTTGGGATGATCTTGCTGGTTTGCACTACTAGCTTCGTTTGAGAGTGGTTCTTACTCCCTATTACGGTTTCTTCGGTTTCGGCTATTACATAATGTCTCAGTGAGTTTTATTTCCTCTTTAAAGTTTCGTGATCATAAAAAAAAATTTGATTAAGGAATTCGTAACATTTTAGGAATAAATTAAGGAACTATAGGACTTTCAAAAGATCCAAGAAAAACCAATACTTGAAATCGTCAACACAAATGGCTCTTAGAGCAAAAGAATCATAACAAAAAGCAAAGGAATTCTAAATCAAGTGATGATATGAATGAAAAGATGTTTATGCAATTAAGTGTAATGAAATGTATTACTACTAATGTAAAAATATAATGCTTGCGAAACTTCGTTCTTGGAATCAACATAATACTTCATTGATTTGATGTGCCATACAAGAGTTGTATTACAAATAAGTTTACAAAATTTGGCAACACAAATCTAACCTTCCGATATTAGCTGATAACTTCAATCTAACAACATCTAAAGACATAAAAAAGAAAAGAAAAAGAAAGACAACATATTAAACTATGAAGAGAACCTAAGGCAAATTGGCATCCCGCATTGCCTACTAATCAAAAAGTACTATTGGACTCTATGGGACACTCGACTCTACTCCTCCATGGCTCACTCGGAGTCGTCCGGTATGGGGCTAGGGAGTCGTCCTTGGCTAGAAGAGCCTCCATCATCCCTTCGGATGAACTGGCTTAGGTAAGCCCTCATATTTAGTCTCCTCCTCCTAATGGGCCGGGCTATGGGCTCTTGTTCCTCTTCTTCCTCTTCTTCTTCTTCCCTCATCTCCTGATCTCTCACTTGGTTTCTTCCCTCCTCCACATCTCTATCATTAAATCCATTCCTATTGCCAACTTCTATACCCAATTCTCTTCCAGCTTCATCCCATAACCTGTTCACTCTATCCTGGGCTTCCCTCATTATCTCTTCATCTTCATTTATCCTCTCCAAAGGTTCCTGAACTACCGGCTCAGGGGCTACGACATCAACCTCGAGGGGACACTCACCTACCGGGTAGATATCCTTCCAAATGGTAGGGTCGAGCTCTGGTTCCATTCTCCCACTATCAGGTATATCAAGATCTTTATCA
This sequence comes from Combretum micranthum, assembly GCA_024138025.1. Lineage (NCBI taxonomy): Eukaryota > Viridiplantae > Streptophyta > Magnoliopsida > Myrtales > Combretaceae > Combretum > Combretum micranthum. Next base: position 62,179 of record JAMXBD010002341.1, on the reverse strand, counting down.
AAATCCCATACAATCTGATCTGGAAATTGGTTGAGATCTTCTGGGGCTATGGCTGGAGGGGTAGGGGTTCTAGGTATTTCCTCATCTTGCCAATTTGGATCCTCCAACTCTTTGGAATCATCCACTTCATTATCCTCTTCCTCATTATCCTCTTCGTTCAATTCTTCCCTTTCAACTGCTGGGGCGTCTATCAATTGCACTCCCTTATCTCTTGCCTGTGGAGCTAGTGCTCCCCCTAAAAATGGTATAATGTCAAGATACCTGGCTTGCCATACTATGTAGTTTCGGGCGTTAGCAAAGTTCCACTCCCTATGGTCAAAGAGATCATCATGGGCATGTACATAAAGGGGTCCAATATTATTCCACACCCTAAAGTCTGGATGGGTGGGATTTCCTTCATTCTTCAAGATGAATGTGGCTTCTCTTAGCATTGGTTCATTAGCATACTCTACCATTACCCTTTCTAGGGTATAGATGGTTTCCAGCACAGTCCATCTTCTCCTTCTAATTAGATCATACCTACGTTGATATATTACTGATGCCCACCTCATATATCTCAAACCCTCTTTCCACAAGCCATACATTTCTTTTAGGGTTCTAGGTCGCTGAGCTAGTGCAAAATCTTCGCACAACACCCGTAATCTTAAACGGTATTCCACCATGGTTTCGTTTGTGCTTTTAGTGAAATTTCTAGCCCTCTCGCGTGTTTCACCCAAGGAAACCTACAACAAGAAAACTACTAATTAGCGTAGCTTTAACTCCAATTTAACCTAGTTGCTTAATCCTAGGTTCAGTTTTAAATTCTATTGTCATGCTTAATAACCTAGTGCTCTGATACCAACTTAAACTGTCACCCCCATAGGATACCCTATATGTAACAGTCCGCCACATGCCATACAAGATTCTCGAATTTCTGCCTTAGTCTTTCGAGGGTCTCATATAGATGTAAGGCGTACATTTACGACAATAGAATACAAGTCCAAATGGAGATAAAAGCTTAACTTGGCATACATTAGCAGTAGGATATAACTCATGCATAAATAAACATTACATTTACTAAGGGCATTCCCCGCAAAAGAATAATTAGTGGCCTTATACAGTCATCCAAAGTCTTGAAAGTTTCCTATGGAAGTCTAAACAGAAATTTCAACTTCTAGGGAAAACTCTTAGCTCCTGTCCCTGCACGGTCGGGTCACGCTGTCCAAGCCATAAGTTTGGTAGCTGCAAAAGGAAAAACTATAGGATGTAAGCTAACTAGCTTAGTGAGTGAAATCTTCCACAACAACATTCATGTCACAACAATTCAAACAAGTGATTTATATAAACAAGTGAATGCACCAAACACATGAGAACAACATACATATGAATAGCCGAAAATCATATGTGGATGGACTTGTGCCCTCCATCCCGGGTTAGCAGATTAACTAATATTGCGGTACTAGCTTTATGTCGTTTATGGTTCACGGGTAACCAATAATTATTTCGTTTCTAGATCATGATTAACCAACCAATTAATCTCGTTTATGGATCACGATTAACCAACCAATGCTAATGCTCCTTTCCACTATGATATGCATATGTCTGAATTTGGCATTAATTCGAATAGTTGATTAAGTCATTTTTGTAAGCCCCGGAAAATTTCAGTAAATAATTCTACGATGAACTTCGAAAATAAACCCTAAAAATCACTCCAAATTAAACCAAACTTCGAACGAGTCCTAAAATAAACGAAAGTAAGAATTCATTAGTCTTGAGAAAATCTAAAAATAAAATAAGGACTACAAAAGTCCTTAAGTCCAAAAACCATTACGTAAGATAAACTGCTTACCTAATCTATAATTCATAAAAATCGGGATAAAAATAAAACACAGTTATAATTTGCTAAAAAGCAAGTTAATCCATAACATGACAATTTGAAGGATTAGGAAATAACCAAAGGCCAATTCCATAATTAGGCTTTGACACGATTAAGAAAACTTTATCTGCCAATAATAAAATATAGACTTTGGAAATTCCCCAAACGACCAGACTAATAATCCTAAGAGATGGAAATCACAATAAAGCCCTAACGATCAAATCAAACTCCCAAGAATCATAGAACGAGTTAGAAATTGAAATCTAGTAATCTTAAGAAGGAAGAATTCAAGAAAAAAAATAACAAATTAGATAATCCTTAAGTTAACCAATTGTTCATAAAACCTTAAATCGAAGCAAAAATAAATTCGAAAACAAACACTATGAAGATCCTTTTTCAAAGCAAATTATAAAATCAAGATTTCCCCAAAATCATTCCAAAAATCGATATTTGGCTCAAACTCAAGAAAATCATATCTGGTAACCATTACCGATATAACTCCGGATATAATAATTCAATTCAAGATTTCTGAAAGCAGTTAGAGATATTAAATACTTATAAAAATAAAATTTAAAATAAATTTCTCAAACTAAATACGTTGTATAAACAGAAAATCTCAGTTTCCAATTTGGCAATACCTAAACCGGAAAGTCATCAGGAAACCCTAACCGGAATACAATAGAGTAAGTCCGGCAATCTAGTGCCCCTAACCCTAGGGACCGAGATGTAGTTTAATATATATAATAACTAAGTTCGTTATAATTATCAGATTGGTAAATTTTTGGCCTATTTGATCCCGTTCGGATAAGACTTCGAAAAGCGTATCCCGGGGCTCGAGATATCAAAAATATACCATTAGTACCGTTAGACTCATAATTCACGAGATTTCTAAATATATCAGTTATATAATTTTTCGGGTTATAAAAGTTACAGTTATAACTTTTTATCGTATTTTCATTTCTACCGGTAATTGATTAGTCTTTTGCACTATTCATTTTATTTCATTACACAATTTTATTATTATTTTTTATAATGTATACCCGGTTTCTAGTAATCAAGTAAACTTCGAAAACCAAAATGAAACCCTAAACCGGTTTAGTTCAAGCTTTGTGAGAAAGACTTAGAAACCCTAATTCCGGCTTTTCCTCGGTTTCCAAATAAGAAACTTTTATAAGAAAATTTAATTTTGAATATAGTTCTTGATTATATTTCAAACCAAGAAAAGATCAGATTTTGAGAAAATTTCAATTCCGGGTCATCCCGAGACCCATTATAGAAAAGCGTGCCCTCGAACTAGAATTTCAAAAATTTACTTATGAATACTCATTTGAATCGAAATAAAATAAGATTTCAAAAATATAAATTTCATAATTTTCGGCTTACGAAAAATACAGTTATAACCTTCTTATTCGTATTTTTCTTACTACCGGTAATTAAGTTGTCTTGATTACTATTCATTACTATTCACAAGTACAACCTATGACTACCATTTGTACACCTATATTTGCAACCCTTACCATCACTCAATCACTTCCTTTCCAAAGACTTTTTGTCCCTTAATTATTACTACAATTTATGACATGTGATGTAGAAAGCTATCAAGACAAATCAATCAAAGAAAAATCAAATCCCTTTTTCTTCTCTTGCCTTGGTTGGCGTGAAACCCTCCCAACAAGTTCCAATTTGCAAATTCTTTTTTCTATTTTTTTATTCCATTTTAACCTAATTCCATTTAATATATAAGCTACATTTTCTCTCTCTCTCTTCATTCTCTCATTTTTCAAACTTTACAAAAGGTAAAGCTCTCTTTTTTCTCTCCCTCTCACCCTCAATGCCGTGAGCCATGTAGCTCACACACACACACACACAACTTCTTTTTTTTCTTTTTGTCTCCTATTTTACCTTAAGTAGATGAACCTTGCTTCATATATCCTTAGATCTTGTAATGGCTAGGTTATTCTTGGATATTTCCAACTAAATGTCCCCATGATCTCTTGATAGGGACAAGGAAATATCAAACAAGAATACCAAACCATCACTAGTAGATCTTGTATTTCAAGGAGCTTTCAAGGCATAAGCTTTATGAGTTTTCATCAAAAAGTGTTTTGAACAAAAGATCTTTTATAAAAATGTAGTTTTTATGTTTTCAAAACTTATTTAAGCATTTGATATAGTAGATCTACCATTTTATTACTCATATTCATGTAGGCATTTAAGATCTCATCATTATTTTGAGTTTATGTGCATAATAGTCTTTAATGTTTTTGTCCTTAGTAAATAACCTTCCTAGTGTATAGATCTATAGATAGATGAGTTAATAAAGTCAAAAAGGAAAACACTTTTCAAGAAATGAACTTGTGTAAATTCGGATGACTTTGGAAACCTAGGTTAAAAACACTTTTATCAACTTCTAAACATGTATTTTTCAAGAAAAATGAAGCCTATAGGTGATAGATAATGTTTGATGATGTTTTTCATAAGTTTAAATGAGTTTTTATTAAAGAAAATATTTAAAACAAGAGATGAAGTCTAAAAGAAATTTTAGGTGAAAAGTCTTGAAAGCCAAATTCGTAATAATGCATAGATGGTTAGAAAACACTATTTTTCCAACTTCAAAAATGGTATTTTCTTAAATAAATGAAGTCCTTAGGGTATAGGTAAAATAAATGCTTAAAGTTTTAAGTATAAAATACATTTTTCTTAAAGGAATCAACTTGAAAATGAAATTTTCTAAATTCGGATTTTTGGAACCACCTTAGTAAAAGACCCTCTTAAAAGTTTATAAATGAAGATTTTATTAAAGAAATAAAGGCTTTAGGATATAAGGGTCAAAATTTCTTTAAACAAAGTGTAGTTTTCTTAAAGAAAATCCTTGTAATATGTAGGTGTGACCAAGTGTAGTAAACTCACTTGTTAAACAATAGCATAAAATGGTTTTCTAAGAAAAAGTTTATTTAAATTCTTTAAGTCTAAAAAGTTATAAGAACTTAGGCTTATTAGATTTCATATCATGACATTCATGATAGGGAAAATCATTACCATGACATTTAGTTTCATTTTATACTTAGGAATTCTCAAGTGCATTCATGAAAACCGCATTTTCGGAATCAATAACACCGCTGTACAGATCTGATCCCTCATTTCCGAGGCTTAGATATTTTCAAAACTTGATTTAAACTTCATATTTAGAAAGCTCTTCCGAAGTAGATAGAAATCGATATAAAATTTGCGAGATTCCGAGTTAAAATGACCAAGTTATGGCCGTTTTAAGTTGGAATTTCCGCTTAAGACGCGAATTACGAATTTGATAAGTTCGTATGAAGTCTTTGGATTAGTTTGAGTTGAAATACTTATTAGAGTATTTCTTCCTTTTTAGGTTATCCCGAGTTCGATGATTTCCTACCATCGGATTATTATTACTAGAAGACCGGTGATCCAATGGCCGAGTGAGTTTTCTCCTTGTTTTGTTACCTTGATTGTGCTTGTAGTTAGTTGCATTAGAATTATAGGAACAAGATAAAAATCGATATGAATGGGGATGGGAGATATGATGAGACTGTGATGAATGTATGCCAAAGAATACTAAAGCATATCGAAACCATGATTTGATTGAATAACTGCACCGTTCCTATTATTCCTGTTATATGTGTGATATTGATTGGTCATTCTAAAGAATGTATAAATATTTTGACCTAAGCAAAAAGTAAATTGATCATGCATCGCATTGGACATATTTCATTTGGTAGCATGCTACTTCTACGTAGGTCCATCGGTATGGTCCGTTGTTGCTTCGTTTGGATAACGAGCCCGGTGCCAGAGCTCATTCAGGGGTACTAAGGCACATGTGGATGCATCCTTGGATGAGCCTAGCCGAGTCGAGTGCTAAGAGCCGAGGGCTTGGGGACTAGATGCGGTCGTGTAGACTCAATACCATTCCTAACCCAAGATACGGAGGGCGTAAATCCGTTCTGTGTGTGGGTTCCGGATACCCATGCATAATTGCTTGCTCACGTGCTTGTTCATGCATAGCATATGATTGATTAATAACTTGTTTGTTATGGTACGAAATTAAGGGAATTCTCACTAAGCTAGTGTAGCTTATACCCCAATAGTTGTTTAAATGAGCAGGTTATTCCAAGAAATGCTAAGTGGGGACCGAGATGGTTGAATCGAGAATGACCTCGGGTTTCCGGCAAGATATGAGAATGCTTGAAGTTTTTGCTAAACCTTACGTTTTGCCTTGTAATAGTTTCATGTAGTGAGGTCTTGGGATAAATGTAATTGAAGTTTGATGATTTATATTTTGAAGTATAGTGTTTTGTATTTGGAGTATAGTGGATTGTATTTTCTTTACATTGTTACTCAATTGTATCAACATAAAACGTATCATTTCGATGTGTCTCATCTATGTGTTAGACGCCTTGTACATAGTATGGAAGCCTTCGCGTGACTGAGGTGGTCATTCTTAGACTTTAATATTGTGTATGGTGGACTGCCACGTTTAGGGTACCTTCGGGGCGTGACAGTTTAGTTGGTATCAGAGCAATAAGGTTTTGGGAATTAGGTGGGAGCCTTTAGGAGAATAGGATGTTAAAGATATTATTTTAGAAATGAATAGATAAGTGTTAGATGACCCTTAGGTAAAGAAGAACTAGATTTAGCTCAATGACCTTTAAGGTGTGACTTTCGATCATTAAGGATTTGAATTCTATCTTGGAGACTTTTGAAGATATAGAAACAGACATATGAGGAAGGAAGATTGAAACTAATTGATGGGACGATCGAATCTATACTAGCAACTGCAAAATATAGGAGTAAGTGACCTTACACGACTTTTAGTTCACGCCAATGATGGAGATGCTAGATTACCCCTTTGACCTAGGAGACTACTAGGTGGGTAGGATTAATTGCGTGATTTCACCGTCTCGTCCGTCTAAAACATAAGCAGCTTATGAGTAGTATAATTAGACTAACACGACCGTCTCGTCTTGTTTCTAGGAGACTACCTGAGGAGAACATGCAACCGTTGACTAGCCTTCCCGATGAACAACAAGTGAGAGACACTCCACCACCACAAGGTCCAATGCAACAAGTCATAGACCTTCTAGGGTGTTTGGTGGATACACAAAAGCTCCTCTTACAACAAGCGCTTATTAGGAATGTGCCGGTTCAGGTGGAAGGACCCCACCAAGTGACAATGCAAGGAATTGAGACTCCTTCTGTTATGGCTAGTCCAAGCTCCAAAGTCAGAAGGTATAAGACAACTAGCCTAACAGTTAAGAATGAACCTTTTAAGAGGCGTAAGATCAATTGTTGGAAGTGCAAGGAAAGTCATTATCCAAGACAGTGTCCACAACTAAACAAGTGTTACTTCTGTGGAGATCCCGAGCATAAGGTTGTGGACTGTCCAGGAAAGAAAACCCTAAAGTGCTTCATCTGCAAACAGCCGGGACACCAGGCGAGTAGATGCCCCCACAAGAATTAACAGCTGGACAGCTGCCCTTGCTTGGAAGAAGTCAGTCTCCTAGAAATATCAATAGATCTCTCGTGTTGAGCGTTAGGAGCAAATAACTTTTTGAGAAGAGAACAAAGATGTTTTGAAAATGTAAACCGATTTTGTGCTTTATCATCTAGTTCATGAATTAGTTCCAATATGTTTTGCATCCTTTCTTTGAACTTTTGTAATGAAAGATTTACATCTTCTCTTGATTTCATGTATTTCGTTTTGAATATTATGAAGTTTTTGTTATCGATTTTGATTTCAGTAGAATTTCAATATTTCTTACATATGTCTTTATTTCCGCATTTCCGTGTTCCGTATTTCGATAAGTTTCTTTTACCGCCTTAAGACGTAATAAAAGATTTAGAATTTTCACCTGAGCTTAAATAAAATTGTAGGAGATATACCCAACCACAACAAGAACCCGTCATGACTCCTTTAGGACCCGAGAACCAAGCGATACCCGAACCACCTAACCAAGGGGGAAATGCCTCAATAGAGATTGAACGGCTTACTAGTCAGACAGGAGGCTACATGCAACAGACTCAAGTCAGTTCAACGTCTACACCTGTGAGATATGAGCAAGAAACGACGCAAGATGAACCCCCATCACCTCAATACCACCAAAGCCTCTTACCATGCTTCATAAAGTGTAACGAGTATTTCGACGGAGTTTTTGGAAAACCGATGAGGCAGAGGATTGGTTGGCACACATTGAGAGGTCCCTTAATGCTTTTGAAGTACCACACCCCTGAGAGTCAATTATGGAACCTTTATGCTCCGCTTACATGCCCGAGTATGGTGGGACTCTAAGGAAAGAGAGTTGACGCCTCCAGTTACATGGGAGATGTTTAAATATGAGTTTTTGAAAAATATTTCCCCATGAGCTTAAGAGTCCAGTACAGTTCAGATTTTCTCAATATCTCACAAGGAGATCGTAGTGTGGAACAGTACGAAACCGAGTTCAGTAGATTGTTGCAATATGCTCCAGAATCATATAAGCAAAGTGAGGAACTCAAAAAGAAGTGTTTCTGAATGGTTTAAAAGAAGACCTTCGGACTCGATTGGAAGAATTGGATATCAGGAGTTATCAAGGATTGCTAGAAAGAGCACGGATAATAGAAAATGCTCAAAGAGGAGGCAAGAAAGAAGTAATAAGGAAATGGAGTTCTATGTTCAATGACCCCGAGTCAAAATGTCAGAACACTTCCCTTGGATGATGACCCAAACAAGGAAGAAGACATAATTTGGATAAGATACAATGTTGGAATGTAAGGAGAGCATTACCCTATCAGTGTCCAACTTCAATCAAGTGTTACCTCTGTGGGGACCCAGTCACAAAGTTGAGAAGTGTCCCAAAAGACGACCAACGCATGCTCTCTTTGCACAAAAGCGGGACATTTAGCTAAAACATGCCCTGAACGGGATAATTGCATGTTGCTTCGCTGGCTACCTAGGAAGAAGAGGAAGAGATATAACAGGAATAAAAGCAACAAAGGAAAAAGGAATCGAGGTTCTTCAAGGACATCTACATCCGGAAATCTAGTCCACAACCCTCACACATATGGAGTGTATGAAGAAGCTAGTGATGAGGAGCTGGAGTCCTTTGCCATGGAAGGAAGCGAGGATCAAAGATGCAACTCGATACCAGGTTAGCGCTATACCCTTAGAATACCGCATATTCTTTCCTGCCAATAGAATCAAAGAGATAGGTTGTTAGAAATACCTTCGGATTACATGGCTAGACTAAAAATAGGAAAGCCCGAGACCATTAAAAGTTAGAATGAGCCAATAATGGAAACTAAAACAAAAACTCGATTAATTTAATGAATTCCAAGACTCCACATATAACTTCTTGTAAATAAAGAACTTTGAAAGATCGAAAATCTACGATGATCGTTACATAAAAGTTAAAATTTCAAAAATCAAATCTCAATTACCAAACTCCGTAAGATCTTCACAAGTAATATACAATAAAGCAATGAGATTCTTGATTTCAACCCCATCAAGATGATCACGATGATAAGATTTAAAAAATGATGACATATTGTTTAAGGAATATTGATCACAAAGCACAATATTGTATATACAGCTACATAAGAATGGAGAAGCGAATCCACAACCTTCGTTGGTCAAAGTAATCGAGTCATGAAAGGTCGTGTGTCATGAGTCGTCTAGTGTCGGTCAGTCGAGTCGTCTGTGGTTCGAGTCAAGTCCGTGTCGTTTTCCAAAAGAGTCGTGTAAGTGAAGGTTGGAATCGCTAAGCCAAATCTTATTAATTTGTATGTGCTATATTTTGTAAAATATCTATCATGCAAAATTTAGAAATGATACAAATCAAAGCAAAACCGGTGCTAGAAATTCGAAAATTCCAATCTTTCTCGAAACGATATACACGTAACAAGTTTTGCGGACAAAACTTTCTTTAAGGTGGGGAGGATGTAAGCCCCGGAAAATTTCAGTAAATAATTCAAGATGAACTTCGAAAATAAACCCTAAAAATCACTCCAAATTAAAACCGAACTTTGAACGAGTCCTAAATATAAACGAAAGTAAGAATTCATTAGTCTTGAGAAAATCTAAAAATAAAATAAGGACTACAAAAGTCCTTAAGTCTAAAAACCATTACGTAAGATAAACTGCTTACCTAATCTATAATTCATAAAAATCAGGATAAAAATAAAACACAGTTATAATTTGCTAAAAGGAAACTATTGGGGTATAAGGCACGCTAGCTTAGTGAGTGAAAACTTCCGAATCACAATTAATACAAAACATTCAAGCAAGTAATTAATCAACCAAGTGAAATGCATCGAACGAGTGAGTTCAACAAACATATGATCAGCCGGAGATCATATGTGGATGGACTTACGCCCTCCATCTCGGGCTAGCAGATTTACGAATCCTACAGTACGACGCTGTTTAAGCTCACGGTCAACTGAACAACAATTCGTTTATGGATCACGATTAACCAACATATAGTCGTTTTATGGATCACGAGAAACCAACATATATTAGTTTTATGGATCACGAAAAACCAACAAATGCTAATGCTCCATCCCATCGTGATATGCATGAGTCCAATTATAATTGAGGTCAAATATGGTTTATTCCAATTCTTTTAGGTGTCCAACAATTATTCGCAGACAATCAATATAAATTCTAACTAAACAAGCAACAGCTTAACACTCGGTTTCGATATTCTTTAAGTTCAACTTCACATATCAACAACAGACAAGTATATAATTCCCATATGCCCCATCATGCATAATCATTTTTTATCTTTGCCTAAACAACTAATGCCACTACCAATACAATCACAAGCAATAATTGAGAGCGGAAGTAGTACTCACTCGGCCATGGTACACCGGTCTCTTAATAACGGTAGTCAGGTGATACGGTATTGTCGTACTCGGGATCACCTACCAAATCAAAATAGCCTAATAAGAATCTCATCACTAAACTAATTCAAGCTATGCATCTAACTAATCAAAGTCGTGATTCTCGCTACTTGCGGAAGTTCCAACTTAAAACGGCCATAACTTGGTCATTTTAACTCGGAATTTCGCAAATTTTATATCGATTCCTATCTACTTCAAAAGATATATCTATTTCTAATATTATTTTCAAGTTTTGAAAACATTAAGGTCACGGAACAGTAGGATTAGATCTGTTCTGTAACTTCTCCGATTCCGAAAAATTGTTTCGCAATTGATAAAATGTTCCTAGTTGATGATTCATGTGTAGATGGTATATGAATGAATTCCTAATATGAATATCATGTAATGAGCTTAATAGATGCATGGTCTTGATGATCTTTGATGATGAACTTCTTATGAACTTCTATTTATTAAGAATTCTATGATGATCACTTATACAAGCCATTCCTTCCAACCTTACATTTCCTAGGGTTTTTATGATTTTATTCTTGGCATTTACTTACCATCTAAATGAAAATGAGTTCTCAACATATATATTAATCATGACCTTTATTTATGCATAAAAATCCACATTTTTCATTGGGTAATTATGTTTTTAAACAAGCTACTCACAAAAATCCGAATTTTTGTAAATTTCATTTTCTTGCATTTTCTTTATGAGAAAACTTGTTTAATGCATAAAAAATTGAAGCCTCATTGTATCTATTGTCTAAGGACTTCATTTAACTCATAAAACATCCAATTTAAACTTAAATACTAGGTGTTCATGTAGGCATGATTCTAAATTACGAATTTGACTATTAAGCCATATATCAATATCTTTCATTCTAACTCCACTACTTGTTTTACATTTTTTCTCATGCCTAAACTCATCTAAACTCATGAAAATCATTCCTTAAGGGCATCTATTACATATACCTTCTAATTTTTATGAAAAATATGAGTTTTAAAGTGGTTTTGTTGGTCTTCAAGATAGGGTTCTAAATTCATCCGAATTTTCAACTAAACATTCCTAACCAAATATTTTTCTTTTCAAGTTTCTTGTCTTCTACACATGTAGATCTACCATCTAACCTATCTATACATAGACAAGGCCACATTTTTATGATCATCAATGCATGAAAATCAAAATAAACATATGAACATAAAGGTAGATGAAGATATAAATGTCTAAACATTAGATCCACTAAATATAATGCATGAATCATGAATTTCATGGCATGAACATAAATATCTATGCAATGTTCCTACTTTACATGAATGAACATCACATTATTTCATCAAAACTCCTTTAAACTCTAGATCCACTTCTTGTGATGGCTTGTTATTCTTGTACAAGTGTTTTCATGTCCCTAGCATTTGATCATTGGGATTAAATGGGAAAACACACAAGAATAGCTTTGCCATTACAAGATTTGGGGAGAACAAAGCTTGAAATCATAACTTTAATGGAGATTTAAAGAAGAAAAGAAGATGAAACAAACTTGTGGAGGTGTGTGTATGTGTGTGTGTGTTACGGCAACTTTGGGAGAAAAGAGGGAGAGGGTTTAACCTTCGAAAAATTTTGAAAGAGTGAAAATGAAGAGAGAGAGTGAACATTTAGCTTATATATTGAATGGATTAGGGTTTTAATTGAATAAAATGAGTAAAAATAAAACAAAATAGGGGGAAAAATTGGGGAAGGGGTGCCGGCCAAGAAGGGGAGGGGTGATTGCGTGTGTTGAAATTTGACAAATTTGAATTTTGTGTAATAAAATGTAACAAAAGTGATAATTTAATAGGAGACAAAAATTTCTTGGAAAAGAAACATAATTGAGTAGTTGTAAGGATGTAAGAATAGGGTATGGGTAGTGTAGGTTGTACTTGTGAATAGTAGACAAGACATCTACTTTACCGGTTGTAACGAAAACACGGGAAAAGGCTATAGCTGTAATTTTTATAGCTTGGAAAATTATAGAATTGATATTTTTGGAATCCTTATAAAATTACGGTTCTAATGAATATTCTGGAACATTTTTCTGAGTTCGTGGTCCCGGGGCACATTTTTCCGTAATTGAGCTTGGGAAGGCCCAGAATTGAAAAATTCCCGAATTTAAAACTTTTTATGGGTTAAAATATACTTTAAAACAATAATTCATATTCATTTACTTTATAAAACTTCTTTTATTATGAAACCGAAGGAAAGCCGGATCTAGGGTTTCTAAGCTCCTCTCACTAAGCTTGAATTGGACCGATATAGAGTTTCGTTCTTCGATTTTCGAAGTTTATTCGATTACTAGCAGAACTAGGGTATATACTATAAGGATAATAATAAAAAATTAGGTAATGAATAATAATAGATCGTACTGGAAGACTCGCTAATTATCTGTAGTAATGGAATACAAGTAAATTTGCAAAATCAGGTAATTCTAGCTATTTGAAAATTTGTAAAACTAATAATTTAGAGATCCTTATAGAAATATGAGTCTAACGGCATTAATAACATATCTTTAACTTTTTGAATCCCAGGGCGTGCTTTCCGAAGTCGGCACCTGGCCGGATTTCGAATAGGTCGAGAATCGTTGACCTCATCCCTTAGAGTATCCTAGGCTTAATACGAGCTAATTACACCTTTTCTCTTATTCAGACTCCTTGGTTCGGGAACACGGGATTGCCGGATCTAGACTACAAAGTTTCTTGGGAGTTTCAGGAACTCAAGTCTCCTGGTTGACCTTCCAGTCTTCACCTTTGCCAATTTGGAAATTGATAGTTTTATACCTATATGACATATCTGATTAGTGAGATTTATTTTAAGGTCGATTTTCATAAGTATTTAATGTCTCACAACGTTCTCGGAATTCTTTAGATGGAGTTTTATTCCCGAAGGTTAATCACTATTTACTTCTTAACAATTTGTTTTAGGGCTCTATTTACTCGAATTTATAAGTTGGAGTTAAATATAAATTTTGTCGTACGTAGAAGTTTTAGAATGGAAGTATATTGAGTTGTTATTTTATTTCTGAGGTTCCTCATTTTTTTTTCTCATAATTCAGAAGTTTCCGGATTCGTTCGGACTTTGGGTCTTATCAAAGTTCAGTTTTAATTCGGAGTGACTTTCAGGGTTTTATTTTCAAAGTTCATCTTTAGAATTATTTACTGAAATTTTCAAGGGCTTACAAAAATTGTACGGGGAAGGTAAATTGTAAGGTATAGGTATGGTAGAGTGTAAGAATAGAGTGTAAGAAAAAGTAGAGATAGGTGAATAGTAATGAATGGTAGAAAGTACTATGAATAGTAGACTAGACAATTAAAATACCGTAATAAAGAAAATACGAGTAATTAAGCTATATCTGTTATTTTTAGTTACCGAAAAATTCTAAAACTGATATTTTGAAAACCTTATATTTTTACGAATCTATTGGTGTTGTCGGAATATTTTTGCTATCCGGTGCACCGGGGCACGATTTTCGAAAAACTGATCCCGATCGGATTCGAGGGACACTAGAAAAATTCGAATCTAATATTTTAGGCTTTCCTATATTATTACGAACCATATTCCATAATTATTTCAATTTCGTTTTCTAGGGTTTAAGAACAAGGATTACCGGATCTAGATTCACTAGACTAATCATATAACTAGGTTAAATTTAGGGTTTCGTTTCAACTTTCGGTTCTTAGGGTTTGCTAATATTATCGAAACATCTAGGGCTTACAGAGAGTTTCCAAAACAAAGATTTTTCAAATAAATAGTAAAAGAAAACAAATAGAAAAGTAGCACTAATGTTGAGAATTTAGAAAAGAAGAAATTCATTTTTATCAAAAATTCATTTAGAAAAATAGTAAGATAAACATAAAGTAATTCTTTGAAAGGAATCAAAATATTCATTTTAAAGGATTTATAAAATGGATTTCTTGCAAACTATAGTTTTCTAAACTCTTAATTAACATTGTTTTACCCAAGAAACATGGTTGGACAACAAACACTTGAGCATAGATAAAATATGGTAAGTATCTATGAAAAAGGAATTTTCAACTATATAGATAATTAAGTATTTATCAAAGCAATTTTTTAATGGCTTAAATGTTTGAAACAAATTGCTTTGGGTTAAGGAAAATTCGTTGTGAATCTGATCACCACTGTTTCAGAGCCTAAATGATCTAGTTTGATAAAAAATAGTTTTACAAATGGATTGATCTTTTCGAGTAGGTAGAAATCGGTATATTATATGCGCGATTCCGAGTTAAAATGACCAAGTTATGGCCATTTTAAATTGGAGTCTTCTTTTATACAAGCTTTGACGTTCTTATGACATTATTTTGTCAAAATTCAAAAAAGTTATCAAGAAATACTCATTTTGGGTATTTTCCTTGACTAGATGATTTCGAGGAAGGATACCCATACCCCGAGGATTATTTCGACTAAGCGGATTGTATGAACGACTCATCCATTTAGAGAAGTGTCGACATGGCATGGTGAGTTTATTTCCTTAAAGTGCTTTACTTGATTGTGCTTGTAGTTTAGTCACATTAGAATTAAGAAAAAGGCAAATTGATATGTATGCAGAAAATTTGCTAAAAGGATCCTAAGAATATCGAGGCAGGAATTGATTAAATGTTTGTTTTATTATAGCACTTGATTTATATGAATTTCTATGATCTCCTTAAATTTGATAATAATGATGCTATGATATCATAAATAAATTGATTCATGCATACCACGAAGTGAGTCACATTGCATTGGGTTATTATCCTTGGGTGAGAAGAATGGTAGCTCAGGTCGAAAGCAACACTTGGTGGTTATGATCGAAAGCGATTGCTTGGCGACATGGAATTAAATGCTTGGCGAAAATCCGAAAGCATGGCTCAAATCAAGTAGACTTAATATGCTTAGTGGTATTGATCGAAAGCATAATTTTTTTTTTTACTAAAACTACTTATTTTGAGGTTACATATCACTAAACCCCGAATAGAAGGCGTAAATCTATTCAACGTATAGTTCCCGGAAAACTATATGTCTTGTTTGCCCACGTGTATGTTGCATTTCATTTGTCTGCTTAAATAACTTGTTTGAATTTCATTACACAAGAAGTTTATTTATGGAAGTGGTTCTTGTAAATCCCCGAAACTTTTTTTGGATCCAAATTATAGTTTAAACCCTAATCGGAAGTCAACCGGATTTCCCAGAGTCAACCAAACCCTAGTTTACCGTAACCGCTTAAGTCCGGCATTGCCGTTTTCTCAAGCCCTAGAAAACGAAGTTGGAAAAATTAGCTATAATAGTTCGTAATAGTTATAAGTTTTATAAAAATATCAGTTTTTCGAAATTCAGTGTCCTTTGAACCCGATCGGACATAGTTCTTAAAAAACGTGTCCGGAAGCCCGGAATAGGAAAAATATTCCGAATATACCGTTAGACTCGTAAAAATATAAGATTTTCAAAAATATCAATTTCGTAATTTTTCGATAGCTAAAAATATCAGATATTGCTTTTATACGCGTATTTTCTTACTACCGGTATTAAATTGTCATGTGTACTTTTACATTACACTATTTTCTACTATTCTATACTATTCATCTATCTCTACTTTTTCTTACAACCTACTCTTACAAACCATATACCTATTTCTTACACTTTTTCATTTCCAATACAATTTCACATCTCTCATTTCTTACTTTTCATTAACAAAATAACAAAAAAAAAATAAATTTTGGTCTTCCCCATGCTCAAGAATAGCGCCGGCCACCCCCATTCATGCATCCATTTATTTTGTTTTCATTTATTTAATTAACACAAATTATCTCCCACATTTTCCTATAAATACCCCTTCATACCTTCACTTCTTTCACACCACTTCTTCTCTAAAGTTACTATACCAAAATCCCTCTCAAATTCTCTCAAGAATTCTCTCCAAGAAGTCTTCTACAAGAAGCTCCTCTCTTCTTCTTTCTTTTAGGTAATATGCCTTCAAGAAATCCACATGTTCATTTACTTAGTATGAACTTAGTGTGTGTTTTCCAAAACCATAAAGGTTAAGAAAGTAACAATAAATTCATACTTTGTTTTTGTTCATAATATCAATTCCTTTATGTTCTTTATATTTATTTCTATCTAATATATCTATATAGCTATATATACTATTTAGAGCATATAAGCTCATTGTCTTGCAATTTATTTATCTATCATGTGATTTTTTACCTTATCGCAATTTATTTTATTTCAAGTTGATTTTAAGACTAGTCATTCTAGTCTTAGACTTGTCCTCATCAAGTCAAAACAATTCTTTTTCTTTTCCTTTTTAGGGACTAGTCTTTTCTTAGTCCCGAGGTACCTTGATGAAGCTAAGGTCCCAATACTTGATTTATTTTATTACTTAAGCTTTCAAGTTATTATGTTCCTTTATATTTCTATAGTTTTGATTCATATTCATGCATGAACATAATGTTTTTGTCTCAACAAAAATAGAGGAGGAAGTGTCTTTCTAAAACTAAAGGTTCTTGTTAAATAAAAATAGGAAATAGATTTCCTAAAAACTCGTGAACATGCTTGGAAAATGATTTTTCTTACATAAACAAAAGGTTTTTATGAAAACTTATCTTTCATCAAGAAATACTCTTTTGGAATCATTACAAGAAACAAAAATTATCATTTTATTACTTTTCGAATCCAAGTTTTGAAAATAAAACCACACCTTAGGAATTTAAAGAAATTACGAGAGATTAAATTTAGAAAAAGAATATTCATCTCAATAACTCAAGATCTTTCAAAAGTAAAATAAATATTCAATAGAATCTCAAGTTCAAAGTCTTTTAAAACCTTACTTTTTATAAGTTGAGACAACTTCATTTACTTCATACATTTGTTATGAGTCATTACAATATATATATACCTTTCAAAGTGTACAAAATAATTGAAATATTATCTTTTCAAATGAGCTTTGTTTACAAGAAGGAAAACAAGTTTTGCAAATTCGTGGCAAATTTAGTCACTGCCTTTTTGGGACCCGACTTAGTTTTATGGAAACAAGCTTAGAAATGCGTAGATCTTTTCAGTAGGTAGAAAACGATATATTATACGTGAAATTTCGAGTTAAAATGAGCAAGTTATGGCCATTTTAAGTTGGAATTTCCCTTTATACGATTTTACCACGATTTTAAGAAAAGATTAGAATCTTCAAGAAGAGAAATTTCATGAAATACTCATTTTGGGTATTCTTCTTGATTAGATAATCACAAGGAGGATTGTTCGTATCCCGAAGATTACTACGATTAAGTGGAAATTCCAAACGACTCATCCATTTCAAGAACGGTGTCATCATGGCTGAGTGAGTTTACTTCCCGTTAATTTTCTCATACTCTCGATTGTGCTTGTAAAATTAGTTGCACTAGAATTTAGGCAAAATCAAAAGGAAGTGTATGATAATATGTTGAAAGAATACTAAGTATATCGAGGCTCGATTTGTTTATAATAAAGTTGTATGTGCATTAATATCTTGAAGTGTTTGAAATTGGTTGATCACTTGAAAGAAGTTAAATGTAACTACTAGACTTTAAAAAAAAAAAAAAAATTATTCATGCACTTCATATGTTGAGTCACATTGCATTCACTACTATACAATTGGTGGGACAAGTGTATAATAGTAGTGGTAGACATAACCGTATATCATGTAAGTGGCGAGTAGGAGCCAGTAAGAACTACTTAAATTGGTGGCTAGTAGGAGCCTGTAATAACTACAAGTTTTTGATGGCGTATAGGAGCCGGTAAGATCTATAAAAGTGTTTTTAAAAGTTGTGGCTGTAATTGACCTGAATACCCAACCCCGAATGAAGGGCGTAATTCATTCAACATATGATTCCCGGAAGTCATATGTCTTGTATGCTCACGTGATTGTTGCATCCCATATGTTTGAATAATAAACTTGGTGGATAATTTTCCTTGAGTATGAATTTTGGGGATTTACTCACTAAGCCCATAAGCTTACACCCATATAGATATTTGTATTCTCAGGAACACCTATTTCTTTGTGCCCGAGGTCTCCCCGTACCCGTATAGGTTTTGTATATCGAAGCTTTTGGAGGAAATCTACTCGAAGACGTAGATTAGAATTCCTTTGAAATCTTTAATGTAGTATTTTGGATGTTGTAAAGATTATCACGATCCTTATGATTAGCGGGGGTATGCCCCTAAGAAGTTATGTAACAGACCTTTGTTTATTAATGATATGATATATTTTATTTCTGGATTCTTGTATGTTCATCTTTACTTGCTTAAACTATGCTTCCCAAAAGCATCTCCTATTACCGTGCTTGACGCCTTACATATAATACTAAGGCTTTTGCATGACTAAGGTAGCCATCCTTAAGCCTTGATATTATATGTGGCGGGCTGCCACGTTTAGGGTACCCTTCAGGGCGTGACAGTTCTCACTAAGCCTATTAGCTTATACCCTTATAGATATCTTTTGTAGTTCACCTATTTGTGGTTGAGGCCACGTGGACCTTATGTTTTCTTCATACTAAGTTGTTCAAATTAATTTTTGGAAAGGGCTATTCGAACTAAGTTTATCTACTGAGACCTATTAGGTCTCAGCAATATATATGGAAATTTAGTTTCTAGCCATTTTTTTTAAATTTTATATGATTATAAGAATATTCACTAAAAGAAATATCCTTTTTTTTCACATAATCAATTTTTCTTAAGCAAACACATGTTTTTAACAAATAAATATTATGAATCCTTTTTTCTTAGTTTGTTATTATATCTTCTTAAGCTTTATAATTCCATGTATGGTCCTCTAAATTTGTGAGAGCACGCCTTACACTTAATATCAAAGCTTCTGGGAATGACTAAGATTGTCATACTTAGGTTTTAATATTAAGTGCGGTCGACCGTTACGTTTAGGATATCCTTTGGGGCGTGACAATTTGAGTTGGTATCAGAGCATGGTTAAGAATCTAAGAATCATAATATAGAATTGGACTTAAGAAGAAACAAGCTAGAATAGAAATAAGAAAAGACCTAGATAAGATAGAATGGGTAGAATAAGTTTTCTGACTTCTCTCTCTTTTGCATAGATTACCTTAGACGAGGCCTATCTGCAAGCAAAAAATTTCAGAAAAGGACCCTTTGAAAACTTGGAGAATAATCGTCTGAGGCCTAAGGTGTTATGTGAAGAGTTTGCTTTGGCCGGACAACCTAAGACCATCCGACAGATGTTTCTGATATGGAAGAAATGAATGATGAATACCGAATGGAAATGAGTAATGCAAACTATCCATAACTATCTCATAGGAAGAAATTATCCGAGATAGAGATGATATATGTCGTGAGAGGATCGCTACAATAGCCGAAGATCGACCGATGCTAAAGGAAGCAACGTTTGTCCTTAGGAAGGATGGAAGCCAAACTTTTCCCAATTTCCGAACTTGGACACTAATAGGATAAGTATTCCTATACGCACATGATAATTTAAATGATCACCTAGAATGGATGAAAGCTGATCTCAATGAAGCCTTCCACTGGCATGGAGTTTACTAAGAAGTTCCAGGACCACCAACTGAAATACCCATTAAGCCACCAACCTTCACAAGAGTCCAGCTAAGAAGGAACGAGGTTCTACGTCTAAGCAGGAATGGAATGGTAATAAGAGAGGAGCAGATGCAAGAAGCAAGTGAAGATTTTGAGGAAGAATCCGAGGAAGATCCGGATCAAAACCAAGAAGGAGGACCATAATAAGAAGCAGGAAACCAGACCGCTTTTGGAGTCGATGAACCCTGGAATAGCGAGGAAGCAAGAATCATCCGCTATTTAGAATAACAACAGGCTTGAAGCAGACAGGAGGCAGACTCAAACATGGACACGGACAATACCCCACTAACGACAAATGAGAACGATAGCATGGAAGCTGAGGAGGCTGTTACTTGGAGAACCATTCATGATATAGTACCAGATCTGACTGAAGCAAAACTGACTAATATACATGAAAGGTCGAGCGAAGCAGCCAAGAAAAGGAAGAAATATTTTCAACAATTTATGAGGAAAAGAAACCCGGGGTTATCTAATAGTAACCCTGGAGATGCGCTCGAAGAGTGAAGGAAGGAAGGAGGAAGCTAAGCATATCCCTTGTAGTCTAGCTCAAATTGTCTAATTAAAGACTAGATCAGCGATACTAATCTATCTTTTAAGTTTTCAGAACGGTGTTTTGTTGTCTTCTTTGCGATTGTTGTGATTGATCTTGTTATTTTAAATTCTGTGTAAGGGTCTTGCATCTGCTATTTCAATTTTCTAATGAATTTATGTTTTAAGAATGATCTCAAAATTTACCTTGATTTAAATTTTATTTCAGTAATTATTTATGAAAGTAAGTTTCTGTTATATCCGCAAAAATTTCCGTCAAAGATTTAACTAAGATATCAAAATGATAAACCTAACTTAGAAAAATCTAAAACAGCCAAAGTAGAAGAGGACGTAGGGAGGAGCAAAGTGCCTCCAACCAACCGAAAGTTGAAGCAGAACAGCCTGCCCATCAAGTAGTTGCTACACCTCAAGTAGACTTATACGCTACTCTAAGACATCTGAGCCATATGTTTGGAAGCAATTAGATAGAACATGCCTGCACCTGCACCCGTATGCGAAACCACACTAGTACCAACTCCGCCGCAACAGCAAGTGTCAACCGAAGCATCTGTATAAAGGACTATGCACTCCCAAAATGCACCGCTACCTCTACCCCCACCGCTAAGGCCATACAAGAGTACATTGCCTGATTTTATCCGAAGTAACCGTTATTTTGATGGAGCTTATGATAAGCCAGATGAGGCCAAAGATTGGCTTGCTCAGATTGAAAGGTCTTTTGATGTATATAAGGTTTCGCATTACCTACAAATCAAGTATGGGACTTTCATGCTTCGTCTAAATGCTAGAATATGGTGAGAATCAAAGAAAAGAGAGTAATGACCCCAATCACTTGGGAAATATTCAGATATGAATTCTTGGAAAATTATTTCCTGGGGAGCTTACGAGTAAGGTATAGTGTAGGCTTCTTACAAATTGCTCAAAAAGGAAGAACCATAGAGTAATACGAGATTGAGTTTAGTAGATTGTTGCAATATGCTCCCGACTCCTACAAGTACAATGAGGAATTGAAAAGACAAGTCTTCATAGGAGGATTGGACGAAGACTTGAGAATGAGGTTGGAGGAATTTGACATCAGAAGTTACCGAGAATTGGTGGAAGGAGCTAGAATTGTAGAAAGAGCAAGGAAAAGGAGGAAAAGAATAGAAGAAGAGAAAGCCCCAATTTTTGGGAAAAAGTTTTATGGTAGATCCAGTTCCACACCCCCACAAAAGAGATCTAGTTCTCCAACAACTATAGGAACAATGATAACGGTAGGAGGTTCATACCTAAAAACGTCAAGTGCTGGAAGTGCAATGGAGCATATTACCCCAAGAATTGCCCTCAGTTGTTTGGAAAGTGCTTCTTTTGTGGAGATGCAGACCATAAGATATCAAAATGTTCAAAGAAAGGAAACAATACTTGCTATGTCTGCAAGCAAGAAGGGCATTTCACCAATGAATGTCCACAAGGGAAGGATGTTCTGACAAGGTCTTCTGGAGGAATCAATTCCTATAAGGACCAGGAATGGAAATGGAAGCAGATCAGAATCCACTGCTTCAACAGTCAGAATCTACAACATGGAGGGACAATGGATGAGTGAAGAAATAGATGAAGAAGAAGGAGACTTAGCTGCAGTAGAATGCATTGGAGACTACAGCTGTGACTTGGGAACTGGTAAGCCTTGAACTTTTTTACGCTGATTCTTTTGTTCTAGTAATGCAAGAGTATAAAGTTTTATGGATAAGTGGATATGCGAATAGAAGTAGTAATCCCCTTGTTAGATATGTAGGAAGCATACAGTTAGGAAGTCAAAATGCTTTTGCTCTTTTGGATTGTGGAGCAACACATTCTTTTGTTACACCTAGTCTAGCTAAGAAGTTCAGACCACTAATAACAAACGTCGACTCTTAGCTTTAAGATCAAAACCTCCATGAGAAATGTTGTTGTAACCCAAGAAGTGTTGAAGGATCGTCTAATAAGGATATAAAGATACCCATCCACTTGTGACTTCATGAGTAATGGGATTAAGTAAAGATGAAGTAATCTTTGGTATAAGTTGATTATCTCTTGATAAAGCCCCATTAGATTGTCGTAAGAAGAGCATAGAATTCGTAGACCAACAAGAAAGAAAGATAATGTTGTTGAAAAACCCACTATTGCAAGGAAAGAGGAGTCATATTCTTTCGAGTTGATAGAGGAAGTTCCAAAGGGAATGGATGATTACCTTGATGACACGGAAGAAGATAAAGAGAAACCTATCTTGGAGGATATCCCCGATTGTCAATAAGTTTTCAGAAGTTTTTCTGGATGAATGGCCTGGATCACATCCAAAGAGAAAGATCAATTTTGAGATTAGACTAATGGCCAATACGGAACCAATTGCTAAGGCATCATATCGAATGACCTCAATGGAGTTAAAAGAGTTAGAGAAACAACTACAAGCACTTTTGGATCAAGGTTTTATACAATCAAGTCACCATGAAATACAATAGTTTCGTTTGTAAAGAAAGAAAGGGATGGATCCATGGAATTTTTGCATTAACTATCGAGAGATGAATAAAGTCACAATCAAGAATAAGTACCCGCTCCCTAGGGTTGAAGATCTTTTTGACCAACTACAAGGAGCGAACGTGTTTTCTCATGTTGATTTAAGGTCAAAGTACCACCAATTATGGATCGAATCAAAAGATGATTCAGAAGACTACTTTTCGAACTCGTTATGGACACTACGAGTTTCTAGTAATGACTTTTGGGTTAACCAACACAAATCGAGTATATAAGTTGGGTAAGTGAGTAATTGACGATATCTTGGTCTATTCTAAAACAGAAGAACAAAAAGGAAAAAGAAGATATCTAGAGTTAATCAAGGACTATAATCTCAGAATCAATTAATGTTTACCTTGCTCACAAAATAGAAGGAGTTGATAAAAAGAACTTGAGAAGCTAAACGTTGAATTTACGAGACAAAGTATGGAAGAGGAGATAGCTAATGTAGCATTGGAACCAACCTTGATAGAAAGGATTAAAGAAGCTTAACACTAAGATGAGAAGATACAAAGGATAAAGAGGGAAATATAGGAAGAAAAATGTACTGATTTTATGGTCAACGATGATAATGTCAGACGATTTTGTGTGCCTGAGGATAAGGAAATAAGAAAGGAAATAATGAGAAAAACTAAAGATATACGATACAGCCAGGAGAAACTAAAATGTACCAAGAATTTCAAGGATCATTATTGATGGGATGGGATGAAACAAAGACGTAGTCAATTATGTGATGAAGTGCCCAATTTGCCAACAAGGGAATAAAGAGCACCAAAGGTCGAAAAGATTAACAAAACCTTTGCTGATACCAGAATAAGAATGGGATGAAATTTGCATGGATTTTAGATTACCAACAGTACCGACCGGAAGCAATGCCATCTGTGTCATAGTTGATCGATTGACTAAGTTGGCTCATTTGATATCGATCAATCTGACGTTTTCCATGGACAAGCTGGCAAAGCCTTATGTAAAGGAAATAGTATGATAGCATGGAGTACCAATCGAAATCATATCAACTCGAGGCATAAGAATATACCTAAGTGTTGAACTAACCTGCAAGAGGGTATGACGACGAAGCTACAGCATGCCATCCTTAAATTAATGGACAGTCAGAACGAACGATTCAAACTTTGGAGAGACATTAAGAGCATGTATCATGGGTTTCAAAGAATGAGGAAGGCACAAGATAGACAAAAGAAGTAAGACTGATCAGAAGATAAGTGTTGTCACGGCCTTAATATGGGGGCCTAGTAGGATTTATCTAAAGCTACCATATCATGTGTGTACCCGTAACATGAGAGCCATCTTGTAAGTCAGAGTATACAAGACTATTATTTTATCAATATTTATCATATAAATAATATATTATATTACTGGATTTCAACTATGGAATCCGATTTTTCAATTTCTACTAAGATCACAGAGAATCGGTATCCCCTACCAAATAGTGAAAGTGGGTTTTAAACTACAACATACAAAATTCAAAATTTATCTAATTTACATTCTAAGTTTACCATATCCTATATCTCTATCTTCAATAGAGTTTGTTGGAGATGCTTTCTTCACATATTCCTAGCCCAATCCCAGCTAGTATTAATCCTGCATAAAAACTGTTGGGGAGTGAGCAAACCACGGGCTTAGTGAGATAACTTGACCAGACCACATATCAACAAATAACAAACAAGTATAATTATCAATCATATGCAATGCAACAATCATTCATATGCACATTACAAGCTTGGATGATCTAGAATCCAAAGCAAGATGGAGATTTACGCCTTCTCATCGAGGTTGAAGGAACTCGATACTATGGCCTACTTACCCAGGAGAAACTAAGTATACAGGAAAGCCACGATTCTCATTGTAGTTATCTCTTATACTTTAGTCACCCAATTCCTATTTTAAACCTTAGAAACTCCACTGAGTGTTAGTCATTTCATAACGATACCATGGGCGGCATCCTTTATTACTAATTAGCTCCCATGGAACCGACGGAACAAAGGTAATCTTGCATAGAACTAATAGCCTCTTGCCTAGAAAAACCAAGCATTACCAGCAAATCGAAATACTAAAACATAGTAGGCTGCCACATCTTCAAATGCAGTTTATGCAAATCATGTGATGCATGTCCATTTCATTTTTAGTACCAGTAGTTGTTGATCAAGTTCAGGGTGACCATACAATTTACAGACAATCATCAACATGCTTCATACACCATTTATCATAAATAGAATTACCACTTATATTATGATAATTTGTCATTCAATCATACACCACGCATCATGCATCATCCCCAATCCCGCATGCATATTAATTGAATATATATATACAAGCACAAACAATATGATAAAGTCAAGTAACTCACCTGTGGTCCTTGCTAAACTGTTGTATAAGCTACCGGAAGTCCGGGAATTGATCTATTTTCCTATGAAAGGAAATAGCAGAGATTCATTATTGGACTATTTCTATAAGAGAAGTCTTTCTAGAATTAAAGGTGCTGATTCCAATTGTCGGACATTAGATTAAACTCGTTACTTTAAGTATTGCATCGTTAAATAATTTAATTGAATCTTTATAGGTGCCTAACTATTCTGTATCGGTATTTGATACAGTTTTTATTAAGGTTTTACCCTATAGTAAAGAATATTTTTCTGTTATTCGTTTTCATTTTTCTTTTCTTGATCTTAATTACTATCTATATTTTTATTTAAGGGGTTTGTTTTTTCCTTAAATCCTACTGCATTTAGTAGAAGATTTTTATTTATTAATTCTTTGCCCGTCAACCTTATCTGTCTCTCAAGTCGGTATTTTTATTTATTTAAGGGTATGTTCTAGTATCTATATCTTTCAAAAATTATAAAATCGTATGGCTATGGAATTTAGATATATCAAATTTTTACTATACTTAATTTTTTATTTTTATTGCAAAACAAACTAATTTTAATACTACAATATTATCGGTAATATTATTTTTGGAATGTTAATATCAATATTAGTAATAAATACAGGTATAATAATAACAATCATCTTCATACTATTAGTAAATAATAATATTAGTGACAAAAATATAATAGTATTGATGACAATATAAATATAGCGTTAACGTGAAAATAACAGTATTAATAATCATTCATGACTCGTGATGAAAATATCAACAATACTGAATACTATACTCAGTAGCAATAATAATAGCAATAATCATAATCATACTTATAGGAATAACAGTAACATTGATGTTGGTTTATTAAGAGTGAAAACTGAATGAATTTCTATTTGAAATTTCTTATTCGTTTGAAATTAGATTTCACTGTATAAATAGTTGATTTGGTAGCACTTGAACAGTACTTTCTAGTAGTGGAATTATTTTCAAGAAAAGAGACTTGTACAATTTTTAAATTTATGAAACACATGCATAAGTTTCAAGTGAATCCTAATAACTGTAGTCAAAACTTGTTTTGATGATATCTAACTCATTTCTAGTCCGTTTTTGATGAATAAATAGTCATTTTTCATAGTATATTTTCAGAATATAATCCATTGTTGGGTTTTTTTTTATTAAACAAGATCATTAAGGGAGCGAAAAATGTAGGAACAGTCTGCTATTTCCATATAAGTTTGACAGCAATGTTTCCATTTTTGCTTTTGCAATATTAAATTCGTTTCTTATCCATTTTTAACAAATGAATAGTTAATTTCATAGAATTTTTTGTGTTCTTTCCATTGGTAGGGTCGTTTTTGGCTTATAACAAACACATCAATATATTTTATTCAATCTTCCTAGGGATACACATAGGTTATCTAAATTTCAACTTAGTTTTATTGTAGTTTAAGTATGGTTTTGGTTTTTCCTTTCTTGGATTTGAATTTCCACACTTAAAAATCTTCAAGTTGATGTATGTATATCCTAAATATCAACAATATACTAATAGATCAATTTTGATAAAGACAAATTCCTATAAATCAACATAATGAATATTGAACTTAATATAATCCTTACCTTGGTTGGATGCTAGAATGAATTTAGGTCCTCATTCTTGATGAAATTAATGATCTAAAGAGAAAGGTTAGAAAGTAAGTAACTAAGGAAAAATTAATCTAGCTAAACTAACATATATATCTATTTTATTTTCTTACCTTGTTAAGCTAGGTTCCCACTTGGATCTTATGGTAACCAAGACTTTTTAACTTGGTTTTAGATGTTGTTAGAGAGGAGGAATTGATGTTCCTAATGTGCTTGGTGTATAGATAGAATATAGGAAGTAAGCTAGAGGTTTATGTTGTCACGCCCCGAAGGGTACCCTAAACGTGGCAGTCCGCCGTACACAATATTAAAGCCTAAGAATGACCACCCAAGTCACACGAAGGCTTCCATACTATGTATAAGGTGTCTAACACATGGAGGAGACTCATCGGAGTGATACATTTTATGTTGATATAACTTGAGTAACAATGTAATGGAAATTTGATTTACTATACTCCAATACAAAACATTATACTTCCATTACAATTTGTCAAAAGATCTCACTACATAAACTATTACAAGGCAAATCATGAAACCTAACTAATAACTTCAAACATTCTTATCTTTGCCGAAATCCCGAAGTCAATTTCGGCTCCAACCATCACGGTCCCCGTTTAGCATTCTTGAGATGACCTGTTCATTCAAACATCTATTGGGGTATAAGTTACACTAGCTTAGTGAGTAAGAACTTCTAGGATTACATTTATAACATATCATACAATCAAGTGATTAGTCAGACAAGTGATATTCATCAAACACGAATTCAACAAACATATGACCTGCCGAAATCATATGTGGATGGACTTGTGCTCTCCATCCCGGGTTAGCAGATTAACGAATCCCGCGGTACAAACCAAGACCGTTTCAGCTTACGGACAACTATGAACTATAAATTCGTTTAAGGACAATGAAAAACCAACAAATCCTAATGCTCCATCCTCATCGTGATATGAATGAGTTCAATTTCATCTTCAATTCCGAATGATCAATTATACCAATTCTTTTAAGCGATCAATCAATAATCGCAGACAATCAATTCTAATTCATCTATATAAGCAATAGTTAATCACCCGGCTTCGATATTCTTATATTCCATTTCTCACATCAATACTAAGCATACATAGTCCCCATTTGTCCCCATCATGCATATCCATTTTATCTTTACCAAGTATCTAGTGCAACTATTATTACAATCACATACAATAATGAAATCGGAAGTAATACTCACCCGGCCATTGGATCACCGGTCTCTTAGTACAAGTAATCTGGTGGTAAGGAATCGTGGATATCGGGATCACCTAAAAAGGAAGAAATACCCTAATAAGTATTTCATCACTTAACTAGTCCAAGCTATCTCATACAAACTATCAAATTCGTAATTCTTGTCCTAAGCAGGAATTCCAAATTAAAACGGCCATAACTTGGTCATTTTAACTCGAAATCTCGCAAATTATATATCGATTTCTATCTACTTCGAAAGATATATCTAATTCTAATATTATATTTAAGTTTGAAAACTCTGAAGCTTCAAAAAGGTTGGATCAGATCAGAACAGTAGCAAATTCTAATTCCGAAAAATAGTTTCGTAAATGTTGTAATGTTTCTACTTGAAAAATCAATTATACATGCAATATGAATGATTTTCTATCATGAATGGAATGTTACGAGCTTGATGTATGCATGCTTTTGACAATATTTACTAAAAGAAATTTTAGAAACTTTTTATTTGTGAGACTCCATTGCTATTTACTTTTAAGAAAACTAGTTTCCTAACTTTGATCATTTCCATTTGTTTTGGATTTATTTCTTAAGAAAATAGGATTATCTTTGTTAAAATTGAGTCTTCATTATATCTATTACTTATCACCTTCATTTCTACATAAAAATTTCCATTTTACACTTTGTAAACATGTTTTCAAGTAGGGTTGATTCCAAAATCCGAATTTTGTAACAATTGTTTTTGTGGTGATTCCTTTAAGTAAAAAATCATTTGATACTTAGAAAATTAAGGCCCAACCATGCCTAGCCACTAAAGACTTCATTTATTTTATAAAACTTCTAATTTGAGTTTGAAAAATATGGGTTTTCATGCCATTACTCCATTATTACGAATTTCTTAAAATGACAACAACTCAAATTTTTCCTACTTCATTTCTACTCCTTATTCTATATATTTTTCTAGCAAATCCTATCTTAATTTATCAAAATCATTACTTGATGATACCTATGACCTAAACTCCTCATTTTTCATATAAAACACAAGTTTTGGAGTTGATAAATGAGTTTTTAAGGCATGGTTTTGAAATCATCCGAATTTACAAATTTTGGATAAACTCAATTTTCATACTTTATTTACAATGCATCATGCATATATGTATTACCTACAAGCTATTGTTATGAAGGTTATGAGATGATCTACCTATATGTATACATATAGAACCAAGAATTCTTTTTGAAAACCTTTACTTTGCAAAACTTTGAATTTTACTAGACTTAAGAAAAATAGTTTTTTTCTTCTGTAAAATCATGTTTGCTTTTAGCAAAATTCAACCTTGATGACCTACATAACCATCACCTTCATTACTTCAATAAAAACCTTCATTTTGGGTTAGAAATAGGTTTCACATAGGCGGTTTGCTTAAGTACGAATTTTTCAAAATTTTAAAGAATGAAAACATTGTTTAACCTATTCTTGGAAACCATTTGTTATCCTAGGATTATATTTTGATAAACTCCTCTTATCTTGTCAAAACTTGGTATTTGTTACATATATACCCTAGGACTTCCATTTTCCTATAAAAATTATCATTTTGGCATTTGGAAATAGGTGTTTAAATGGCGGTTATTTTCAAATCCGAATTTTGAAAAATTCATTTGAGCTTGTTTTCTTTGTAAAACTCATTTAGTCTTTCAAAAACCATTTCCTAATCAAACCTACCCCTTAAGGCTTCCATTTCTTTAATAAAAGTCTTGTTTTGAAGTTAAAAAATGGGTTTTCAAAATTGGTCTTTGTTGAGATCCGAATTTACAAAATTTATTTTTGAACATATCTTTTGATAAAATCTATCTAAACTTATGAAAATCCATTCCTTATATATCCTATCTTAAGAGCTTTCCATATCTTGAATAAAAACTTTATTTTTGAGTTGGAAAATATGTTTTTAAAATATGTCTTCACCTAAATCCGAAAATGAGATTTTTATTTTGAAAATAACTTTTGAAAATCACATTAGATTTTGTAAAAAGAAGTCTTGATGATATATATACGTTAAGCCTTCATTATCTCAAGTAAAAATTTTATTTTGACACTTGGAAAGTGGTTTTTAAATAGGGGTCTTGCCAAAATATGAATTTCACTATTTTTGTTTGAGTTTAAAACCAAGATCTACTCTTAATATGAACATAAATGTAAAAGAAACCTATGGTAGTAAACTATAAACTCATAGATCTAAACTTTAACCATCAAAATCATTCATTTATGTTATCTATACTCTAAGCCCTTCATTTTAAATGAGAAATATACATTTTGAAGTTAAAAAATAACTTTTCTAAATATGGGTCCTTTTTCTTCCGAATTTTCAAAAATGATTTTTGTTGAAAATAAAATAGATCTTGAGCTTTCTAAAACATTCCTACTATCATCATGCCACTACAAGTTGTTTATGAACATAAAACAAAAGCTTAATGCATTTATGGACCTAAAACAACTAGATCTAGTTATAAATGCATGAATCACTATAATAGTTATGTGAATGGTGAATATATGCATAAATCATAAGTAATGACAAAAATAACAACTCAAATAACAAGATCTAAAGCATAAACAAAAATCAAAGCTACAAAAAGTTAGATCTACAAAATATAACTACTTTTAACAAGAAAATAATAGTGATACAAGATAATAATCATGGAGAAGAGGAGTGTTTCATTTTTTTGGCATCATCATCCTTAGCTTTTAAGCTTATGGAATGTCATTTGATGCATGAAACTCTCACTATGCTTTACCTATATCACCTATGGAAGCTTTGAGAAGAAAGTTTGCTTAAAAATCTTCAAGAAATATGTGTGGGAGCTCATGGAAGAAATAGGGACAACTTGTGTTCTTGTAAGAACAAGAGCAAAATGAAGAAAGAAAGAGAGGAAAAAGAGAGAGAAAAAGATAAGGAATGGAAAAGGGAAAAAGTGTAAATGAAAGAGAGAGAGAGAAGGAGTGTATTAAATGAAAGAAAGAAGAACAAAAAAATAAAACAAGGCAGATTTTGGGGGAGGGGGCTGCACGTGAATGAGAGTAGGAGAGAGAGAGGGAATTTGTTTGAATTTTGACTTGAAATTGAATTGTATAATTAATGTGTATGTGTTGCTTCTTTAAGAAGGAGTGGAATATATTTATTTTAGTCAAAATAGGAGTAAATTAAAGGACCATGGCAACCAAAAGAAGAGAAAAATCTGCCATGAAGTGTGAGATAATGTGCAGAAAGATTGAAGTGAAAAAGAAGTAATATGTGAAAGGTGTACTTAAAAGTATGAGTTGTAAGAGTACTTTCTTAATAAAATAAAATAAAATAAAATAAAAATAGAAAATTCATTCCAAATATTTGTAGTAGATTTTTCATAATTAAAATAACATAATTAATTTATTTATTTTAGTGAATTATCAAATAAGTTACCGGTATGATCAAAATATGCGAATATAGGCTATAAATGATATTTTCATAACCCGAAAAATTCTAAAAAATTATTTAATGAAAATAAAAATATTTTTCAAATATTTTAAAATTATTAAATTATTTTATTTTATTTTTAGTATCGGGTCTTAAACAGAATCTGATCCCGTAAAAACCCGAAACAAACTAAATTTTAGAAAAACAAAATTTTCTATAATATATAAAATATTTATCTATAAATATAAGGGTTTATAAGAATAATAAAATCGTGTAATGAAATAAAAGTAAATAGTGCAAAAGACTAATTAATTACCAATAGTAATGAAAATACGATAAAAGGTTATAACTGTAACTTTTATAACTTGAAAAATTATATAACTGATATATTTAGAAATCTTATGAAATTACGAGTCTAACGGTTCTAATGGTATATTTTTGATATCTCGAGCCTTAGGACACACTTTTCGAAGTCTGTATCCGAACGGATTCGAAATAGGTCAAAAATTTACCAATATGATATTTTTAAGCGAACTTATATTACTACGAGCTATTCTACACACTTAAACTACACCTCGGCCTCTAGGGTTAAGGACGCTAGATTGCCAAACTTAAACTATTGTATTCCACTTAGGGTTTCTAGGTGATTTTTCGGTTTGGATCTTTGCTAATTTGGAAACTCATATTTTATGTTTATATAACATATTTGATTTGAGAAATTTATTTTAAATTTGATTTTTGTAAATATTTAATATCTCTCGACGTTTTCAGAATTCTTTGAATTGAGTTTTATTTCCAAAAGTTAATCATTATTTACTTTTTAATAATTTGTTTTTGGGCTTTATATTACCCGATTTTAGAAGTCGGAGTTAAATATGAAATTTTTCATATGTAGTGGTTTGGAATTGAAGTATGTTAAGTTCTTATTTTTGTTTTTAAGGATTTTTATTTTCCTCAAGATTGAGAAATTTTCGGATTCGTTTGTAATTTAGGACTAGTCGAAATTCAGTTTTAATTTAGAGTGATTTTTAGGGTTTATTTTCGAAGTTCATCTTGGAATTATTTACTGAAATTTTCCGGGGCTTACATATGTTTTGTCTTACAAAGGTTTCTAAGCTATCTAAGTGGAGATGTTGCAAAGGAAAAGAAAAAGAAAGGGCTGGACGCACTTCCTTTTAAGTTGTATTTTTGGGGTGATTTTGTGGGAGTAATGAGCTAAATTTATAGCTAACTTAAGCTTATATATACGCACTAAGGCTAGACTAAATTTTGGAGGCTAAAGAAAATGTTTTGGCTTAAAAAGGACTCAAACTTGCAGCTGGAATTTCCATATGAATTTGACAAATTTGGATGACAAATTTTGACTTGTGTTTTGACAGATTTTTGTAGTTGTTTAAAGGACATTTATGGGGTTTGTTTGCTAGTTAATTAAGGCTATTATATAATGGTTTATTGGTGTATTTGTAGTATAAATTAGCTGAGAAAAATGGGAGAAAATGAAGGGTTATAAATCATGTTTCAGCTGTTGTTCTCGGGTGGGATTTATGGTGCGAATTTGAGGATCAATTTTTGGTGAATTTATGTGAAATTTGTGGCTGATTTCAAGGGGCATTAATTGTATTTGTTTGGTAGTTAATTAAGGTTATTTATATGTGTAAATTAGGAGCTCAAGTTGCAAAAAATCGGATCAAAATCTGAGGTTGAAATTGGAATTCTGCTGCAGTTTTCTTAGTTGAATTCCTTCTGCTGCAGCTGCTATTTGGTGAATTTTCTAGGCCAATTGAAGTTGTTTTGGTTGCATATTTGAGTTGAAATTCTTAGCATTACATGTTGATCATATGTGGAGTGTTTGTATTGGATTATATGTCCTTTTCAAATGGAATTTGGGAGCTCAAATTGATCAATATTGGGACGTGAATGAAGAGGTTGCTCCAGGAATTTTCAAGCTGATTTGCTTCCAATTGCAAGTAATCTACAAGTTGTATTTAGTTGAAAATTCACTGCATTTAATATGAATTATATATGGATTTTTGAGATTGGTTGTTAGGTCATTGTCTTGTTTGAAATTGGAGTACAATTTGTGCAAATATTAGAGACGTGAATTCCAAGTTGTTGTAGCCGAAATTTTCCATGCAACATGAGTCCAAATGTTACAGCCACCTTCAGCAAACATCACACGAATAGAAAACTACAAAAATATACCCACGGATTTGTGTTTGACTCCAACGGGAAGACTCCTCTATTTCAACTAGTAATTGTTGTTTTGCTGGACGTAATGTGTGTGAACTGCAGCCAAAGATTTTTTTTCCATTTTTGCACTGTGATGTCTGATTCCAGGGTGAAGGATTCTTTCCATGATTTGCTTTGGTTTTCTAATAATGTTGAAGGGTGGAGCGTTTTAATTATTTAGTAAATTAGAACTTTTGATGTTTTTTTGAATTTTGAATCGTTATAGATAATCTTAAGGAAATATTTTCACATTGCATGTGAATAAAGCTTGTATCTTTTCCCATATAATATTTGTAACCATTAATGATGATAGGAAATCTGGAGACGTGCGAGAAGTCCATATAAATAAATAATATGACAAGCGAACCAAAACTTTTGTCATGAGTAAGGTGGATATTTATTGTTTGCTTAATAGCAATTAACTAAAATATTTTAGCAAATATTAATTTATAAACGTATATTCATAACGGTTGGATAAGAGTTTTATCGGAATAGAATTTTGTAAATTCCTATAACAATTCTAGATTGTTTATGTATACAAATTTTTTAGTTTACGCGATTAATTATTTTTAGTATTTTAACTCGCGTGATTAGATTTTTCAAGTTCAATAAATCGAATTAAGAACTAAGTTTTAATGAATTCAGAATTCCTTATCAAGTATAACAGCGGGTTTGGAATTTTCATTTTAGATCTAGATTAATATTTATTGATCGGTATTGATATCTATTATGTATTTATAATCTTAGTAATTCATCTTTGGATTATTGTTTTACACCGATGAGTACTGTTAATAGATTATATTTTATCGGGTTTGAAATTTAGAGCTACTTCTAATTATATCTTGAATTATCAGTTCAAGATACGAAATCTCGTTTTTGGTATCTATTAAGGCCAAGGAAATTTTTATTCGGGTTTCTCAAACTGGGAATGAGTTTATATCAATTCTAAGATTTTTGTTAAATCATATATTTGATATTAGTTTTACATTTGCTAATTTGTTCATTTTCTTAGTTATGAAAATAATTGAAGGTTATTTTGGCAATTCAGGATTTTAATTTCTAAAATCTCTAATTCTTTTAATTAGAATATTAGTGTAATTTAAATATTTATTTAAGATCTAGATTCATAGATACTGATCTATTTTACCAAATATTATGTTTTATTGCATAAGAGCTATTTATACTAATTTGTTATTAGCAACATATTTTTATCTAGGGCTACTTAATAGTGTTAACATATTAAAAATAGTTTGAACACTATTATTTTATTATTTAATAAGTATAGGGTTTATTTCCTAAATATTGAACTTAAGGAAAAAGGATTCAGTAATTTATATTAACGATTAGATTATCGTAATTTTATAAATTATTTGAGATCATAGAAGTTACAGTTGGTATTTCAAAAAATTTTTATTGGTGGAGATTCTAATCTTTCTAACTATAATCAAATTCATTCATACTTTGAAATTTTTAAATCGAGAAAAATTTGGAGTGATTTTACTACTTGTTCCAAATATTCTATATATTTCTACATTACATTTTTAGTATTTGTTAAAATTAGATTACATAAAATTAGGGGGGTTACAATTGTCACACCCCAAAGGGTACCCTAAACGTGATAGCCCGCCACATATAGTATCAAGACTCAAGAAAGACTGCCTTAGTCACGCGAAAGTCTTAGTATTACATGTAAGGTGTCTAGCACGGTAATAGGAGATGCTTTTGGGAAGTATAGTCTAAGCAAGTAAAAATGAACATACAAGAATCCAAAAATAAAATATATTATAGAATTAATAACCAAAGGTCTATTACATGATTTCTTAGGGGCATATCCCTGCTAAATCCCAAAGATCGAAATAGTTTTTACAATATTCAAATACTACATTAAAGATTTCAAGAGAATTCTAATCTAAATCTTCGAGTAGATTTCCTCTAAAAGCTTCAAAAGAATACTTACGTGGATATGAGGAGACCTCGGGTATAAAAATAAGTGTTCCTAAGAATGCAAATACCTATGGGGGCGTAAGCTTACTGGCTTAGTGAGTAAATCTCAAGAATTCATACTTAAAGTAAAATATCAACCAAGTTTATTAAGCAAGCAAATGAGATGCAACAAACACGTGAGCATACAAGACATATGACTTTTCGGGAATCATATGTTCAATGAATTACGCCCTTCATTCGAGGTTAGGTATTCAGGTCAATTATAGCCACGACTTTTAAAACACTTTTATAGATCTTCCCGGCTCCTATACGCCATCAAAAACTTATACAAGCTCCTACTAGCCATCAATTTATGTAGTTTTTACCGGCTCCTACTTACCACTTACATGATATACCGGTTATGCCTACCACCACTATTATACACTTGTCCCACCAATTGTATAGTAGCGAATGCAATGTGACTTAACATACGAAGTGCAGGCATAATTTCTTAATTAAAGTCTAGTAGTTATATTTAACTTCTTTCAAGTGAGCAACAAATTTCAAACACTTCAAGATATTAATGTACATGCAACTTTATTACAAACAAATCATGTTTCGATATACTTAATATTTTTTTCAACATATTATCATACAACTTTCATTTTATTTTGCCTAAATTCTAATTCAACTAAATTTACAAGCATACTCATAAGTATGAAAAATAATGGGGAGTAAACTCACTCAGCCATGATGATACCTTTCTTGAAATGGATGAGTCGTTCGGGATTTCCACTTAATCATAGTAATCTTCAAGATATGAACAATCCTCCTCGAGATCACCTAATCAAGAAGAATACCCAAAATGAGTATTTTTTTTATTCTATGGTAGAAATAAGGAACTATGTTATAAGATCGTTAAAATTCGTATAGAGAGAAATTCTATCTTAAAATGGCAATAACTTGGTCATTTTAACTCGGAAATTGCGCATATAATATACCGTTTTCTACTTATTCGAAAAGATCTATCCAATTCTAAAATTATTTTCATCAAACTAAGTTGTTTGAGCTTAAAACAGTAGTGATCAGATTTACCACAAATTTTACGGAACTTACTTTGTTCTTTTTATAAAACTTGAATCAAAGAGATATATATTATAATAGTTGTAAGACCTTTGAAAAGTATATATATACATATTTGTTTACTAATGTTAAATGCATGAACTCAATGAAGTTGTCTTAACTATAAATTTTTGATAAAAGTAAAGTCTTCTAAAATTTTTGAAATCTCCCTCTTAGTTTGCTAGAACTTTCTTAAGTCATTTTGAAAGGGGTATTTTCTTAATTCTATTTTCTTAAATTTCAAAAGAATGATTTCCACTTTCTAATTTCCTTATAGCTTAGTTTCTAATTCTTTTGAAAGTAATAATTCTATATGTTAAAGAAGTGGTTTACTATGTTGTTCTTTAATTCTATTTTTTTTTTTTATGAAAGGAAATTTCTTGGTGTTTGTCAAACTAGTCTTTTTGAATGATGAAAAGTGAAGTTTTAGTAAAAATTTTTATTTAAAAAAGAATTTGAAATGTCTTAATCTTAAAGAATACTTTTCCAATAAATATGTATTTTCTAAGAATTCCTCTTTTCTTTAGTTTCTAACTTCTATTATGAGCTCCACTAATTTCTTAGAAAAGATATACTAAGTTGGTTCCTCAAGTTTTTCATAGAAAAATTGTTTCTTTCATGACAACATTTATTTTTGGAGAAGAACTTCTATTTTAACAAAACTTTTCTTCTTTTTCTTTTTGAGACAAAATCACTATGTTCATGCATGATCATGAAATAGAATTATGAAAACATAGGAAAAACATAATGGTAATAAAATAAACAAGTAAAGAAATATACCAAGTATTGGAAACCTTAGCTTCATCAAGGTATCCTGGGACTAAGAATAGACTAGTCCCAAAAGAAAGATAAGAAAAGAAAGCAAATATATTGTTTTGACTTGATGAGGACAAGTCTAAGACTAGAGACTAGTCTTAAAATAGCATGAAGTAAATAAATAAATTGCATTACTTGGAAGTAAATAAATAACAATAAGCTTATATGCTCTAAAGATTATATATTAGTACATAATTATATCTAGTTACATATATATAAAGGATTAACATGAAATCAAAATATGAGCAAAAGCAAAATAACAACATAGAAATATATTAATATAATTTCATGAACAAGAACAATACATGAACATAGTGTAGCTTCCATAACATTAAGTTTAGGAAACTCACACCAAGGTCATGTAAAGTTACATGACATGGTAAGAGAAATCTTAAGAAAATTTCTTACCTAAAGGTTTTATAGAAGAAGAAAAGAGAAGGATTTGTGAGAGAATTTTGAGAGAGTTTTGGGATAGTAATTGAGAGGGGATTTGGAGAGAGTTTTGGGAGTGAAATTTATGGGTAGAAGATGTATGAAGAAGTGAAAGAAGAGGGGGGGGGGGGGGGGGGGGGGGGGGGGGGGGGGGGGGGGGGGGGGGGGGTATTTATAGGAAAATGTGGAGTGATTTTTTAATGATTTTTAATTTAAAAGAAAATGAAATAAAATAGAGGAAGAGGGAAGGAAGTAGCGCCGACCAAGGAGAGAGAGGAGAAGGAGGATGTAATTTTTTGGATTTTTGTGTATTAAAAGTAATAATTTGTAAAATAGATATGATAAAAGTTATGGGAAAGTTAAAAAGTAGAGATAATAGATAAATAGTGTTAAAAAGTAGAGATAGTATAAATAGTGTAAATAGTAATAGTGTAATGTAAAGTAGACATGTACAGTAATACGGTAGTAAGAAAATACGCGTATAATTGCATATCTGATATTTTTAATTACCGAAAAATTACGAAACTGATATTTTTGAAATCCTTATATTAAATCGGTCTATCGTGTTATCGGATATTTTTATTATTCCGGTCCAGACACGATTTTCGAGAATGATCTCATTGAGTCGAAGGATTGGATTTCGCAAATGATATTTTTATATAACCTAAAGCTATTACGAACTATTATCACTAATTATTCCAACTTCGTTTTCTAGGGCTAAAGAAAACGGGAATGCCGGATCTAAAATCTAGGGTTTGTACTAGACTTTTGTTGACCTTT
Organism: Combretum micranthum; assembly: GCA_024138025.1. NCBI lineage: Eukaryota > Viridiplantae > Streptophyta > Magnoliopsida > Myrtales > Combretaceae > Combretum > Combretum micranthum. The sequence goes on along the minus strand of JAMXBD010002341.1, from coordinate 22,763 downwards.
AGGGTTTCGGTTGACTTTTAATTCTAAGATCAAACTTAAAATTAACCGAAAATTTTAGGGGTTTACAACCTACCCCCTTAAAGAAAGTTTTGTCCTCAAAACTTGAAATTTACCTGAATCTTCAAAGAGATTTGGATATTTCTTTCGGATCTCATCTTCGGCTTCCCAAGTAGCCTCTTCTTGCGAATGATTCCTCCATAACACCTTGACATATCGGATTTCCTTGTTTCTCAGCTTTTGAACCTTTTGATCCAGAATTTGAACTGGTGTCCTCATAAGTCAAGTTCTCTTCAGCCTTACTGGTTCAGTTGTACAATCCGATCAGGGTTGGGGATATGCTTTCTAATATTGAAACATGGAAGACATTATGTACTCCGACAGGTTTGGTGGTAACGCCAAGCGATAAGCTAGATCTCCTACTCGTTCGAGGATCTCGAACGGTCTGATATATCTTGGGCTTAGCTTTCCTCGAGCCCGTACACGATGAATACTCTTTAACAGATTCACTTTTAGATACACATGATCGCCAACATCAAACTCAAGGATTCGACGTTTTTAATCTGCCCAACTTTTCTGTCTATCCTAGGCCTCTTTCATCCTTTGTTGAATAATCTTGACTTTATCTGAGGCATCTTGGATGAGATCTAGTCCAATTGTTAACTTTTCCACATCATCCTAAAATAGAGGTGATCTGCACCTTCTTCCATACAAAGCATTATACAGTGGCATCTTAATTGTTGAATGATAGCTGTTATTGTAAGCAAATCTACTAGAGGTAAATGCGCTTCCCAGCTTCCCTTGAATTCCATAACACATGCTCTCAACATGTCTTCTAAGGTCTGGATAGTTCGCTCTAATTGTCCATCAGTTTGTGGATGATAAGCTGTACTGAAATGTAACTTAGTTCCCATACACTCTGAAGACTCCTCCAGAATTTTGACGAATCGAGGATCTCGATCTAATACAATACCTACTGGAACTCCATGTAGTCTCATAATCTCCTTTACATATAGCCGAGCCAACTTCTCCATCTAGTAGGTCATGTTGATGGGGATGAAGTGTGCTAACTTAGTAAGTCGATCCACAATTACCATATGGCATCATATCCAGTTGATGTTCGGGGCAAACCACACGAAATCCATTGTAATTTGATCCCATTTCCATTCTGGTATGGTCAATGGTTTCAAAAGTCCTCCTGGCCTTTGGTGTTCAATCTTTACTGTTGCATATGGGACACTTCATTACGAATTCACTACATCCTTTTTCATACCATTCCACAAAAGCGACTTTTAAGTCTTGGTACATCTTGGTACACCGGGTGCATGGTATATCCGAGTTATGTGCCTCATTCATAATTTCCTTTTTCATTCCTCATCATTCTGGTACACATAATCTTCCTTCATTTTACTACATCCTCCTCATCTATCTCAAAATCATCATACTTCCTCCTATATCTACGTTTTAACTTTTGTATAACTTCATCATATCGCTGAGATTCCTTGATTTATCTATCAGAGTCGCTCCATTACCAAATGGGAAATTTCTATTTCCACACTTTGTCCCACAAATTTCATGCTCAATCTCTCAAATTCCTTTATAAGTTCTTTTTGGGTTGTGAGCATGGCTACAACTTCTTCGTGGTTCTTTCGACTCAAAGCGTCTGTTACTGCATTCACTCTTCCATGGCAATAATTTATTCCATGATCATAGCTTTGATCAACTCCAACAGTCTTCTTTGCCTCATATTCAATTCCTGTTATGTAAATAAATACTTGAGGCTCTTATGGTCTGTATAAATCTCGCATCTCTGTCCATATAGGTAGTGCCTCCAAAGCTTAAGAGTGAAGACAACTGCGGCTAACTCAAGATCATGTGTCGGGTAATTTTGTTCATGCAGCCTCAACTATCGTGAAGCATAAGCAATTACCTTCCTTCTTGCATAAGCACGCATCCCAAGCCATTCCTTGACGCATCACTATGGACGGTATATGGCTTTTTTGGATTTGGTAAGGTTAAAATTGGAGCAGATAACAACCGTCGCTTTAACTCCTAGAAACCTTGTTCTCTCTTCTCATTCCAAATAAACTTTTCATTCTTCTAGGTCAATTGAGTTAGTGGCTTGCCTATTTTTGAAATCTTGCACGAACTTTCTGTAATATCCAGCTAATCCAAGGAAACTTCTAATCTCAATTACCGTCCTTGGTTGTTTCCATTCCATTACAGCCTTAATCTTTTCAAGATCTACTAATATTTCTTCCCCTGAGATAACATGTCCTAGAAAAGATATTTGGTCCAACCAAAAGTCACACTTAGATAATTTAGCATGTAACTTGTGCTCCCTTAAGGTCTGTAATGCCATTCTTAGATGTTCTTTGTGTTGCTCCCGTGTTTTAGAATAGACCAAAATATTATCAATGAAGATAATCATGCACTTATCTAAAAGCGGCTTATATACGCGATTCATCAAGTCCATGAAAGCAGCTGGTGCATTAGTCAATCCAAATGGCATAACCATGAACTCATAGTGTCCATACTGAGTTCTGAAAGCGGTTTTTGACACATCCTCTGGTTTAATCCTTAGCTGGTGGTATCCTGATCGCAAATCAATGCGTGAGAACACACTTGCTCCTTGTAGTTGGTCAAAGAGATCGTCAATCCTTGGCAATGGATACTTATTCTTTATAGTGACCTTATTGAGTTCTCGGTAATCAATACACAACCTCATTGATCCATCCTTCTTCTTTACGAATAATACCGGAGCTCCCCAAGGCGAGACACTTGGTCTAATGAATCCTTGGTCAAGCAATTCTTGTAATTGATTTTTAAGTTCTTTGAGCTCAACGGGTGCCATTGGTATGGTGCCTTGGATATGGGTTCCTCTTTGGCATCTAATCATCAAATCGATCTCTCGTTTTGGGGGTAACCCAAGCAATTCTTCTGGAAAAATATCAGAGAACTCATTAACGATGGGGATGTCGTCAATGTTAGGCCATTCCTTACCTTCTTCTGTACTTCCTACATAACTTTCAACTCCTTCCTCAACTTCTTCAATTAGCTCGAACGAACTTAACTCCAATCTTTTAGAAGCTGGATTCTCCCAAAACGTAGCTTCTTCCCGTCTTGTCCATGAATTCCACCTTCTTATTTCTACAATCTACCTTTGCTTCTACCACGGACAACCAACTCATTCCGAGAATCACTTCGTACTTGCTGATTTTTACTACTATAAGATCGGTAGTTGCCTCATGGCCTTGTATCTTCATGGGGCAATTCCTTATTACTTCTTTGGTAGTCACCACTCTACCGGTGGGGGTTTTTATACGAAAACTTGTTGTGGTTGTGGTGATGGGTAAACCGATCTTCAAGGCTATACTAGCGATGATAAAGGAATGTGTTACACCGGTGTCGAAGAGGGTATAAACGGTCAGGTCCCCTATTTGTATGGTTCCTGCATTCAAGACGCGTATGTTACTATTCTTATTGTCTTTATAAGGTTTCCTAGACATCTATCATTTTCCAACACACATCATATCTTTATACTCAACAGATATCAAAACAAGCAGATTTTATAGGTTGAGGCTAACCTGTAATCAAGCTATAGTCATACTTCTCTCCATGGTCTAGGGCGGCCAACTCTACTCCTTCTTCAGCATCTTCTTCACAAACCCATTACCCTTCAAGGTTGTAAATTCTTAGCCCGTGCAAAGATGATGCTGAGCGACTTCCGCTTCCATTCCCACTCTTTGTCAGGGCAAGTCCTCCTGAAGATCCACAGGTCGATTCGTTGTGGATTTCCTTTGGGGACACTCGTTGGCAAAATGTCCCATTTGCTTGCATACGAAACAAGTCGTAGAAGCTTTCTTTGGGCAATCTGGAATCTTATGGCTCGGGTTGCCATAGAAATAACATTTGTTCTGGAGAAGGGGGCATCTCTTCGGGTAGTGCGCTCCTTTGCATTTCTAACAACTTACTGCTGCCTTGGAAATATCCTTTTGTCCACTGAAATTTCCCCTAAAGTGGCTAATTGGTTTAAACCTCTTAGAAGGGAAATTGGAGGTTGTTCCTGGTTGAAATTTTCTTCCAAACACATGTACTTTCTTCTCAGAAGTCCCAGCTTTCCTTTTCTTAGCCCCTTCAACAGTTCTTGCTCTTTCAACCAGTTCTCTGCAGGTGTGGATGTCAAACTCTTCTAACCGCATCCTCAAGTCCTCATCTAACCTATTCAGGAACACTTATCGTTTTAGCTCTTCACTATAATTATAGGAATCAGGAGCATACTGTAGGAGTTGGCTGAATTCCGTTTCGTATTGTTCTATGGATCTTCCTTTCTGAGACATGTGCAAGAAATCTGTACTATATCTCACTCTTAAACTTTCAGGAAAATAGTTTTCTAGTAACTCATTCTGAAACATATCCCAAGTGATGGGTGGTGGCAATTCCCTACTCTTGGACTCCCACCAGACTCGAGCATTAAACCTTAATATATTGGTACCATAGCTTATTTGAAGATGATGAGGAACTTCATAAGCAGCAAAAGATCGTTCTATCTGTGCGAGCCAATACTTAGCTTCATCTGTTTTCCTAAAAGCTTTGTCAAAGTAACTGTTACTTTTGATGAAATCTGGGAGTGAAGTCCTATATGGTCGGGGTGGTGGCGGAGGCGGCAAGGGTTGTATGTGATTGAGCATTAGGTGCTGCTGGTCCGTGTATAGATGCTTGAGGTGCCTGCTGGGGTGGTGCTTGACTGGTGCCGGTGGTAGCATGTTCATCTGTTGTTGTTGAACTAACACATTAAGAAGCTGTGTTAATTGACCAAGTGGCTTGGAGATCGCCTTGCGAATTTAGGGAGAAGCCACAGGGGCACTTCTGGTTGGTTAACTTCTTTAGTGGATTGTTCGATGCCTGCCTTACCCTCGGTCGTCCTCTTCTAGGTCGATTGTTTTAATTGTTTACGTAAATACTAGATTATTAAGTTTCTTACATATTAAGTTACGGAAATTGCGGGAGTTTTCAAAGAAATAAACATGTAAAGAGAAATATCATATAAAAGAAGTTTAAGCAATTAAATCAAGAGATGAAATTTGTTTAAACCAAAATACTTCATTCATTAAAAAGCATCCAAGGGCATGAAATCTCGTACATAGAGAAATCAAGGCTTGCAAAAGAAATTCAAAATACAACAACATTTAAACACCTTTCCGAAAACATAAATTAAACTACTAATCGATCCTATGTCCTAAGTCGATTTGGTTACAAAATTCTTGTTGGACACATGGGATTGCTCAGGTGGATCCTTCCTTCCTTCCTTCTTTGGTCTTTCTTCATGGTGAGGGGTCATATCATGGTGGTTGGGGCTAGAAGTCGTCCTTGGCCTTTTAGCTACGAATAGCTTCAAGTAGCTTCAGACCGTCATTCTTTTTCCTTTACGGGAGGGTTGATTCCTAGACATGCTTGGCTCCCCTTGATCATATTCCATCTGCGATGCATGCTCTCCATTGGATACTTCCATCACTTCATCCTCAGTCAGGTCTCTTATTAGGCGAGTGTGAGATCGGCTTTGATTCTAGATGTTCCCATTTAGGGTTGGTTCAACAGGCCATCCGGAAATCTTAACTGACTTCCTGATGGTTGGAAACATCCTCGTCCCATCGTGATTTGCTGGCTCTCCGTTCTTCGTTCCATGATTCATATCTTCCCCCCAGTTGACTTGTTCATGCATTTCTCCTTCCGGTGATGGTGGTGGAGGTGGTTCATCAGGGTGTGGCAACAAATTCTAATAAACTCCATACCAAAAGAAGTAGGATTCTTCGTCTGCTCATCCCCAATCGGTGTGATCTACTAGCTCATCGTCAGCATAGATATATAACAGGCCTTGGGATTCCAAGTTCGAAAATCAGGGAAAACTGGACGTCCGTCGTTTCGGAAAATGAATGTAGCTTCTTGGAGCATAGGGGTGTGGTTGTAGTGGCACATGAACCTTTCCATACCATAAACAACTTCCAAGTCAGTCCAATTTGTATGTCTTATGGCATCGTACCTTAACCCATCTATCACATGGTCCCATATAGAGTCACGGAATCCTCTTCTCCACATGTTATACATCTCCCAAGCGGATCTAGGCCGTCCAACTAGGGCAAACTCCTCACATAGGCTCCTTACTTTCAATTGGTAGTCCATAAGGGTTTCATCACTTCTTAAGTTCAAGCGTTGGCCCTTAGCTCTAACTTCTCCAAGAGTAAGCTACAAAAGAGAAGGGAGGTCATTAATTTTCCTCTTTGAGAATTTCTAAGCTTATCTAACTTATCTAAGTCTTTTCTTAATGGTTTAACATATCTATCTTTTTCTTTTCTAGATTCATTCCTATTACCTTTATTCCTTTGAACTTGTTGCTCTGATACCAACTTAAACTGTCACGCCCCGAATGGTACTCTAAACATGGCAGCCCGCTACATATAATATCAAGACTCAAGAATGACTGCCTTAGTCACTGAAAGTCTTAGTATTACATGTAAGGCATCTAGCACAGTAATAGGAGATGCTTTTGGGAAGCATAGTCTAAGTAAGTAAAAATGAACATACAAGAATCCAAAAATAAAATATATTATAGAATTAATAACCAAAGGTCTATTACATGATTTCTTAGGGGCATACCCCTGCTAAATCCCAAAGATCGAAATAGTCTTTACAATATTCAAATACTACATTAAAGATTTCAAAGGAATTCTAATCTAAATCTTTGAGTAGATTTCCTCCAAAAGCTTCAAAAGAATACTTACGTGATATGAGGAGACCTCGAGTACAAAAATAAATGTTCCTGAGAATGCAAATACCTATAGGGGCATAAGCTTATTGGTTTAATGAGTAAATCTCAAGAATTCATACTTGAAGTAAAATATCAACCAAGTTTATTAAGCAAGCAAATGAGATGCAACAAACACGTGAGCATACAAGACACATGACTTGCCAGGAATCATATGTTGAATGAATTATACCCTTCAGTCAGGGTTAGATACTCAGGCCAATTACAGCCATGACTTTTAAAACACTTTTATAGATCTTCTCGGCTCCTATATGCCATCAAAAACTTGTAGTTATTACAGGCTCCTACTAGCCACCAATTTATGTAGTTCTTATCGGCTCCTACTCACCACTTACATGATATACCGGTTATGCCTACCACCACTATTATACATTTGTCTCACCAATTGTATAGTAGCGAATGCAATGTGACTTAACATACGAAGTGCATGCATAATTTCTTAATTAAAGTCTAGTAGTTATATTTAACTTCTTTCAAGTGAGCAACCAATTTCAAACACTTCAAGCTATTAATGTGCATGCAACTTTATTACAAACAAATCATGTTTCGATATACTTAATATTTTTTTTCAACATATTATCATACAACTTCCATTTGATTTTGCCTAAATTCTAATGCCACTAAATTTACAAGCATACTCATAAGTATGAAAAATAATGGGGAGTAAACTCACTCAGCCATAATGATACCTTTCTTGAAATGGATGAGTCGTTCGAGATTTCCACTTAATCATAGTAATCTTCGGGATATGAACAATCCTCCTCGAGATCACCTAATCAAGAAGAATACCCAAAATGAGTATTTTTTTTTATTCTATGGTAGTAATAAGAAACTATGTTATAAGACCGTTAAAATTCATATAGAGAGAAATTCTATCTTAAAATGGCAATAACTTGGTCATTTAACTCGAAATTGCGCATATAATATACCGTTTTCTATCTATTTGAAAAGATCTAGCCAATTCTAAAATTATTTTCATCAAACTAAGTCGTTTGAGCTCCGAAACAGTGGTGATCAGATTTACCATGAATTTTACAAAACTTACTTTCTTCTTTTTATAAAACTTGAATCAAAGAGATAGATATTATAATAGTTGTAAGACATTTTAAAAGTATATATATTTGTTTACTAATGTTAAATGCATGAGCTCAATGAAATTGTCTCAACCATAAATTTATGGTAAAAGTAAAGTCTTTTAAAACTTTTGAAATCTCCCTTTTAGTTTGCTAGAACTTTCTTATGTCATTTTGAAAGGGGTATTTTCTTAATTCTATTTTCTTAAATTTCGAAAGAATGACTTCCACTTTCTAATTTCCTTATAGCTTAGGTTCTAATTCTTTTGAAAGTAATAATTCTATATTCTAAAGAAGTAGTTTACTATGTTGTTCTTTAATTCTATTTTTTTTTTTATGAAAGGAAATTTCTTGGTGTTTGTCAAACTAGTCTTTTTGAATGATGAAAAGTAAAGTTTTAGCAAAACTTTTTATTTAAAAAAAATTTTAAATCCCTTAATCTTAAAGAATACTTTTCCAATAAATGTGTATTTTCTAAGAATTCCTATTTTCTTTAGTTTCTAACTTCTATTATGAGCTCTACTAATTTCTTAGAAAATATATACTAAGTTGGTTCCTCAAGTTTTCATAGAAAAATTGTTTCTTTTATGACAACATTTATTTTTGGAGAAGAACTTCTATTTTAAGAAAACTTTTCTTCTTTTTCTTTTTGAGACAAAATCACTATGTTCATGCATGATCATGAAATAGAATTATGAAAACATAGGAAAAACATAATGGTAATAAAATAAACAAGTAAAGAAATATACCAAGTATTGGAAACCTTAGCTTCGTCAAGGTATCCCAGGACTAAGAATGAACTAGTCCCAAAAGAAAAATAAGAAAAGAAAGAAAATATATTGTTTTAACTTGATGAGGACAAGTCTAAGACTAGAGACTAGTCTTAAAATAGCATGAATTAAATAAATAAATTGCATTACTTGGAAGTAAATAAATAGCAATGAGCTTATATGCTCTAAAGATTATATATTAGTACATAATTATATCTAGTTACATATATATAAAGGATTAACATGAAATCAAAATATGAGCAAAAGCAAAATAAAAACATAGAAATACATGAACATAATTTCATGAACAAGAACAATACATGAACATAGTGTAGCTTCCATAACATTAAGTTTAGGAAACTCACACCATGGCATGTAAAGTTACATGACATGGTAAGAGAAATCTTAAAAAAAATTTCTTACCTAAAGGTTTTATAGAAGATGAAGAAGAAGGTTTTGTGAGAGAATTTTGAGAGAGTTTTGCGATAGTAATTGAGAGGGAATTTGGAGAGAGTTTTGGGAGTGAAATTTATGGGTAGAAGATGTGTGAATGAAGTGGAAGAGGAAGGAGTATTTATAGGAAAATGTGGAGTGATTTTTTAGTGATTTAATTAAAGAAAAATGGAAATAAAATAGAGGATGAGGGAGAGGAAGTAACGCCGGCCAAGGAGAGAGAGAAGAGAGGGAAGATGTAATTTTTTGGATTTTTGTGTATTAAAAGTAATAATTTGTAAAGTAGATATGATATAAAGTTATGAGAAAGGTAAAGTAAAGATAATAGGTTATGATGTTGTAAGAGTAGGTGTTAGAAAAAGTAGAGATAGATAAATAGTGTAGAATAGTAATGAATAGTATAATGTAAAGTAGATGTGACTAGTAAAATAACGGTAATAAGAAAATATGCGTATAATTGCGATATATGATATTTTTAATTACCGAAAAATTACGAAACTGATATTTTTAAAATGTTTATATCAAATCGGTCCTATCGATGTTATCGGAATATTTTTATTATTCTGGGATTCGGGACACGATTTTTGAGAACTGATCTCACTTGAGTTCGGAGGACACTCGAATTTCGCAAATATGATATATTTATATGACCTAAAGTTATTATGAACTATTATCACTAATTATTCCAACTTCGTTTTCTAGGGCTAAAGAAAACGGGAATGTCGGATCTAAAATCTAGGGTTTATACTAGACTTTTGTTGACCTTTAAGGTTTCGGTTAATTTTTAATTCTAAGATCAAACTTAAAATTATCCTAAAATTTTAGGGGTTTGCAATAAGGACCTTGGAATTTCAAATGGAGATCATGTGCACCTAAGGATAAAGAGTATATGTCATGTGCGCTCCCAAGGAAAATTGAGCCCACAATACATTAGACCTTTTTGAGATGCTAAAACAAGTTGGAAATTTAGCTCATCATCTAGTCTTGTCGCCAAACCTATTGGGAATACATGACATGTTTCACGTCCCTATGCGACAGTTGACCCAAGAATAAGTTTTGGAGTTAGAGCCAGTGCTCTTAAAGGAAGATCTCACCTATAAGGAACACATAGTACAAATCTTTAACCAAAAAAGTTCAAAAGTTGGAGAATAAGGAAATCAAGTATGCCAAGGCTCCATGGAGAAATCTTTTTCACAAGTAGGCAACTTAAGAGGACGTAGATGAGATATGACACAAGTACCCGAGATTGCATGAAGCTTTAGATACGAATCTTCAAGTTTTGAGGACAAAACTTTCTTTAAGGAAGGTAGGTTGTAAACCCCCAAAGTTTTATGATCGGTTTAGCTTAAACCCTAATTGGAAAGTCAACCGAAAACCCTAAAGTCAACAAAACCCTAGTTGGAGTTATGGTTTAAGTCCGGCAATCCATATAAGCAACCCTGAGAAAGTAAGTAAGAGATTAGTATGTGGAATAGTTCGTAATTACTAAGGAAGCTTAAGAAGATCATATTAGTAAGACCGTAAATCGTTTGAACTCGAACGGATACAGATTTTGAAAAACGTGTCCCAGGGCTCAAAATAGCAAAAATATCCCAGATATACCGTTAGACTCATAAAAATGTAAGGTTATCAAAAATATCAGTTTTATAATTTTTTGGTAAGTAAAACTAACAGATATCTCGGTTATACACGTATTTTCTTACTACCGGTATTTTATTAGTCATATCTACTTTACATTATACTATTCATTACTATTCTAAACTATTATTTTATCTCTACTTTTTCTAACACCTACTCTTACAACACCATAACCTATTACCTTTACTTTTTTACCTTTCTCATAACTTTATTTTACATCTACCTTATTTATTACTTCATTTAAACAACAAAAATACAAAATAAATCTCTCTCCTCCCCTCTCTCCATGATGGCTGGTGCATACACACTCTCTCTCTCCCCCTCAATTTCTTTCAATTTTTCTTTATTTAAATCACACAAAAATTCCGTCCTCACTTCCTATAAATACCCCCTCCTCTTTCACTTCTTTTACACAATTACTACCCACAAATTTACTACCAAATTTCTCTCAAATTTTTCTCTCAACACTCTCACCAAATGCTCTCTCAAAACTCTCTCAAAATAATCTCAAACCACCTTCTACATACACAAAACCCATTACCATATAAAACTTCAAAAACCCTCTTTAGGTAAACTTTTCTTTACAAGTTCTTTCTTCTCATGTCATGTAACTTTAAATGACCATGGTCTGAGTTTCCAAAAACTAAATGTTATGAAAGCTACAACATGTTCATGTATTGTTCTTGTTCATGAATATCTATTTATGTTTATGTTGTTATTTTACATTGTTCATATTATTATTGTTATTATATCTAACTAAGCATTATTATATATCTACATATATATTTTTTAGAGCATATAAGCTCACTTGCAATTTATTTATTTTCATGCAAAGTAATTTATTTATTTCTTCCATTGCAATTTATTTATTTCTTGTTGTTTTAAAACTAGTATCTAGCCTTAAACTTATCTTCATCAAGTCAAAATAATTTTTCTTTTATTTTATTTTATTTCTTTCTTTTGGGACTAGTCTACTTCTTAGTCCCGGGAGCCTTGAAAAAGCTAAGACTCCCAATACTTGACTTTATTTATTATTTATGTTATTTTTACTTGTTATTATTTCTCATAATCATGCCCATTAAGATCGTTGTCTAAATCTGTAAAGCTTCAATAATACTTGACAAAAAAGAGATTTTATCACCTAAGAATGGTTTTTACAAAAATAAAATTCGATGGTTTAACAAAAGTAAAGTTATTCTTTTCCAAGTTTTAAGAAGAACTCACTACAATTTTAAAAAATTTTATTTGTCTTGAAAAAACTTTTTGAATCATTTTTATATTACTTTGTTTTCTGAAAAGAAGATGACTCTGGTACTAAAATATTTTCATAAAAACATAATATAAGGAAACCCCTTAAAACGAAAATGAGAGTTTCCAAAACCAAGATTTTTCAAATAAATAGTAATAGAAAACAAATAGGAAAAGTAGTACTAATGTTGAGAATTTAGAAAAGAAGAAATTCATTTTTATCAAAAAGTCATTTAGAAAAATAGTAAGATAAACATAAAGTAATTCTTCGAAAGGAATCAAAATATTCATTTTAAAGGATTTACAAAATGAATTTGTAAACCCCCGAAGTTTTGTAATCAATTAAAGCTTAAACCCTAATTAGAAGTCAACCGGATTTTTAAAGTCAACAAAACCTTAGTCTATCGTAACCGTTCAAATCCAGCATCCTTGTTTAAGAAACCTTAGGAAAATAAGAAAGAGTTTACTGAGTAGAATAGTCCGTAATTATCTAAGGAAGCTTAAAAAGATCAGTTTAGTAAAACCGCGACTCGTTTTGAACCGATCGAACACAGTTCTTGAAAAACGTGTCTCGGGGCTCGAAATAGTAAAAATATTCCGAATATATCGTTAGGCTCCTAAAAATATAAGATTTTCAAAAATATCAATTTCATAATTTTTCGGTAGCTAAAAATATTAGATATCGTATTTATACGCGTATTTTCTTACTACCGGTATTTAAATTGTTGTCTACTTTACATTACACTATTTACTGCTATTCTACACTATTTATTTATCTATCTCTAATTTTTGTTACAACCTACTCTTACAACCCACACCTCTATTTCTTACAATTTTCATTTCCAATACAACTTCACATCTTTTATATCTTACTTTTCATTAACAAAAATATAAAAAAAAATTTCTCTCCCCCTCTACTCTCCTAATTGCGCCGGCCATGTCCCCTCTCCTCTCTAATTTTTTTATTTTTATTTATTTAATTAACACAATTAACTCACATTTTCCTATAATACCCCATCTTCATTCCACTTCTTTCACACTTTCATACACTAAAGTTACTCCCCAAAATTCTACAAGAATTTCTCCCAAGAGTTCTCTCAAGTTTAGTTCTTTTAGGTAATATTTCTTCAAGTCTTCTTTAGTTTATTTACTTAGTATGAGCTTAGTGTGTGTTTTCTAAATCATGAAGGTTAAAGAAAGCAATAATAGGTTCATACTTTGCTTTTGTTCATGATCTAATTTATTTATGTTGCTTTTATACATATAATTATCTAAATATATATGTAGCTATATATATTTTTAGAGCATATAAGCTCATTTGTTTTGCAATTTATTTACTTTCCTTGCAATTTATTTACTTTCATATTGTTTTTAAGACCAGTCTTTCTAGTCTTAGACTTGTTCTCATCAAGTCAAAACATTTTCTTTTTCTTTATAGGACTAGTCTTTTCTTAGTCCTGAGATACCTTGATGAAGCTAAGGTTCCAATACTATTGATTTATTTTTTACTAGCTTATTCTATTAAGTTATTATTTTTTTATTTTCATAACTTTATGATTCATATTCATGCATGAACATAATGACTTTTGTCTCAACAAATAAATGAGGAAAGGTTTTCTTAAACATTCTTTTTCTGGAAATAAGAGTAGGAAGTGATTTTCTTAAACAAACTTTTCTAAGAAATCTCGAGGAGCTCATAAACATACATAGAGAGAACTTTTTGAAATAAACAAAGATTTTATAACAACTTCACTTTTTCATCAAATGCTAGAAATTCTTTTCATCAAAATAGAATGATCTCAAGAAACCAAGAAATTATTTCTCTAAATATAGAATTGTTATCACTTTCAAAAATGTTGGAAACTAAGCTTAGAAAATAAAATCACTCCTTAGGAATTTAAAGAGATTACGGGAATAAAATTTAGGAAAAGAAAAATACTCATTTGAAATAACTTAAGATGTTTTCAAAAGAGGAATGTTTCAAAAGTACTCACTTTCCAAAAATCCTTAAAAGACTTTACTTTTTCTTGAGACAACTTCATTAACTTCATACATTCGATATGAGTCAATTAATATGTGTGTATACATTTCAAAGGTTTTACAAACTATTATAATACCTATCTCTTCAAAATGAGCTTTGGATAAAAGAAGGAAATCAAGTTTATAAAAATTCGTGGTGAATCTGCTCGCCACTTTTTTGAAACCCAAATGACTTAGTTTGATGAAAATAAGTTTAGAAATAGATAGATCTTTTCGAATAGGTAGAAAACGGTATATTATTTGCAAAATTCCGAGTTAAAATGAGCAAGTTATGGCCATTTTAAGTTGGAATTTCCTCCTATACGATTTTACCGTGATTTTAAGAAAAGTTTAGAATATTCAAGAATAGAAATTCTATGAAAAACTCATTTTGGGTCTTTCATCTTGTTTAAGTGAAGGAGGAACCGAGATCACTTTCCTGGAAGACTACTTCGATTAGGATCGACCGACATGGAGTGGGTTAATCTTTTACTAAGTTACATTTCCTTGTTTATGCTTGTAATTAGTAGCACTAGAAATTAAGGAAAAGATAAAAGTATTGCGTGATTTAAATTTATGATTGGTTGAATATAAGTTAAGAATATCGAAAGAGGAATCGACAAGTAAATTGTGATTCTTGCATTGATATGATGAATATCGTTTTTGATCACCTTTAACTTGAACTTACATTATCTAGTTAAACTTATATTGAAAATAATTCATGCATATCATATTCGTGAGTAACATTTGTTTCACTACTTTTCTCGTGTGGGGAAACGAGGAAGTTGTAGTGGTGGCTAGTAGGAGCCGGAAAGTCTACATGGGCCAGTAGGAGCCGAAAAGTCTACAGGGCAAGCAGAAGCCAGCAAATCTGCAAATATTGATAGTCGTATGGGCCTATAACCTCCCAACCCCAGACAAGGAGAGCGTAAAATCCATGCTACACATGATTTCCGGTTAATCTTGTGTATTTTGTTTGTACATATGTTTCATGCATTCTCATATGATTGTTTAAATACTTGTTTGATTTATGGAAATGTCTTGTAAATTGAATTATCTCACTAAACTAGATTTGCTTATACCCCTATAGCTTTTTGTTACAGTATAATTACCTTTGGTTGGCACCAAGGAGCCCCGCATGCCAGGTACGAGCTTAAGCTACTAGGAGTTTTTGGGAGAGTTATATGTATTTAGTTTTGAACATAGACTTCTAAGAAAATCTCTATAGTAGGCTTATGCTATAGTCATGATTACTTGTAGTTGAACCAAGACTTTTAAGATGGGGGAATGCCCTAAGATGATGTAAGGAATTATTATTTAAATAAAGGTTTCATGTTTATTTATATAAGTTCTTGCTTGCTTTTATTATCTACTTAAATGTAATACCCATATGAGTCTCCTACTATATTGGAAGCACGCCGTGCATGTGATATCAAAGCTCCTGTGTGACTAAGGTTGTCATTCATTAGCTTTAATATTTTATGCAGCGGACTGTCACGTTTAGAGTACCCTCCGGGGCGTGATAGGATTTCTTGCAAACTAGTTTATAAAAACTCTTAATTAACATTGTTCTACCCAAGAAACAGGTTGAACAACAAACACTTGAGCATGGATAAAATATGAGCTAAGTATCTATGAAAAGGAATTTTTCAACTATATAGATAACTAAGTATTTATCAAAGCAATTTTTGAATGGTTAAAATGTTTGAAACAAATTGCTTTTGGGTTAGGGAAAATTCGTGGTGAATCTGATCACCACTGTTTCAGAGCCTAAATGATCTATTTTGATAAAAATATTTTTAGAAATGGATAGATCTTTTCGAGTAGGTAGAAATTGGTATATTATATGCGTGATTCCGAGTTAAAATGACCAAGTTATGGCCATTTTAAATTGGAGTCTTCTTTTATACGAACTTTGACGTTCTTATTATATTGTTTTGTTAAAATTCAAGAAAGTCATCAAGAAATACTCATTTTTGGTATTTTCCTTGGCTAGGTGATTTCGAGGAAGGATACCCTACCCCAAGGATTATTTCGATAAGTGGATCGTGTGAACGACTCATCCGTTTAGAGAAGTATCGACATGACATCGTGAGTTTATTTCCTTAAAGTGCTTTACTTGATTGTGCTTGTAGTTTAGTCGCATTAGAATTAAGAAAAGACAAATTGATATGTATGCAAAAAACTTGCTAAAAGGATCTTAAGAATATCGAGGCCGAAATTGATTAAATGTTTCTTTAGTATAGCACTTGATTTGTTGAATTTCTATGATCACCTTAAATTTGATAATAATGATGCTATGATATCATAAATAAATTGATTCATGGATACCACGAAGAGAGTCACATTACATTGGGTTATTATCCTTGGGTGAGAATGTCACGCCCCGAAGGGTACCCTAAACGTGGCAGTCCGCCGTACACAATATTAAAGCCTAAGAATGACCACCTCAGTCACGCGAAGGCTTCCATACTATGTACAAGGCATCTAACACATAAATGAGACACATCGGAATGATACGTTTTATGTTGATACAATTGAGTAACAATGTAAAGGAAATACTATCCACTATACTCTAAATACAAAGCACTATACTTCAAAATACAATTCATCAAACTTTAATTACATTTATCCCAAGACTTCACTACATAAAACTATTACAAGGCAAATCGTAAAGCTTAGCCAAAAACTTCAAGCATTCTTATATCTTGCCGGAATCCGAAGTCATTCTCGCTTTAACCATCTCGGTCCCCACTTAGCATTATTGGAATAACCTGCTCATTTAAACAACTATTGGGGTGTAAGCTACACTAGCTTAGTGAGAATTCCCTTAATTCCGTACCATAACAAGCAAGAATTAATCAATCATATGCTATGCATGAACAAACACGTGAGCAAGCAATTATGCATGGGTATCCGGAACCCACACATAGAACGGATTTACGCTCTCCGTATCTTGGGTTAGGGATGGTATTGAAGTCTACACGACTGCTGCTAGTCCCCAAGCACGCGGCTCATAGCACTCGCCTCGGCTAGGCTCACACATGGAATGCATCCCCGATGCGCCTTAGTTTCCTGTGAATGAGCTCTGATCCCGGGTCTCATTATTCAAACGAGTCCTCGAACCATACCGATCGACCTGCGTAGGAGTAGCACGCTACCAAATGCAATATGTCCAATGCGATGCATGATCAATTTACTTTTTGCTTAGGTCAAAATATTTATACATTTTTTAGAGTGATCAACCAATATCACACATATAACAGAAATAATAGGAACGGTGCAGTTATTCAATCAAATCGTGGTTTCGATATGCTTTAGTATTCTTTGGCATACATTCATCACAATCTCATCAT
This sequence comes from Combretum micranthum, assembly GCA_024138025.1. Classification (NCBI taxonomy): domain Eukaryota; kingdom Viridiplantae; phylum Streptophyta; class Magnoliopsida; order Myrtales; family Combretaceae; genus Combretum; species Combretum micranthum. The sequence goes on along the minus strand of JAMXBD010002341.1, from coordinate 5,386 downwards.
ATATCCCATCCCCATTCATATCAATTTTTATCTTTTTCCTATAATTCTAATGCAACTAACTACAAGCACAATCAAGATAACAAAACAAGGAGAAAACTCATTCGGCCATTGGATCACCGGTCTTCTAGTAATAATAATCCGGTGATAGGGAATCATCGAACTCGGGATTACCTAAAAAGGAAGAAATACTCTAATAAGTATTTCAACTCAAACTAATCCAACAACTTCCTACGAACTATCAAATTCGTAATTCGCGTCCTAAGCGGGAATTCCAACTTAAAACGGCCATAACTTGGTCATTTTAACTCGGAATCTCACAAATTTTATATCGATTTCTATCTACTTCGGAAGAGCTTTCTATTTCTAAGGTTATATTCATCAAACGAGATAGAAAAGGTGGCGATCAGAGGGGTGCAGTAGGTCTGCACGAATTTCCCCATTTCGCAAAACAAGTTCCAAATCCAAATCACACTTTATCCAAAAACTTTGATAGATACTTAGCTATCAATGTACCTTGAAAAAATCCTTTAGATAATCATATAACTCATTCATCAAGTATGATTCATGGACGATACTTAATTATTTTATTATGCCCTTGATCATAGTCTTAGAAGTTTTGAAAAATGTAGTGTTAGTCTTTATTTTTGAGAAATGACCTCTTAGGTTTTATATCATTTTAAAGATTTTACTCCTTATATCTATCTTAGGGTTTTTCCTTGTTCAAGATTTTTATTTCCAAAAATCACTTCCATTATATTTAGCCTATGGTTTGAAAGTAGGCTCTTGAGTTGGTTTTCTAAGTTGAAAAACTTGTTTACTTCTTTCAAAAAAAAAGAGTTTGTAAATTTCTTGGATGGTTGTAAAGATCAACTTACTCATTTTTAAGTTTCCAAAACAAAATCCTTATTTTCATTTTGCTTTAATCTTGGGTAAAACCTTCCTATTTCTACTATATTGGAAATATGAGTTTCATTCCTTCAAAACATCCTTTTTTAAGACCTCATTGGTTTTATTTTTGAAAAGATACTTATTTTATTAAATCATCTATTTCGAAACTAATTTTTGAAAACTCCTTTCTTGAAATGCCATGGTTTTATAGAAAAGTATTGCTCTTGTCAAAACTAGTTTATTAATCCTTAAACTCTTTTAGAAAAAAAACCAACCTTTAATGACTTTGATAACAAAAAAAAATTCCTTTCCTTTAGTTTTTCAAAGAACTTCTTTTATCAACTCTTGTAGCTAACTATTTTTCTTATATTAAAAATTTGTTTCATGATTTTAGTTACCATTGGTCATTATAATATTTTAACCATGAATCATTCAAGTTTATGAGCATAAGTAAATAAGAAAAAATAAAAGAGAGATATAAACAAGAACATATAACAATATATATATATATATATCAAGTATTGGGAGATCTAAGCTCCCGGGACAAAGAATAAATTCCGCCCCTAATATAAATAAAAGCAAGAAAATAAAATATCAAGCATTGGGAACCTTAGCTTCATCAAGGAATCCCGGGACTAAGAATGGGCTAGTCCCAAAAGGTTAAAGAAAAAAATAAAAGATTGTTTTGACTTGATAAGGACAAGTCTAAGACTAGAAAAGACTAGTCTTAATATACTAAGAAAGCAAGTAAATAAATTGCATTCATAAAGTAAGTAAATAACAAGATCAAAATATAAAACAAGTAATAAATGAGAAGGTATAAATATGCATGAAGGTAATTCCATGAACAAGAACCAAACATGATCTTAATGTGGTTGTCTTTAGTTTTTCAACCTAAGAAACAACATCGAAACCATATAAGGTTACTTGACATGGGAAAAAAAAATGAAATATGAATTCTTCATTACCTAAATGGGTAAGAAGAAAAGAAGGATTGCTTTTTTGAAGGTTTTTGGTAGTGGTTAGGAATTAGGCTTTGAAAAGAAACTTATTTTGGTAGAAGAGGAGAGTTTCTTCTTACAAGAAGAGAGTTCTTGTAAGAATATGGAGAGGAGTGTTTTGGAGAGAATTTTGCATAAATTCTCTACTTAAGAAAGGTGTGAAGAAATGAGAAGGGGAGAGGTGGTATTTATAGGAAAAGAGGAGAGGAATTAAGAGTGATTTAAATAATTGAAAAAGAAAATAAAAAGAGAGGGAAGAGAGAGTGATTGGATGGCAACATGATGGGGGAGAGAGAAAAGTACAATTATGATTAATTTTTGTGTAAGAGAAGTGATATTTTGTAAGAAAGGTATGAGTAGATTTTTATGGGAAAAGAAAATGTGAATAGTGTGGATTGTGTCATTTGTAAGAGTGATTAGAAATAAAGTAGAGAGAGTGAATAGTGTAGAATAGTGTACTAGTGTACCTTGAATAGTGTAGAAGATAATTTAGTTACCGATAGTAATTAAAATACGAATGAAATCGCTATATCTGATATTTTTAGTTATCGAAAAATTATGAAACTGATATTTTTGGGAATCTTATGAAATTACGAGTCTAACGGTATCAATGGTATATTTTTGGTATTCCGAGTCCCGGGACACGCTTTTCGAAGTCTGTGTCCGAATGGATTAGAAATAGGCCAAAACTTACCAATCTGATATTTTTAAGCGACCTTATACTATTACGAGCTATTCTACACCCTTAAACCATATCTCGGTTTCTAGGGTTAAGAGCGCGGGATTGCCGGACTTAAACTACTACTTTCCACTAGGGTTTTGTTAACTTAGGGTTCCCGGTTGACTTTCCGGTTTAGGTATTGCAAATTGGAAACTGAGATTTTCGTTTATACAACGTATTTAGTTTGAGAAATTTATTTTAAATTTTATTTTTAAAAGTATTTAATGTCTCTTACTGCTTTCGGAAATCTTGAATTGGATTATTATATCCGGAGTTTTATCGGTAATGGTTACCGGATATGATTTTCTTGAGTTTGAGTCAAATATCGATTTTTGGAATGATTTTGGGAAATCTTGATTTTTATAATTTGCTTTGAAAAAGGATCTTTATAGTGTTTTGTTTTCGAAATTACTTTGCTTCGATTTAAGGTTTTATGAACTATTGGTTAACTTAAGGATTATTTAATTTGTTATTTTGTTTCTTGAATTCTTCCTTCTTAAGATTACGAGATTTCAATTTCTAACTCGTTCTATGATTCTTGGGAGTTTGATTTGATCGTTAGGGCTTGTTGTGATTTCCGTCTCTTAGGATTATTAGTCTAGTCGTTTGGGGAATTTCCAAAGTCTATATTTTATTATTGGCAGACAAAGTTTTCTTAATCGTGCCAAAGCCTAGTTATGGAATTGGCCTTTGGTGATTTCCTGATCCTTCAAATTGTCATGTTACAGAATAACTTGCTTTTTAGCAAATTATCACTGTGTTTTATTTTTATCCCGATTTTTATGAATTATAGATTAGGTAAACAGTTTATCTTATGTAATGGTTTTTGGACTTAAGAACTTTTGTAGTCCTTATTCTATTTTTAGATTTTTTTTCAAGACTAATGAATTCTTACTTTCGTTTATATTTTAGGACTCGTTCGAAGTTCGGTTTTAATTTGGAGTGATTTTTAAGGTTTATTTTCAAAAGTTCATCTTGGAATTATTTACTGAAATTTTCCGGGGCTTACAGAGAAGGATGGTAGCTCAGGTCAAAAGCAACACTTGGCGATTATGATCGAAAGCAATTGCTTGGCGACATGAAATTAAATGCTTGGCGAAAGTTTGAAAGCATAGCTCAAATCAAGTAGACTTAATATGCTTGGCGGTATTGATCGAAAGCATAATTTTTTTTTACTAAAACTACTTGTTTTGAGGTTACGTATCACCAAACCCGAATAGAGGGCGTAAATCTATTCAACATATAGTTCTCGAAAAATTATACACCTTATTTGCCCACGTGTATGTTGCATTTCATTTATCTGCTTAAATAACTTGTTTGAATTTCATTACACAAGAAGTTTATTTATGGAAATAGTTCTCACTAAGCCTATTAGCTTATACCCCTATAGATATCTTTTACAGTTCTCCTATTTGTGGTTGAGGCCACCTGGATCTTGCATCTAGGTATTTTCCTTTTTTGTTAAAGAATTTCTAGATGAAGTTTAGTGTTAGATAAGATGTAGACTTCATAGAAATATTCTTATAATAGATTATAGATATTTGTGGCTGGGGAATGCCCCTAAAGATTTGTAATACTATTGTTTTGAACAAATGAATATTATGAATCCTTTTTTCTTAATTTGTTATTATATCTTCTTAAGCTTCATAATTCCATGTATGGTCCTTTACTTTGTGAGAGCATGCCTTACACTTAATATCAAAGCTTCTGGGAATGACTAAGGTTGTCATACTTAAGTTTTAATGTTGAGTTTGGCGGACTGTGACGTTTAGGATACCCCTTAGGGCGTGACATATCTTGTTTTTAATTGGTCTTAACTAGGAGTCGAGTAGGGTTACTATGCATCGAGGCGTATTGAAATTTCTAAGGTAGCTTACTTTATTCATTATATATCTCAATTCTTTGTCTCCATCATATTTTCTCCACATCGTTCTGCTATGTTCTATCTCCAAGTCATTTCTACCTTCCTCAAACTTGGGTTAACATTTTAGGGTAAATCTTTTTATATGATACTTCGGTTTCATTGATCGTATCTTCCTAAATATCCTCCGATTCTTGTATAAGCATTTCCTACCTTCTTCTAATATTCTCCAAGGTAGGTTCTGTTCTTAGACATAAGGATTTTTTCGAACTCGATATGGACATTATGAGTTCTTAGTAATGTCTTTTATGGAATGACATGCACCTGCCGCTTTTATGGACTTGATGAATTGAATCTATAAGCCCTTATTGGATAAGTGCGTTATAGTTTTCTCGACGACATTTTGTCTACTCAACTACATGAGAGGAACATGAGGAACACCTCCTTTATGCGCTTCGGACGTTAAGAGAACATAAGTTGTATGCCAAATTGTCAAAGTGTTGACTTTTGTTGGATAAGAATCCTTTTTAGGACATGTTGTTTCAGGAAGTGGCATATCGGTTGATCCTGAAAAGATTAAAGCAGTGATGGAGTGAAAGCAACCGAAGACGGTATAACGGAAGTGAGAAAGCTTTCTTGGTCTAGAGGCTATTATCGAAATTTGTAAAGAATTTCTCGACTATAGCCAGGCCGTTAACGTAACTCACTCAAAAGAATGAGAAGTTCATCTGGACTCTAAAAGAGAAAGGAGTTTTCAAGAGCTCAAGCAGAAGCTTGTATCCGCACCAATACTCGTTTTGCAAACCCTGAGAAGCCTTACACGGTGCATAGCAATGCATCGAGAAATGGTCGTTGGATGTGTGCTAATGCAAGAAGGAAAAGTGATTGCTTATGCTTCGGCAGTTGAGACCGTAC
>JAMXBD010002340.1:0-208461 GCA_024138025.1 Combretum micranthum | reverse complement strand
TCATGATAGGTCTTCTCAGGATCATGATATTGATTTATCTGCTTCTTATCATTCTCTTGGAGGATTAGGAGGAGGAGGAACTTTTGAGAGAAAGCCTTTGTCCTGGACCACAAGGATTAACATTACCATGGGAATAGCTAGTGGATTGGCTTATCTTCATGGATTGCCTACACAAATTATTCATAGAGATATCAAGGCTAGTAATGTTCTTTTGGATAAGGACTTCGGGGCGCATATTTCCGATTTCGGGCTAGCTAGGAAAGTCGATGCATCTCATTCTCATGTTTCCACACAGGTTGCGGGTACTATGGGGTACATGCCCCCTGAATACAAGGAAGGAAATACTGCAGCGACGGTTTTAGCAGATGTTTATAGCTTTGGGATCTTGATGTTTGAGATTGGCTGCGGTCAGCGGCCTAATTTACCTGTTCAAAAGGAGGGTAGCCAGGTCTGTTTGATAGATGGGCAAGGACTATGGTGAAACAGAAGAAGGAATTGGAAATGGTGGATTCGAATATTTCGAAGGAAGATTTGGATGAGGAAGGGGTTCAAGAGTATTTCAAGATTGCTAGTGTGTGCACTACAGAAGCTCCGAAAGATAGGCCATCCATGAAACAAGTGGTTGAGTTATTGAAAAATTTAGCTAGCTGAAGCAGCGTATACTAGGAACACATATGGTATTGATGTGTAAATTTAGGATACTTTGTTGCAAGACATAAGGTGAGGAAATATGTTTATGTCCACAATAGTGATAGCCAATAGACCCATTTAATTACTATGCTGTTGCTCTAGATGCGTCGTTGTAATTTGATTTTTCAGGGTTTTTCTCTCTTTTTTTGCCCTTAAAAATAAAAGGGTAATGAATGCAATATAAGTATGTAAAATAGCTGCTAGTATTCTACTTTCTCCTCAGGGGTTATTCTCTCCTGTTTTGCCCTTAAACATAAAAGGGTAATGATTGGAATATAAGTATGTAAAATAGCTGTTAGTATTCTACTTTCTTCTCTTTAAGTTTTGTTAAGAGCTTAGGTATTAGTACCAGATATAACATCAAACATCTTTGTTGCTCAATACCATTAGAAGTTTAAGATGGCTTGAAGCAAAATTGCAGATCTTATTATTGAGTTTGTTTCGTTCTTATGTTGGGTTCGTGGGATTCTTATGGTTGGTGTCCTTTGTTTGCCTTCCAATGAGACTTGACTGTTATAATAAAAGATGGTTTAACAGAAAATAACAATTCCAATAACTAACAGCAAAGTTCAGGTATTGTTTCTTTTTTTCATTAACATGTTGTAGCCATTGAGTTTGATAAACCTCTATTTCGTCTAGATTCCTGAACTCTAAACAATATCTAACTTTTATATTTTCCCCTTTGTTTCTATATGAATATGGTAAGCTATTACCTGACAGTGCGTGGTTAATGAGGATACGGAATGATACCATTTGAGGATACGGAGATTTCATTTTAGTAACAACAGTTGGTTGTATCTATCTTACTCTGCTTGCTTGTTTCCTTTAGGAGCTTCTATCATTGGCAGAAGACAGATAGATAGTTGACAGTGGGAAAACTTGGAAAGAATATTTACTATGATTTAGCAATGGTCATGTTTAGTTCAAACATTGTTTAATTTTCATATTTTCTCCATTTTTTCCCCATGAATTTAATAGCTAAGTACTTGTCGGTACGTGATTAGTGGGGATACGGGGGGATACTGTTTGAGGATATGGAGATTTAGTCGTAGTGACAATAGTTGGTTGTATCTATCTGTTATGCTTTCCTGTCTATTCATCTAATTAAGCATTTACCTCTTTAACAGATGCTCCACCATTAAATCAGTGTGAGGGATAAGGCCTGTAGATTTAATGATGGAATTATATACTCAAACATTTATTTGTGTAGTAGTGTGAGTGCGTTTCTTATTTTGTTTGTCAATGGATCTGTTTGACTCAACAGGAGGGTGTGCCACATTGCATCGTGCAGCTAGCACATGGAGCTCTGAATTGCATGAACTTCTGCCTGAGGAAGGACCTGAGATTGACGCTGCTGACAAAATAGGTCAAACACCTCTAATGCCTGCAGTAATTTGCCAAAACAAGGAGGTTAGTTTTGGTGGAACTCCTGAAAAGTATATTTTCCTAGGCACTCTTGTGTAATTCTTTGAAATGCCAAAACCAAGTAAATCAGTCGAAGAAAGTATTCCCATTTCTTTTAAGCAATAGATAGTAGTGGTTTTCACTGCAATTAGGGGATATAAATATTCAAGATCCCTATTGTACAGTGATTATGCAAATATAGATCCTTAATCCTAGAAACTGCAGTTCTTGGTTATGGCAATTTGGTTTATGTTGCAGTGAATTAGGAATAACTTTTTAATCCGATGTTCAGTAATACCATATATTTATAGACTCATGTCTGAAGGTGATCTGAGCCTTTTTGATGAAAATAGTGTTATCAGACTGACTTTGGTTAGAGTCTTTGGAGCAGTGATCTGGGCGTAATTTGTAGACTTTGTGAATGATAAACTTAATTTGGAGGATGTAAGTTTTTGCTTGGGTTTATTTAGTCTGTAATTGGAGCAGAAATGTCACATGACACCCATTTTTGTTTTTTTTTTTTTCCTACCACTATTATCACGGAAAGAGGATTCAAATCTAGTTCATCCCACTTGGAGGGTGATTGTCGATGATTTTATGTTATTAGGCTATTGGTGACACCTTGTCTAGTTGATTTTTTTCCTTACTAAGTTAGACTAGGTAGGTAAGCCAATTAAATGGTAATATAGCTAAAACACTAAAAAGCCTATGTGCTTTCAATTCCACGTTTGTTGATCAGCATATCTAAGATTGTCAAATATGCACATGAAAACAAAGGGCATTTCTTTTTGCGTAGACTTGAAGTTGCACACAGGATTTCAAAATTTGTGCTAATTGCTGATGGTTTGTTTCTGTTTGCCTTTTTTTTCCCTTCTTTTTTATAATATTTTTATCATTAAGGAAAGTAAGTCCTCATCAACTGACTTTTATTCAAGCACTACTTTCTGTTTTTCCGTTAATATTTTCATTGCATTCACAGGAAAGAAACTGATATTATAAAAAAGTTTCATACGTTTTTATCTTCAGCGGTTCTGCCTACTTATGTCCCTATGTCTAGGCACTCGTATGTTATGTATAATGTTAAGCCATTTTTCAAACATAAAGATGTACTAGGTTTTCTCGTAAAATATGTAACTGTTACCGTTATTGCAGAATTTTGGGGAAATTACAAGAATGTTTTATAATTGGCTTGTGTTTTCTCGCAATTACGGTTTACTGTTTTCTAATTTGTTCTGTTCAAATGTGTGATTCGTATGGTGTTAAACAATTACAAGTATGCTTGAAAACGGTATGAGATATATATTTGTACGAGTTTTCCTTAAAACTTCAAATATTGCCTACGTTATTCAAAATTTACATTAAAATATCATATTACACATTATTTAGAATCTATTTAATTTTTTTCTTTAATCCAAACTAATTCTTCCTCCTTCATGCCTTGCACCTTTGTCGCCTTTTTAAAGATTGTATCGCATAAATCTATTTGGATTATCGAATTTTTATATGTATTGTATTTATATATAATCTATATTCGTAAGTTATTTGTATCATATATGTATCGTATCCATTTATTCAGTTTATATGGTAAAATTGTCAGGTTTTTATTAGTATTCGTTTGTTGACAAATATCTATTTAAAAATGACAAAAATATGGTGCTAAAATGCTCACAATACAATGAAAAAGTAAAATCGCGTAATTTCGATTATCTCATCCAAGTCTAACAAAATTTAATTTAATTATTATTACTTATGAATAACACAAATGCATAGAGCTAGACATAGACACAGTTCCAGAATCTAATTGAATTAAGCTAGAACTGCTAGTTTTGGATCTTGAAAATGAGGAACCAAAACTGTTTCTTACGGTTTCGGTCTAATTCTATGGAATCGGTGGTTCCCGATTTTAGTTTTGGAACCATGGAACCATTTTTTTAAAAATAAAAATTAATAAATAAATAAATTTTAGTTTTTAATAAAATAAATTTTAAACTCAAAATAATTAATTATTAGGTATGTAAGTGTTAAATTATTTAATCAAAAATTTTAAAAATTTATTTAGAATACATATTTATTTATACAAACACAATCAATATCAATTATAGTTGTTAGCATAAGATTGCAAAACTCTAGAGAATAAAAATAAAATTATAATACAAAAAATAGTCTCAAGTTACTAAGAAAATAGTGTAAATATTAATAATTATATTTATTAATATAATTTTTTAAATTTTTTCTCTAATTTCTTTAAAAAAAAAGAACCGATTGGAACTATTAGTTCAACCCCAATCTAAGCCATAGAACCGCCTAGGAATTAGAAAATCGATGATTCCTTAGTCGGTTCTGGAACTAGTTTACCAGTCCAGTTCCCATCTTGGAACCGCCGATAATAGTTTCGGTTCGTTCCTAGTTTGGAACCAAATGTGTCTATGTTTACATAGTGCCTTACTTCCTTTAAAATAAAATATGAATGTTTCCACAGTAAACAAGCTTATATGAAAAAAAATGATGAAGCAATCACAAAATCATTAAAATGCATGTACTTTCATTGTGTAACAATGTTAATATTTTTTATATTATAAAATTGGAAAAGGATATGTTAGTCTCAACTGCAATGCTCTAAATGTAGGATCAATTACAAACCGCCATGTGTTCATATCATATATGGACACACAAAGGTTTTTAACCTGCAATAAACATCATAAATACTCCAAATTCACTCATGCGTTAATGACTCTGAATATTATTCGGTTTCACACTTGTAATAACAACCAACAACATAACTATCAACCACTGATCTTTAAGAAATAAAATAGCATTCATTATTCCAACTCTACAAAGACTACAATTACCACTAAAAGTTACTCTAGTAAATACTAAACTCCTGATATCCTTCAAAACAACTTTATACGATTAAGGTCTCTCCTTTCATTAATCTTCATATGTTCTCTAAGTATCGCTTGGAGGGACTTTAGTGTTAGCGGTATTCCCATCTACAAACCAATAGTAACTAATGTTACATTGTCTTACACGATCATTACTTGTAATTGAAAAAGAGAAAAAGTGAGTTGGAGCCTAGTATAGTATACTAACAAACAAACGCACATGTACAAAAACAATGACAATTTCACATGCATCATCATTTATAAAGGCATCATGCAATCCTTTAATTGTATGTATCTTTTAGTCCAACATTCAACAAAGGGATAACTCAGTATCTCGAAACACATATAAATATTTAAAAATATATATTGGTTATTGGGTACTCCTTAATAACCACGATGCCGACAAATCCTGATCTATCCAGATCATTTCTGAAATAACCAAAGTTTAAATTCATACTTAATGCATATTAAATTTGATTGTTATATGTGTGTATGTGTTAGTGTGAATTGTGGTGTTTGAAATAATTGTATGTGTTATGAAGTAATAACTAGATAATAATCTATGGTAAATATATCTAGTTGATGGTTTATTCATGTTAGAAATTATTATGTTAATGCTAATTGATATTGTAGTGAATAATATATGATGAATTAAGTTTGTTTTAAACTAAGATTATAGTCCATAAACCTAGCAGATTTTTGGACCTTTTAAACCCAAATTTAGCCCAAAATCAAAGCTTAATTAAGACCCAAAGCCTCTTAGAAAATCTGCCCTAAAAGTCAATGATAATTAGATAAATATCAAACCTTATTTCTTACATTTTGGACATCCAAGATAGACCTAAAAAGAGAAAAATTCATAACTCTTGCAAGGCAATATTTTCCAACACCCAAACCAAGATTTCTTGCACCCAACACACCAAGAATTTATCCCTAACTATCATATATACATTAAGGCAAGTTTATATGATGTTTAAGATGGTTTCTTTCTCTTTTAATCCATGAAATTTCTGTCAAATATAATGCATGTTGGATATATATATGTGTATTGTTATATTGTGATGTTGAGATAGCTTAGGATTTGTTTATGGAAGTATAATAATGGTGTTGAGTTGTAGTGTGATGAGAAGTTGGTATTGTTGAGTTATATTAAGGAGTGGATTCATCTTGAAGTAGTGGATGTGAAGAAAATGAAATTATAGTCTTAAGTATGTTTTATTGGTTGAGGAGGAGTATTGTGTTTCAATGATGTTAGAGAGGAGTTTGTGTGTGTTTGATGATACAAGGTTCTTATACCATATATTAGGAAGATTATAATATGGTTTAAAAGAAGTTAGAAGAGTAAAATGTAAAAATTTCGTGTTTGAAAACAGAGGAGATCTGCAGCACGAACTGCAGTGTATGCCGTCGACGTACCTGCCGGTTTTAAGAATTTGGCTTCTGATCTTTTGAAAGGCAGCTTGAACGCCACCGACTTAAATCCCAACACTACCGGCGTAATGACCCAAAAGTTTTGTACATAATGTATTTTCTTAATGATGGCTTCAACGCCGCTGGCGTAGAGCCCCTTTACCGCCGGCGTTGAGTCTTACACTACTAGTGTAAATTACCAGCGTGAGCCCTACAAATTTCAATTTTTCTAACCTTCTTCCAACATCTTCCAATACATGATATATGACTTTTTGATTAAGAATTTGACTTATATGATATATATATATATATATATATATGTCATGTGATGACTTTAGATTGTTTTTAAATAATATTCAATAACTTCCTAAGTTTTTAAACTAGTGAGTATAAGCTTAGCTTAGGATAGTTATGTTGATATAGTTTGATTAGTGTGGAACAAAGATAAATACTCAGTTAGAGATTTCCTTTGATTCTCAATCCGATCCAGGTACACAATAATTTGATTGATTATTACTTAGGATAGGCATATTCAAGTTTGACCTTAATTAAAGACTAATGAAAAGTTTATTGAAATGATTTGTGGTTGAATCATGTCTAGTTCGGGGAATGGCAACCTTATCATGATACAATAGCACGGTAGTTTAGACACTTAGTCCAAATCTTTGTCATGATGCAATGACTCAAATCCATGATGCAATGATGGTTTCTTTTAATGACTGAGTGGATAGCTAATGGGGTTAACTGTGTCGGTATATTCTCTACTTAGGCCTGGGAGGAAATAATATGTTTTAGTCCATGGTTATGGGACCGTTGAACTAATTGATGTTATAGATTGAGATAAGTGCAGTGTATGAAGGAGTGTGAACCCTAAATGAAGCTATTACTAATATTTATCGGTTAGATATAGGAGATATAGGTATCCGATCTATCTATATCAACTCCTTGAACAGCTGTTACTCAGGGGACCCCTAGAATTCCTAAGCTTGAATTGGAGTTTGAATACTCCAGTGTTATTTTTACTCACTTAACTAAAGATAATGAAGTTATGGTGAATTATTGCATTGCATTTAGTTAAGTATGCATGGCATATGTATTTGGTTGCACTATTGTGTATTGGGCCTTTGACTCATGCTGCTACCTTGCAGGTGATTATGATGATGAACTCTATGACGATATGGGCTATGGGATTGGCTGGGAGACACCTACAGATGATTAGGAGTGTGACCTAATAGTAGTAGTTTAGGACTTTTTGATGTATTATTGTGAAGTGTCTAGGCTTATTTGTTAAACCTTAGAATGTAATTTTAATTTAAGTTGTATATATAATGTAGCTTGCATGTATGTAAGCTTTATATGTTTGGTGTGATCTTGGGGAGATCCTCAAGTAATGAATGTGATGTATGTTATGTATATATGTGATGACCCACTACTTATGTAGTGGTAGTATTTCTTAATTCAAATCATGTGAATGTTATATCTGTTTTAAGCAAGCAATTATTACAAACCCTTTTTTTTAGATGACCTTACGTATAATACTTGGGTATTTTCTAATACTTTGGTATTATGCGTGGTTGAGGATTTGGCATGCTTAATCTATGGGTTAAGTGGGCCGGGTCCTTATAATTTCCATGTATAACTCCACTCTCGGATACTGCCACACATTGATCGTCGGTTTGTCGCGGTTATAACATGAATACTCTCCATCTATTACCAATAGCCATGCACAAAAATTATATACATCATTAATTTCGGATAGTTCTTAAGTCAATTTTAGCTTCTATCCTAAACAAGCACAAGCACATACATAGTATACGCGTACCTGGAAGTAGTTTCGTTCCAAACCAGTATCCACTACCTGGAGTATAAATAATTAAAATTTTCAAAATCTTCTATTTGTCTCACATAAACTCTCATATATGCATAAAACTCTTAGTCCTATTCAATTATAACTTAGATCCTAAAGTTTTAAAGTGTACTTAGTTTGTGAAGCAAATAGTTTAATGAATTTAATCATTTTTAGGCTACAAAAGAGAGATTTATAAGGTATTATATCATGTATAAACTAGTATATAAGTGCGTATAGGGTTAAGTATAATTTAGGTGGAGAAAAAGGTCAATGTGGGGATACATGGGGCGTACAGGGGGGAACACAACTTGATGTATCTCCCCATGTTCTATTCTAGGTAAAGTTTCAAAAAAATACAGAGAGGAACACGGTCAAGAACATTAGGTTGTGTACACGCGGTATTCTTTGACAACCTCCTATTATGAAAAACTCAGAGAGAAACACGAGTGGATACATGCAACCATGTACTAACCATGTTATTCTAGAAAAACATGATTTAACTCAAGAAGAGATACACGACCTAGTACATAAGGCTGTGTATTGGCCGTGTACTTCCATAAATATGTCCATATTATGAATTTTCATCCGTTTGCAGCTCGAAACCCTATTTTAATCATTCCAAACAAATTTTCATTACCCTAAATACCATAAACACATAACTTTGCTATGATCTACCAAAGTTAACACTCCAAAACATCTTTGATCTTCTTTATACTTTTGTCAAATGTTCTCTTATAGAAACTAAACCCCTAATTACATATTTTTCAATGAAAATAACGTTCAAAAGGTTGAAACATGTTAAAATCTTTACCTTTCCAAAAATCAAGTACACCATCTCCCTTCTTCACCTTCAAATATTCCTCCATGAGTTAGTCTCAAAATATCTCCTTCTCCTCTTTAAGTGTCATTATTGTTGATTCTGATTAGATTTCTTCAAGTATTCTTGTGCTTTTATTAAGAGGGATGAATGAAAGTTTTTGCATGTAAGGGGAGAAATGAAAGTTTCTATAGAATATGATAGGGATTTTGGGGTAGTTTTCACCTAAGATCAATATACGTTAATTTAAACCAACACATCTTTTAAATTTTATAATGATGGACAATTTTAATCTCATTAAAAAATCTTAATTTACTTTTTAGCCATTACACTTTATTTTAATTAACTTTGGGGTATTTCATCAATATTTTGACGTTTTTCTATTTGAATCCTAAATCTATTTTGATTCTTTTTTATTTAAATCCGCAACACATATTGAAGTTTATAAAATTAAACTCTTATCAATGCTGTTAGTTTTTCCATTAACTTTTTATATAAAGAAAAATATTATTGGTCTAAAATTGTTAATTTTATAACAAAATGATCAAATAAAGATTAAAAAAATAAATTAATAAAAATATATTTAAAAAATTAAAAACATAAAATCTATAGAAAACTCAAAAAAGGTGAAAAGAAATAAACTGTTAAAAAAGTTTCGATAAGCTCTTGACATCATTTTGGATGGGTTGCGTTCATGTGGAAGCTCTTGATGGCTGTGAGGGAGATGGCGAGGGTGACGTGTTGGTTCATTAGCACACAACTTTGGTTGAAGATGGCTTAGAACTGCACTATGGTGATGGGGAGAAGACAACTCAGTGCAAGTTGGTGGGGAGGATTTGTAAATGGCTTAGCTTAATGGGTTGTGGTTGTAGTTTCTTGGTTCAATTGCAAATGGTGAAGTGGTTTGATGATTGTTTTGTTAGAGAAACCAACGGTTTGACAAGTGGATGTGGATTGTGACTCGGTTTACCAGGTGGTTTAAGTATGGTAGAGATATGGCTTGTGGCTTACAATGGTTTAAAGTCTTCTAGGGTAGTGCTATCGTTTAAAAACGTGAAGTTCAACGATTCGTGATGGGTTCCGGCGATGTGCTTGTTACTTTACGATGGATGATGTGTGTGGGAGTCATGTCGTGTCGTGGTGGATTTTGATTTCTAAAGCGTTGGTAGTTTTTGATAGAGATGGGCATATGAGCCAAGATATGTTAGCCTCTTTGTTAAACAAGCTAGAATTTCTTGGCCCGCAAGCTAAATAGGCCAAAGTGGCTTCAAGTGATTTTATTTTTCTTTTGATTTTTTATATTAATTTGTATGAAAGTTGATACATTTAAGTATTTTAGGGTTCTAAATATATTTCAACGATTAATTTTATTGCAATTTAATTACTTATAGATAAAAACAAGTTTTTATAATAATTTATAAGTTTCATATTACGTTTAAACCAATATATTTATACCCAAAAAGAATGTTATAATGCATTTGGTGTGTATATCAACCCATCGCCCTCCATAATATACCATTAACAATGGTCACTAATACATTATTATTTTTATTTAATTTGAAAATTTTGTTGGTTTTTGAACATTTCCCTTTTTTTTTTTTTACATTTTTAGCTCACGAGCTAGCTCAACCCATCAATGGCTAGTTAATGGGCTAAAACAGCTAGGTAAAATTGGTCTGCTTTTAAATGGTTTAATTTTGGCTAGCCCTAGCATGTTTTCTAAACAAGTTAATAGGCTGGTCCATGCTCATTCACCCTGCTCTAATTTCTAGTGTGGATTAGTTTGAGTTTGACGAGACTTGATGAAGGACATAATTAATGTTGCGAAGCTTGGTCGATGACTCGTGTTACATTTTGATTCTGGTTTTTAGAGAGAGAAAGCATTGAGTTTTAGAGAGAGAAAATGAGAATATTACAAATATATGTGTAATTTAAATAATTTGATTAATAAATTGCTAAAATTACATATATCACAAATATTAACTTTCAATTAGCACCTACACTATAATAATTAGAGGTTTGTCTACAACCTCTGAGTACTTCTTTTCTTATACTAAATAGCACCCAGTAGTTGATGACGGGTAGAATAAAAATAGCTCACCTTAAAAACAAGCAAAGAAGCACACGAATAATAACTTACTTTAGAACAGTTAGTGTGGTTTTCAAAAACAATTTTGTACCCTATCTAAACTCTTCAATGACTTTCTCCTTCTAATAGTGAAGAAAGCAAGATGTTACTACTTGAATAAACATAGAATCACACCCATCATAGTTCACACTTCACATAAGTCAACACTTCTTCAACATGTTTATGAGGGAAGATGCAAATTATAAATAAAAACTAAACATCCAGCAAATTGAAGTGCTTATAACAATCAAACAAACAAACACTAAAGTGCTTGTATGCATAAAATTGGCCTTTAATTCATTGTTACTTCCAAGTGTTTGATTTACTACTTTATTTAAAAGATCATTTACTTGATTCTTTCAAAATACCTATATCATTGATAAGATCCAAAACCAAATACTTGATTCAATACATTATTTAAAGATGTGATCTTATCATCCATATGCATATACAATCAGCACTATTGCTAACCAAGCCTCGAACAATGTGATTACCATGAAACTAGTGGATCTATATGAACAAATAACACATTTAGAAAGAGAAGTACATCTCAAAGGCTAATGAAAGAACTGAAAATGAATAATCCCCAACCTAAATGAAATCAACATACAAAGATATTGCTAATATACATTTCATATTTTGAAAGTTTAAAAACAATAAAAATTAGGTGGTCATAAATTTCATCATGTCCACTATATAAAATTTATCATGACATAAAACATAAAGCAAACTTAAACTCCTAACCATAACATCAAGTGCAATTTCAACAACTCCACTGCTGCTAGGCTGCTACAAACTAAGTAAATTAAAAATCGATCCCTATTATTTCAACTGATTTAATATCAAGACAGAATAATTACTCATTCCATGGAAACATAAAAAAATTAAAAAAAAAAATCAAACTAGATTTCTTGGCTCTTAAAATGAAGATTTATATATCCACTAGACAAAAGCAAATGATGAAAACAAACTCAAAATAATGAGCAATAGTATAACTATAACAATTGTATAAAAAAATCAGTCATGAAACTAAGAAATTCCAAACAACAAGGAAAAGAAAACCTTAATAATCAATAAACTTAACCAAAATTAGAGTTCTAAAAATTTGAAACGAAGAAAGAAGAACAACTTACTATCATAGAAATTGAGAAAATAGGGAGAACGACACCATGGTGAACTTCCAATCCTGAAATTGGTGTGTCAATTTCTGCATCTCGCGAGTTGCAATCTCAGCTAAACATGAGAGGCAAAGAGTAGAATAAAGTATTAGGGTAAGCTGGTGAGATGAGGGACAAGGGTAGATGACCTGGGGATCTACTTTACTACCTAATGCTACTTTGCTAGGGTTAAAGGTAGAGAAAGAGAGAATAGTAGCATTCTGGTGGTTCGTGAGTTATGAAAGAAGAGAGAAAGTTAATGTTCAAAAATTCTTTTCCAATGGGCTGGGTTAAAATGATATGCAAATAGCCAAATTCAATGACATAATTTTTTGAATATATGTACATATGTTACACGATTTGATTCGATCGAAACCATTTTGTTGGTTTAATGTTATAAACCTAAACCAAACCAATAACCGAATGCCATAGGACGAGCCGAATCCTAAGATATTAACAATCCACGAGATACACCACTTTAAGTTGAATACACTAAAACTCTCTAAACTTTAAAGCACATCTCAATTTTGATTTTTCAAATTTTGAAATCCTTTAACAATTTGGAAAACACTTTGTTGGTGGTTAGTTGTTAACTATCAATTTATTATTGGGATTAAATACTGAAAAATCAATTCAAACACCTGGGCTAAAGCTCAAGAGCGAAGGTGAATTGATTTTTAGTTTTAGGATTATTTTATCTTTTTTTTTTAACTATATTGGTGTTTAAATGATTCAATTCGATGAATTAAACAATACATGAACAAAATAAAGTAACTTACAATAATTAAAGAGAGAAGGAATAAAGAGATGAAGTCATAATATAAAGCGAAGTTTGGTCCAGTTGCTAGTCTTCACAGTCATACAATTGCCTCCTAACGAAAGACTTCACACACTACTTTGTTAATATCAAACAAATTGTTCTCAAAGAGCTATACACAAACACCACTAAAGGTTTTACTGGAAAAATTCACTCAAGTTGTGCCTTTTACACATATTACAATTTTACACTAAAGGCACAACTTTTGTCCTCATAAGATTACTTGACAAATGTAAGAGTAGTGCTTTTCAAAAGATTGAGCTTAAAGGTACACTTAATCTTTATAAGAGGAATTTGCTAAAAATAAATAACAAGACAATTGGGTGGATAATTAATTTCAAGATATCTGTAAGTAATTTAATGACTCAATGATGTGCCTAAAATGCTCTGTAACAAAATATGATATGCCCAAAACGCTATAAACTATTTGTTCTGTAACCGAAGGTGTAAACCCCCAAAATTTTTTATAATTCTTAGAAAATAATCCTAGAAGTTCAAATATCCAAACTTTAAATCCCGAAAATCGACTCAAGATAAAAACCAAATTCTAGACCGAGTCAAACACCGGAAACGAAACCCTAAAAAATCGAACCAAGTTAAAACTTAATTCTAAATAAGATAAAAAACGAGATTTCTTAATTTGAGAAATAGGGAACCCTCAAAAGACGAAATATATAAAGTCTAACTATCGGTTGAAACAACATCCGTACATCAATCAAATCACCTAACTGTTCCTAACACGCAAATCAAGACAATATATCCAAATAACGATCAACAAAAAAATCTTAAAACCCTCGATGAAATTCAGAATAAGAATTTCAATTTTCACTAAAAGTCAAACTGAGTCAACTCATAACCCTAGACTCGGTTAAACGATCCCGAGAACTAAAGACTATTAAATAATCTCAAGTAAAATAAGATAAACCTTTGATAACAAACTAAAAAATATAAAACGGTCAAAATAAAAAAATTATACGATCTTACGAATATCTCGACGAAACCAGAAGTCAAACCAGAACCCTAAAATCAACAAAGCTTATAACGAACCCTAGTGTTTAAGATTCGGTAATCCCGCGCTTTCAAATCCTAAAAAATGAAATTAAGTTAATAGCTTAAAATAGTTCGTAATAACATAGGGTAATATAAAAATATCAGATTCGCGAATTTTGAGTGTCCTTCGGACTCAAACGGGATCAGCTTTCGAAAATCATGTCCCGGAGCTCGGAATATTAAAAATATTTCATTTATACCAATAGACTCGAAAAAATATAAGGATTCCAAAATATCAGTTTTAGAATTTTTTGGTACTAAAAATTACAGATATCGCATTATTACGCGTATTTTTATTACTACCGGTACTTTAATTGTCTAGTCTGCTATTCATAGTCCTTTTCTACTATTCATTACAGTTTCACTATCTTTACTTTTTTTTACACCTATTTCTTACACCCACATATCTATTTTCTTACTTTTTATATTTCCAATACATCTTATATAAAATATATCTTACATATTAATTATTTTCTTACAAAATTCACCCAAAAAATCAACTCACTTCCTCTCTCTCTTCCTCAAGGCCGGCGCTACCCCCTCTCTTCACTCAATTATTTTTCTTTTTCAATTTATTTTATTAGATAAAAAATTCACTCCAAAAATTCTATAAATTCCCCCTTCCTCTTTTTTTCTTTCACTATCAAAACTCTCTCAAATTCTCTACACAAACACTCTCCATAAACTTTTCCTCTACCAAAACTCTCTTTCACTACATACCCACAAGAATTTCTCTTTAAGCAATACAACTACCATCTCTCCATAACCACATAACCATACATTCACTACCATCTTCATACCACATAAATACCTTAGGTAAAAATTTCTTTCAACCATTGAGTTATCTATGTCATGTAACTTAGCATGATATGGTGTTGTTTTGAAACTCATATGTGTAGTAAAAGTAATAACATGTTCATGTTTTGTTCTTGCACACAAACTTCTTATTTTATGTTAACTTTATTATTGTTATAATATCTACTAAATATATTTATGTATTTATATATAATCTTTAGAGCATATAAGCTCACTTGTTATTTATTTATTTCATGCTTTGCAATTTATTTATTTCCTTCTTTTCTTTAAGACTAGTCTTTCTAGTCTTAGATTTGTCCATATCAAGTCAAAACAATCTTTTGTTTATTTTCTTTAATCTTTCGGGACTAGTTCATTCTTAGTCCCGGGATGCCTTGATAAAGCTAAGGTCGAATACTTGACCGGCATACCTTGATGAAGTTAAGGTTCCCAATACTTGATATTTTACTTTCTTGCTTATTATTTGTTTCTAGTATTTTCTTATGTTTTTATTATTTTATATGCTCATGATACTTGCATCTACATAATGTTAATGTCTCAACTAATCTAAAAGTAGAATTTCATTTTTTTAAAGGAACTCAAAACTAGATTTTCTATTATGTGATTTGTCATAAAATAATAAAGTTATAAAACTAAAGTAATACAAGTTTTCTCAAAGTTTTCTTAAATAACAAAGATAGTTTACCAAGGAAACATATTAAATAAATATTTTCTTTATATATTATGGTAACCTAAGTTTTAGTAAAATAATTTGTTAATATTAAAAGTTTTTACAAAAAGCTTAAAATTTAAACTGTTTTTCACTCCATAACAAAACTAAGGAACAAACTAGTTTTTTAAGTTAAGATAAATTCAACCCATAAAGTTATGAACCCACTTAGGAAAAATAATGATTTTTAAAAGAAGGAACTTATTTTCAAAAGATTATAAATAAAGTAAGATTAATAATAATGGATTTTTATCAATAAAGATAATTCTTTTTAAAAGAAATGAAAGAACAAGTTTTGGAAAACAAAAGCTTATATTTTAGAAATGAATATAAGAAAACAAGACTCATTTTCTAAAACCATTCTAAATACAAAATTATGAAAAGGTTTTCAACAACTTAATATACTTTTGATAAATTGTTCTTAAATCACTAGGAGTAAAATTTATGCAAAACTAAAGGTTAAAGAAAAATTTAACTTGTTTTGGAAAAAGGAATGAAGAAAAAAAAATAAGAATATACTCATTTAGAATGAAAATATAAAGTTTCTTCCAAAGACTTGAAAAGGAATTTATCAAGATAAGTTTTAACACTTTAAAAGGAATTGTTTTATGAAATAAATTGTTGAGACACTACCATTAAAAATCTTGCATATAAAGTGAGCTTATCTATATACTCAAAGGATTTATCAATTATATGTACATATATTATATATATATATATCTATATGTTTACCAAAGGATTTTTGAATGAGGTTGAGTTAGAAAATGGATTTGCAAAAGTTTAAAAATAATTCGTTTTAAATATGTACCTGACTTTTTCGGAACCCAAATGACCTTTTATGACAAAGATAAGTTTAGAAATGGATACATCTTTTCGAATAGGTAGAAAATGATATATTATATGCGAAATTCCGAGTTAAAATGAACAAAGTTATAGCCATTTTAAGTTGGAATTTCCTCTTATACGATTTTACTACGATTTTAAGAAAAGTTTAGAATCTCCAAGAATAGAAATTTCATGAAAGACTTATCCAGGGTATTTCTTTTGTCTAGGTGACGAAAGATACGAGATTACCCTACCAAGGATTACTACGACTAAGAAGATCGCAAAATGGACGAGTGAGTTATTCCTCCTAATTTCGTTACCTTGCTTGTGCTTGTAAAGTAGTGGCATTAGTATACTAAGAAAAGATAAAAATGGATATATATTTGGGAAATTTGGGATTATGTATATGTGATTCTATGTTTATGTATGAAATGAGAATTAAGAATATCGCAACTTCGAACTGTTTGTTTAAATAATTTTGTTTACTTACTTGTATGACTGTTTATTGTTTACTAAATTGATTGATTGCCCCTAATAAACCTTAATAAGGTTTGGCTTAAGAAAACTAAAACCCTCACGCATAGCATCCATCGAGTCACATCTTTTTCGGAAGGCTGCTACTCCTACGCGTAGAGTTGGATTGGCTGTGATCGTGCGGTGCCACGGGCCATGTTCCTTCCTGGAGAATCCAAATCGCTTGGGGAAAGCGACTCTAGGTTCGGAGCCGAGCCAACTGAACGCTGTGGGTGAGGACCTGGGGACTAGCAGTAGGAGGTCGAGGACCTTCAACCCTGATTCCCTAACCTTTGATACGGAGGGGTAAATCCGTTCTATATATGGTTTCCAGATAACTATATATATTTGTGTAATCATGTGATTGTTGCATTGAATGCATAGCTCATGTGTGATTATATAAATAAACTTGTTTGAATATTCGGTGCGAATAAAAAGGAATATCTCACTAAGCTAGTTATAGCTTATACCCCTATAGATTTTGTTGAAACAGGTATACCCGTAGATTAAATCGAGGATCATGATATTAAGGAAGTCATGGAAGGATGTAAGCTTCTATGAAGGAAATGGAATCATAAGATGAAATAGTTTTGTAAGATTCTTTATATGTAATGACCTATATGATTAGTAATATTTATCTATTTGAAGACAATAGAGGAATATGCCCCTAAGAATTGAAATGTAATATGTTTATGTTTTATGATAAGTATTCTTTTTGCCTTGTTACTTATTTATTATCAATATAAATTGCGCTACTCCGATGCGTTCCCTTGGTTGTGATGTACGCCTTGTACATGATATGGAAGCCTTTGCGAGACTAACGTAGTCATTCCTAGGCTTCAGTATTGTGTACGGCGGACTGCCACGTTTAGGGTACCCCTCGGGGCGTGACGAAAGGGTTGAAAATTATGAAACTCATCAAGAATAAATATTTTCTTTGGTGTTTTTATATTTTAATTTTAGGAAATAAAGAAAGAAACGATTTGAACAACGTTAGTTATGGACATGATGCACCGAAACTAACCCAAACTACACTAACCCTAAAATTGATATGACTCATGATCTAATTTTAACGGTGTGTTCGCCACAATCAATAAAAGGTTGATAAGAACAAGATCTCGCCACAATAAATAAAAACTGATAAGAGAAAGGAACAAAACAAGCATCTAATAGGGTTTTTGAATTCAAAGACAATCTATCTTTCAATTATATGGAGAGGACTATTTATAGTAGTCCAAAGAATAATAAAATACCTATAAAATGACTAAAATACCCTTAATAATAATCCTAATAAAGGACTTCATTTCACCACCTTCAACACAAGTCTTATTGCTACTCTCATAGACTCCATCTTCTCTTATGCTCAAAATCATGTAATTTCTCTCAACACAAGTTCTTTCTTCATGCACCTCATAGTTTGATTCCCATCATCTTCCTAGGGTTGTTGATGATTTGTCCCCAAATCGACGAGGTAGAAATTCTCAACTACATAGGTTGTAAATTGATTCTCATCATTTAACTAACTCCTCCAAATCTGCCTAAAGTTTTCTACTTATTGCTTCTCCAAAAAACGAACATTGGCTAAATAATAACATTTTTGCCCCTACAATAAATGTTTCCAATGACTATTTTCTATCAATTAGTGTCTAGACATCATAGGCTATCATTATGATGCCTCTTGCAAAGACGCAACAGAAATTGTTATAATACACCCTAATATCCAAATGCTAGACCATTACACCATGATCAAATGATCATGTGAAACATGCCCATGGGATTTGGATGATAATAGCAACACACATGATTAAATTGCTAATCATGCTATTGTTCGAATACTAGTTATGTAATGTATTTTCTCATCAAAATTCAACTTGAACCCTCATGTTTAGCAGTCTCCCATATTTAAATGTGGACAACCATTGATCAATTAACTTCCCCCAAAAAAACACTCCCCCTTACTTAAGCATCTGGGTTGAAGGAAAATTTTAGCAAAATAGGTTCAAATTTTGATACTTAATTAGAAGAAATTAATTTACATTTAGCAGGCCATACAACATACATACATGTTTATTATATAACCCAAAATTTCTTCCCCTTTGGCCCCATCAAAGAGATAAGTATTTCAATGCGTTTAATTTAAAAATTGGTACATGACATGTGTAATTTTAGCTACCATTAAGATGCTACCTTTTTGGTGTCTATATGCTACATAACCATACCATTCTCATCATAAAAAGAACAAGTTCATGGTAAAAAGTACACAACCTCATGAGTAAACTCTCAATACAAGTTCATATTTTTATCATAAACATGCAAGATCATGTCAAACATGTATATTCCAACACATTACAAATATGTGCATGTTTCAGCCAATAGAGCATGAATTTTCTGCAAGGGTGCACAATATAATATAACCATTGATAAGAGGTTCACTCAACAATTGTTTAACATTGCACCTGCAAGTTAAAAAGAAGAAGAGATTGGTAAAAAATATTACAACATTATCAACATCATGAGTTGAACAATGCAAGCAAACATCTTCATCAAAGCCTTCAATTTTATTTCTCGAATTGATCTATGAACTTCATTATAGAGGAAATCATATCATCCTTATATGATTTTTGCTAGATTGCCTTTAGCTTTCAATTTGTGAGTTTTCATTATCATAGCAATTGAGTGAAAAACTAGATAACAAGATAGACTTAGCAATGAGAATTTACCAGTAGATGGCTCAATTGTAATTCTCAAGAAATCTTATTTTGATATGGTAGAATGAAAACTGATGAAGACAATTGAATCCCCAACGTGGAGCTGGAAAAAATGATTGACTCACAAGGAGAGACATCTATAAATTGACACTTCTGATCTTCTTTCCTTTACTCTTTTATCTTTCACATTTACATTGCTATATGTTTACTTTGGGATAAGTTACACCGAAATGTCCTAATGTTTGGGACTAAATTCATTTGAGATCCTAACATTTTGAGTAGTTTAAAAGAGGTCCAAACGTTTAGAGAAGTGGGTTAATTGAGGTTCCAATATTTTTTAGTGGTTCAAAAAGGGATCACAATGTTTGGAGAAGTGGGTCGATTGAGGTCTCCATTGACATGTGTCAATAGAGAAATATTTAATTAAAACTCGAAAAACCCTTCTTCTAATGTCTCCATTGACATGTATCAATAGGAGAAATATTTAATTAAAACTTAGAAGACATTTTTCCAAACGTTGAGACCTTTTTGAAATTTTCGAAACGTTAGGACCTTAAATGAACTTACTTCCAAACGTTGGGAACTTCTATTGCGATTTACCGTTTAATTTTTTTCCCCTCATTTATATTTTCACTTTTTAACCCACTTCTTTCCTCTCTAATTTTAGAGAGAAATTTGTGGAAAATGAAGGAAAACAAATACAATTACTAAATTGTCCCCTTATTAATATTTCATAAAAACAATATAAAGGTAATTTTGTTAATTACTATCTCTATTTTTCTTAATTTCTTTCATAATTTACCAAACATAAAATAAAGATTCCACCTTCCATTTCCACCATTTTCTTTCCACCCATTTCCATTGATTTCTACTTTTGAGAAATTCTCCAAACACTACATAAGGGAAAGAAATCACAAAAAAAATTTTGAGACTTGATCTTCAGTCCCTAGAGATGACTTTTAGGTCTATACAAGATTCATTCCGACAATGAAAGAAATATAGCATCTTAGCAATAGTGTTGAAAATGCTCATCTGCTCAAAATTAAATAATAGGTTTTGAGTGTACTACACATTGCCACACAAGAAAAAAAAATCTTTATCAAGAGTTCTTGAACTCAGAGGGGAAAAAAGAAAAAGATTAGAAAATTAATTAGATACCTTTTATATGGTTTCCAAGTCAATTGTTAGGAAGGTGGCATAAGGGCTCATGGTACAAGAGAGGGCATATTATTTTGGGAAAGTAGTAGACTTCAAAGAAGTGCGTATTATTGTCGGCAAGTATGCCCCAACCCTAAAATGTAGGTTAGATTCCTCTTCTATTATCTTGCTTTGCTTTCTTGAGTGCAAAACACCCCCTGTAGATTTTGGTAGCTTGATGCAATATACTAGTTAGGAGAGGAAAGGTCAAGATACTATCAAGATGAGGCTTATAAGACAAATTCACCAACCTGATCTAGCTTCTCCCAAATGTGAAGAATTGTTTCATTCATTAACTCTAAAGTAAAATAACCCTAGAAAGAAATTACTACGGGAATTGAATGGAAATCAATCAAATGGAGATCATGAAGATGGTGGAAGGATTCTTTTGTACATCAAGGGAGGTCCAATCACACGAGCTAAAGCTAAGAGGATGAGGGAAGCTCTAGGAGCATTCATTGAGGATACTTGGAAGAAATAAGCTTTATGTCGAGCCTGGATTTTTCATTTTCTGGTTTCATTTTTCTTAATCCGATTTGTTAAACCCTAACACATTTGGTACAAAACCCTTGACTAGGAATTAAAAGAAATATATTTTTTTAAAATATTTTGGAGTCGCTATCCGATCAAGACCAGGAAAAATATAAGTTAGAATAAATGGATTGGTTAATTTTAACTTTGCTACTAGTTTGCCAAAAAAATGGATTTAAAACCAAATTTTATAAACCAGAGGTCTTGGATTCAGGCGCTATCTTATTAAAACCATATATTTATCGCTCAAAATTCATAACTTAAAATTCATCCTTTTAATGCTCAAAATAAATAAATAAGTAAATAAATAAATCAAATTTCATGAATTTCTATATTTACAATTCTATTTACAAATTAATAACAAAATCACTTAATATTTACAACTTAGCTAATTAATTCAAAATTTACAACATAACGGAATAAAATTAATTTTTTTAGAGTTTATGTTGTCCCGGAGATGTCTACGTACCCGCTAATCGGAATCACACAAACGTAGTTCTTTTCAGAAAATTTTAATTTGTTAGTTTATTTTAGATTTTTGAATTCTTTTCATTTTAAGTCTATTAAATTTTCTCTCTCTTTTGAAATGGATTTTTATGTGAGATCCTATTAATTACCTTTTTTGTCATATTTTTTTAGACATTAGGTTTTTCTATGTTTTAAATTTATATATATATATATACTTATAATATACTACTATTCAAACATAAATACATATATATATATATATATATTTTGGAAAAGAAAACAAATCCTACATAAACCCTATACTTATTTTATTATTTTTTGTCATTTTTTCTATTGTTTATAATAATAATAATAATAATAATAATAATAATAATAATAATATATTAACTTACTTGGGTCGGGTGAGATATGGAGTCAATTCAGAGCTGGTCGGAGGAGGAGGCTAAGGAGTTCGAAAACCATCAATTTGGGTGGTTTTGGACTGCCAAAATTGTTGAATTAGTCAATTGGGGAGCAATGAATGTTCTAGCGGAGGTGGTTTGCTTCGAAAATGGCCGAAAAGGGCGGTTTGGAGCTTCCAAAAACGGTGGCGTCAGAGTTCTTTGTGGATGTGGGGATTAAGCTTCAAAACTCGAATAAAAACTTCCAAAAGATAGATCAAGTACTTCTAAAGCTTCCTATTACACTCAAATTACTTGAGAAACCCTCTGAACCTATTGAATTCGAAAAATTTCGAATTTGATAAAAAATTCTCGATCTCATATTTGAACTTCTTTGAGTGGTTTTGAGAGTTTTTGATGATTATCGATGATGAGAATGAAGAACTTGACCCTTATTTATACTAATTAGAGGTCAAATTTGGTGGAAATTTGATCAAGATTCGAAGCACGCATGCACATGCAAATTTGGGTTCTTAAGCTTGATTGATCACGTTTTTACAACTTTCAAGTATGATTAGCCTTGGAATTGTGTTTAGTCTGATAAACTGAGTTTAATTCATGCTCAAGTTTAATTCGACAAAACGAATTCAAATTTTAGGAATTATTCTAGGTGTGAAACGAGTGTGTTCGTGTTTTTCAACTCGAAATTAAAGTATGAAAACACAATTTTTGAAGTCAAAATTTGATTCATACTTGTAGTATTCCAAGTCTACTTTAAGATCCCTTCATTGCAAAAACGAATGGGAAATTGGTCAAAAATTGCCATTTGCACGCGAAAACTGGGTTTGCTTATTGAAGAAGACAACGCGTGTGCGTACCTATGCAAAAAAAAAAAAAATATCGCATTTTCCTTCCACGTGGATCGAACTCGAGTCTTCATTGTGTGTGTGCATTCGTTTTACCGGCAGGCTATTTGGCCTGTGCCTCGGTTTCTTTTGTACTCAAATTGTATTTACGGCTTCCCAAAAATTTAGGTTTAATTAGATAAACTTAATTTAATTAACTCAAAATAAATTTATAATAAAAATTAGTATTATATCAAGCCCAAAAAATATTTTACAAAATTATTACCATTTTTTTTCCTTTTTTCTCCCTTTTATTTCTTTTTGTTTTCTTCTTTCTCTTTTTTTTCTACTTTTTTTTAGTATTCATAACAATTTACGGGCTTAACATAATATTAATTTTCACTATAAATTAAAGCCTTAAATAGGTAAAAATGGGGTGTCTACAGCTGCCAATCTTTATGGTGAAGTTTGTTAAAACTTTACCATAGAGATAAAGAAAGACCCCATTTTATTTTTTTGAAAACTTATGGCCAACTTGTAGGTAAAATCAGTGCCTATGCAAAATGTCCAATGTGGGTGACTTGGCCGAGAAAGTGAAGGTCTTCTGATCCTAAACCTTGGAAAGGTGGCAACAGCTTTCAGTGAAATTACTGTAATTTGGAAAATCATTTTACCCTAACCACTAGAAAAGGCACAAACAAACTCCGACTCCTTTCTTTTTTTTTTTGAAAAAAAAAGGTTGCTGGATTATTTGTCGAATCTAAGTTTGATTGGGATGCTAAGTCATCTATTAGACCTAGGCTAAGTGATGTGCTAAGTCATCTATCGAACTAGGCTTAGGGTGTGCTAAGGCATCTGTCGGACTTAGGCTTGTGAAAAAGAATTGATCTGCTATCCCTTTGTCGGGTATGGGCTTATGAAAAAAAATTGGGTTTCCATCCATCTGTCGGGTATAGACTTACAAAAAGAAAAGGCCTACCATCCACCTCTCGGGTATAGGCTTACGAAAAGAATTTGGATGCCATCCATCTGTCAGGTATGGGCTTATAAAAAGAAAAGGTCTGCCATCCATCTGTCGAGTATGGGCTTACGAAGAGAATTAGGATGCCATCCATTTGTCGGGTATGGGCTTACAAAATAGAATTGGGTTACCATCCATCTGTGGGGTATAAGCTTACAAAAAGAAAAGCCTACCATCCATCTGTCAGGTATGGGCTTATGAAAAGAATTGGGCCGCCATCCATTTGTCGGGTATGGGTTTACAAAAAGAAAAGGTCTGCCATCCATCTGTTGGGTATGGGCTTATGAAAAGAATTGGGATGCCATCCTTCTGTTGGGTATGGGCTTACAAAAGAGAATTAGGTTACCATCCATCTGTCGAGTATAGGCTTATAAAAGAGAATTAGGCTGCCATCTATCTGTCAAGTATGGCTTACGAAAAGAAAAAGCCTGCCATCTATCTGTTGGGTATGGGCTTATGAAAAGAATTGGGCTACCATCCATCTGTTGGGTATGGGCTCACAAAAAGAAAGGTCTGATATCCATCTGCTGGTAGAGGCTTACGAAATGAATTGAGATGTCATAAATTTGTCGGGTATGGGCTTACAAAAAGAATTAGTTTGCAAAATGTTTTAGAAGAAGCTTTTTAACCTTACTGGCTTTTCCGTGATCAATGAAAAGACAGTTATCTGGTATTATGTTCATGAATCCCATTAACACCGGCCTTGCATCAACATTGATGGTACCCTTTCTTTGAGCTTGTTTCTTCTTTGTGACATTGCTCTAAAGCTTCTTGGCTGAGCAATTGGCTTACAAGAATTGGCTGTTCCTACATAGCTTAATTTCCTCAAGTAAAAGTTAATCCTATAATTAGAATGAAACATATGTTTCTCGATTTTAAGATATGCTCAAATCATTCTCTCACTTTTCACTCGTGTTTGTATCAAAGTTAGGAAGTTATCTTTGAAGGTGGATTGATTGCGTGTTGAACCGAATTTGGAGACTTTTAGAGATATCCAATTTTCTTGAAATTAATGAAAATAAAATCAAATGAATACCATGAACGACAAACTTCTCATTACCTCACCAGATAACACTTTTCACTATGTAAGGTCCTTCGTAGTTTGGTGTAAACTTTCCCTAAGGTCTTGCACATTGGACAATATCTTTCTCAACACTAAATCACCTTCTTGAAAATTTCGTGACTTGACTTTCTTATTAAAAGCTATGGCCACTCTTTGTTAGTACAGTTGCCCATGACACATGACGGTTAACCTTCTTTCATCAATGAGGTCGAACTGTTCAACCCATTATTTTACCCATTCGGCATCTTCGAGCTCAGTTTCTTCTAGGATTCAGCATGAAGGTATTTCAATCCTTATTTTTAAGATGGCCTCAGTTCCATATACCAAGGAGCTAATGGATGTTTGGTAAGCCATTAATGCAAGTGGAAGCATTTCATGCCAATATTTATAGGCAACGGCCATTTTTTCAATAATCTTTTTGATGTTCTTGTTGGTAGCTTCGACTGCCCCATTCATTTGCGAACGATAAGGAGTGGATTTTTGGTACTTAATCTTGAATTGCTGACATAAATCAATCATCACTTTATTATTCAAATTCGTACCATTATCAGTGATGATACTTTCTGGCGTTCCATATTGTGTGCTAATGTCTCTTTTGATGAATCGCACCACAACTCCTTTCGTCACATTGACTCCATGGTCAGCCAAAAATAACATAGCCTCATGATTTTTTTTATTTTTTTTTACTAATGTAGCTACTCATGTGAGGTCTACACACTCTTCATGACCTCTTCCATAAGTTGCTTGGCTTCTTTCTCATCTAAGCATCTTAACAAAGTCTTGTCAAAAGACCTTTTATATAATGCGGTTCTACTCAACGGAAATGACTCGCTAATCTTCTTAATGATTTTTTATCTCTCTTTATCGCATTCTCAGGATAATTGCCCATTTGGAGGAATGTTTTGATGTCATGGAACCATGGTTCAGCCAGTTCAATAACAACACAGAACGCAAGTTTGTCTTCCACCCAGACCTGTAAGGCTGTATTTCCATCCCTTTAGTGAATTGGATCATAGAAGCAAGGGTGGCCAAAGCATCAGCAAACTGATTTTGGGTTCTAGGTACATAAGTGAAGGACACTTTCTTGAACTTTTCTGCCAATTCTGCTAAGTAATGATGATAGGGAGAATCAATTTGGGGTTCTTAGTTTTGAACTTTCCTTGAGTCTGGAAAATGATTAGTGAGGAATCTCCAAATACTTCTAATTCATCGATTTCCATATCGATTGCCATCTTTAATCCCATAATGCAAGCTTCATATTCAACTACAATGTTGGTATAGGGAAACATCAATCTAGCCAATGCTGGGAATTGATTTCCTTAAGGTGAAACAAGGACTGCCCCAATCCCACATCCATATACGTTGGCTGCTCCATCAAAGTACAACTTCCACTTAGACGGTCCATGTCCTTTATCCACCTCAATTACCCGTTTGCCTTCATTAGGGAATTGATCTTGTTTCCTCAATTCCTCGTCATCAATCAGACTTTCGGCGAGTTGATCGACTAATGATTGCCCTTTGATCGAATTCTAACTCACATATAATGTCAAACTCAGAAAGTAACATCTGCCATTTAGATACTCTCCCGATCAAATCTGGTTTATTTGCCAAGTATCTCAAAGGGTCGTGCTTTGTAATGAGTTCAATCGAGTAGAAAAGTGTATAGTGCCTAAGTCGATGCATAATCCGAACTAATGCACAACAAGTTCTTTCAACTTCGGAGTACTTTTGTACTCCGTTTGTAAATTTTTTACTTAGGTAGTAAACTACCCTTTCTTTTTTGTTTCAATCCTTTTGCCTTAGCACGCATCCCATAGATTCAGGAAGAATTGTTAGATATAGGAATAAGGGTAGCTTGGGCATTAGAGTTATTAGTACTGACGATTCATCAAATATTGCCTGATTTTATTGAATGCGTCTTCACATTCTTCATTCCATTGTATCCAGGAGTTCTTTTTTAGCAACTTCAATAACGGGCGGCATTTGTCGGTCAATTGGGAAATAAACTGAGCGATGTAATTTAATCTCCCCAAAAGGCCCTGACCTCTTTTAATGTCTTTGGAGGAGATAAGTCTACTATTGCAACTTTGTCTAGGTCAATTTCAATTCCCCTTGGACTGACCATGAATCCTAAAAGTTTTCCTGATGTTACTCCAAAAGTGCACTTTTTAGGGTTTAATTTCAACCGAAATATCCTCAATCTTTCAAAAAGCTTTCTTAATACATGATATTCTCCTTCTTTTGTCTTAAGGATCATATCATCAACGTATACGTCTACTTCTTTGTGCATCATGTCATGGAGTATTGCAAGCATTGCCCGTTGATAAGTTGCTCCAGGGTTTTTAAGACCGAAAGGTATTACTTTATAACAAAAGGTGCCCTAAGAAGTGACAGATGTCATCTTAGTTTTGTCCTCTTCTTCCATTCGTATCTGTTATATCTTGAGAATCCATCCATAAATGAGAAAAGATGGCTTCCAACAGTATTGTCTACCAAAACATCTATGTGGAGTAATGGGAAGTTGTCTTTCGGTGTTGCTTGGTTCAAATATCGAAAGTCGACACAAATTCTAACCTTCTCATTCTTTTTGAGAACCGGTACTATGTTGGCCACCCATTCCGAGTAATCTGATACTTCAATGAAACCTACTTCGAGCAGTTTTTTCAATTCTTCCTTTATCTGTAACAACAAATTTGGTCTAGAATGCCTTAGTTTCTATCTTTTGGGTTTAATGTCCTCCTTGGTTGGTAGTTTATGAACCATGATCGATGGATCTAAATTGGGCATGTCATCATAAGACCACGTGAAAATGTCCAAATATTCAGCCAAGAGTTTAGTCAAACCGCCTTTCTCCTTTTCAGGCAAGTTTCCCCTAATTTTCAACTTCTTGGGACTCTCTTCTATTCCGAGATTAATCATCTCAATGGGTTATGAGGTTTCAATTCCTCTTTGTTCAAAGTTTTTCCAGTTTTTCTATGTTCTATCTTGATAATTGACATTATCTTCATTGACTAACCTAGTAGGGACAGAGGTGATATTGATATTTTCATTAATTACAGGCACGAGATATCTTTGAACTTCATCACAATGATCGGATCTGGATAGATATAAACGATGAATATATGAGAATATGGAAAGAGAAATTTAGAAGAAATAGACTTTCACTGATATGCAAGGTGTTTGGTTATAGTTATTTGAGCATATCACAAAAATAGAAAAACATAACAATATCCCAATCAAGAGATCAACCCTTACTCAAAGAACTTAAAACTATTATAGGGAATGGAAAACCAATTGCTCAAAGTCGCTTTATTTGCCAGAGCGATCTTAGCAGCATCTGGTTGTTGAATGTGGTGAGGCTTTGGAAAGGAGTCCTTGATGTGCGGAATCTTGATGGTCGGATCGTATTCCCTATCTATCTTTCTTCTTCGAATCGCACTTTTCATTTCCGCTACCTCAGCCGAGGTAAGAGAGTAACCTAACCCAAAAGTCCAAACATGAGTTTCTTTTTCTTTAAATAGTACATAAACTTCCTCAAACACCAGCGACGTAGATCCAAGATCTTCCCAACAACAAATTGAATGTTCTTGGAATATCCAACACGTAGAAGGGTATGATGAAGGTTTGTGGTGCAATGATGATTTCCAACTCAATTTCTCCCACAATCTCTCTTTTGGAACCGTCAAATGCCCGGACAGTAGTGGAGTTAGGCTTAATGTTTGATGACTCTATTTCTAGCAAATTTAAGGTAGCCAAAGGGCATACATTGAGGGATGACCTATTGTCAATGAGGACTCTTGAGATGATCTTGTCATTGCTTTTGACTACTATATGGGGCCTTGTTATGCTGTCCTTCTCCTTTTAATTCCTCATATGAGAATGTGACTTCATTCCTTGCAAAAATGGAATTAATCACATACCCGAGAGTGTTTTCAGATGTGTCTTCGGGAATCTTTAATTCTCTTAGAACCTTGAACAAAGCTTCTTAGTGGGCTTCAGAGCTTACTAGTAAACTCATAAATGAAATTTGGGCAGGTGTTTTAGCCAATTGCTCAACCTTGCAAGTGATGACTTGTCCTTCTCTTTCTCTCTTTCCTCTTTGTCTTGATGAGACGGTTCCTCAGTCATGTTCTTTTCGCTTGGGTCATAAATTCTTCTTGATCAAGTGAGACCGCCGATCATTGCCATAGAGGCATGATTCGCTACCAGGTAATTAAAAGGAGCAGCTTTGTAATTACTTGAAGCAATTGGTATTTGAAAATTGTAGCGTTTAGGCTTTCAAGTGATTACTTCTTCTTCATTTTTGGACCACTCGATCTTGATCGATCTTGTGCCTTCCTCGATCATTCCTATGAATTCTCCCTCATTATCAACTTCTTCAAACTCTAGGCCCCATCCAATTGCTGGGGCATCGGCATAAATGCGAGGTTTGAACCAATAATCCACCAAATATTGGTATTTTTCTTCTTCTCCCAAAGTTCTATAGTTGGATCTCTTACCTGGTACCTTTCCCATAACTCAACATGAGTACTCTAGTTCCTCTTCTTTGGGATTAACATTTCCATGATGTTCTCCTTCGTGATGACCCCGTCTTGCAGAAGTTGGTAAATGGCTGGCTTGGTCTTAGTACAATCTCTCAGATTGCGGTAAAGCAAATGACCCATCTTTCAGAGATTCCATGCCACTTGTTCTATTATGATAGGCAATTCATCCAAATTTATTTCGGACTCTAGGGTTTCAAGGGTGTTCATATTGATTATGTGACCATGGTTCTGTAAAAGATTGGTTGAAACATTTGGAGTCTCCACAAAGTCCAATTGGATGATCTTGGCATTGATGAGATCTCGAATCTTATGTTTGAACCTCCACCAATCATCCATAAAATGTCCTATTTGCCTAAAATGGTAGTCGCACTTCAGATCAGGATTAAAACTTTTGGGCTTATGACCTTCTCTTGGTACCTCAAAATTGATTAAGTTGTCATCCCTTGACTTGGCCAACACTTGACTAAGTGGAACCAAAATTCGGGTGAACTTTTGCTTGTCACCGAAACGGGGCTATTGGTGTAGGACTATTGTTTGCGAGTTTGAATTTGAATTGGTTGCCAAAATAAGAGGCTGAGATGGCCTGGCAAAATCTGAAGTGTTGACCATGCTTATGGTCGAATCCTTTCCTTTGTATGGGGTAGTCTTTGACATTGGGAACTTCCATTCAGACTACAGTTTTCCAGTTGAGACTACATTTTCAATTCTACATCCAGCTACAACCACTTTAGAAAAGATATTTGACGCGTGTCCCACAAGATGTGAGAAAAATAACTCATCCAAAGTATTGATAAAAGTGAATGTCAAATCTTTTTCTGGCAACAGGGTGGTGATTCTGGCAGCTAAAGCCCTCCACTGTTGGATATTCTTTGAACAACTCATCTTTCTTCTTTTTCATGTTACTTAGATCCCAAACTGACGGTGCCATCTCAATGTTGAATTTGTATTGTTTGAAGAATGCCCTTGCTAGCTTGTCCTAGGTGTTAATTTCCTAAGGATCCAATTAGTCATACTAGGCCAGTGTCGGTCCTGTGAGACTATCCTAGAAAGTTTGCACCATTAACTTATTACATATTGTCCCATCCTTCGCATGTATAACCTTGTGTGCATGTTAGGGCGACCAGTCTCATCATATTTTTCAATTTCGGGTGCCTTGAAATTTTCTAGAAATGCGCTTTCCTTAAACTGTGGTAAGTTTAAGATTGTGGATTGATCAAAGCCATCAAATGTCTTCATTTTTTCAAACAATTTTCTCTTCATTTCCTTAACTTGAGCCTCGAGCTCCTTTTTGAATTCAATAGCATTGAATTCATGTTAAGTTTCATCACTGTCGAGGGGTTGACTGTCGATCCCCTTCTGTATTCTTGAAAATCCTTCCTGCGGTGTAGGAGCCTTGAACTGATCGAAATTCTGAGTTAGGGTTTGCATCTGTTCAACAACCTTAAGTAACATTTGCTCCATCGAGTCAAGCCTTTGTTCAATGGACTGATTGAAGGTATTGTTGCTGGAAGTAATCATCTTTGTGCAAGACCGGGTGTTAATAGGACTTCTTAGTTGTTTAGACGCTATCTTTCAAGACTTGGTAAGAAACTCAAGTATTTGGTCAGTATATTTTGAAAACTCACTT
The DNA here is from genome assembly GCA_024138025.1 of Combretum micranthum. Classification (NCBI taxonomy): domain Eukaryota; kingdom Viridiplantae; phylum Streptophyta; class Magnoliopsida; order Myrtales; family Combretaceae; genus Combretum; species Combretum micranthum. Next base: position 177,010 of record JAMXBD010002340.1, on the reverse strand, counting down.
CTTGTTCTGGGAATAAATCAAAGAATGAATCATATGCCAAAAGTATAAGGATGCAACACACACATGCAAATGAGGATGACGACTAAAAATTGTGGTGAATCTTAAATATTTCATTGGAGTTGCATTTCTTTCAAAAATAGGAGTCTAAAATCTCCATTATTACATTCTTTCTTCTCCTATTTCTCTTACATTTTTTTAAATACAACTCCTTTTTTTTCTTGTTGATTCACCATAAAAAAAATGTAGTCACCATCCCATGATAATGAATGCAAGATTTGGTGGGTTCTAAAGGTTCCCCAATTTTAGCGGACCACAGGTTGGCACTAAATTGGAGTGAGAGGTCATTTCGTGAACCAGAAGGTGGAAAGCCAAAGCCCTTGGATCCTACTTGCGACCTCCCTGCCTAGGGTCCTAAGATGGCCTAGTTCTGACTGTATCTAACACACATTTCATGAAAAATAAAAAAAAATGCCACAATTATTTACAAAAGTTCCTCTCTTTTTTTTTTCCTACATTACTGTAAAAAATATTAGTACAACTATTTACAAATTAATAGCTATACAAGTAATATACAAAAATGAACATGAAAAGGATAAAAATTAAATTTTAAATTTTAAGTGGCTAGCCCTCTTTAAAAATATAAAATCTTCCCTAGTGGAGTCACCAAGCTGTCGAGCTGGATTTTTCATTTTTTCTGGTTTCATTTCTCTTAATCCGATTTGTGCCAAACCCTAACCCATTTGGTACAAACCCTCAACTAGGAATTAAAAGAGATATATTTTTGAAAATATTTTGGAGTCGCCACCCAAACAAGACCGGGAAAAATATAAGTTAGAATCAATGGGTTGGTTAATTATAACTTTGCTACTAGTCTGCGAAAAAAGTAGATTTAAAACCAAATTTTATAAACCAGAGGTTTTGGATTCGGGGGCTATCCTATTAAAACCATATGGTTACCACTTAAAATTTATTCTTTTAATGCTCAAAATAAATAAATAAGTAAATCAACAAATCAAATTTCATGAATTTCTATATTTACAATTCTATTTACAAATTAATAACAAAATCACTTAGTATTTACAACTTAACTAATTAATTTGAAATTTACAAGATAATGGAATAAAAATAATTTTTTTAGAGTTTATGTTGCCCCGGAGGTGCCTACGTACCTGCTATTCGGGATCAGACAAACATAGTTCGTTTTAGAAAATTTTAATTTGTTGGTTTATTTTAGATTTTTGAATTCTTTTCATTTTAAGTCTATTAAATTTTATCTCTTTTTTGAAACGGATTTTTATGTGGGATCTTAATAATTACCTTTTTTGTCACATGTTTTTAGAAAATAGCTTTTTCTATGTTTTAAATTTATATATATATATATATATATATATGCTTTATAATATACTACTATTCAAACATAAATACATATATAGATATATATATTTTGGAAAAGAAAACAAATCCTACACAAACCTTATACTTATTTTATTATTTTTCATCATTTTTTTTGTTTTTTCTATTGTTTATTGACTATAATAATAATGATAATAATAATATATTAACTTACCTGGGTCAGATAGGATTTGGAGTCAATTCGGAGCTGGGTTGCTAGAATTGGTTATCGGAGGAGGCTAAAGAGTTCGAAAACCATCAATTTAGGTGGTTTTGGACGGCCAAAATTGCTAGATTAGTCAACTGGGGAGCGGTAGCGGCAAATGTTCTAGCAGAGGTGCTTTGCTTTGAAAATGGCCGAAATGGGTGGTTCAGAGCTTCCAAGCACGGCAACCATCGGAGTTCTTCGTGGATGTGGGGATTAAGCTTCAAAACTCGAATAAAAACTTCCAAAAGACAGATCAAGTACTTCTAAAGCTTCCTATTACACTCAAATTACTTGAGAAACCCTCTGAACCTATTGAATTCAAAAATTTCGAATTTGAACGAAAATTCCCAATCTTAGATTCGAACTTCTTTGAGTGTTTTTGAGAGTTTTTTATGATTGTTGATGATGGGAATGAAGAACTCGACCCCCATTTATACTAATTAGAGGTCGAATTTGATGGGAATTTGATCAAGATCTAAAGAACCCATGCACATGCGAATTTGGGTTTCTGAGCTTGATTGATCACGTTTTTACAATTTTCAAGTGTGATTGGCCTTGGAATTGTGTTGAGTGTGATAAACTGAGTTTAATTCATGCTCTTGGAAGTTTAATTATTCAAAACGAATTTGAATTTTAGGAATTGTTCCACGAGTGTGTTTATGTTTTTCAACTCGAAATTAAAGTGTGAAACACAATTTTTGAAGTCAATAGGTTCAGAGGGTTTCTCAAGTAATTTGAGTGTAATAGGAAGCTTTAGGAGTACTTGATCTGTCTTTTGGAAGTTTTAAACAATGATCAATCTTACTTTCTAAATAAGCTAATTATAGTGTTTTAGGCATATTTTGGTTTAGGCTTTACATTGGTTGAAAGTAAGACTTAATTAAATAGTGTTTTTACAAGTGTTTTGGGCTGGGCTTGTACTAAAAATGTGGAGGACTAATTAGTTTCCTTTTATTTATGTCTGTGTGGGTTAGATTTTTTTTTTTTTAAGCCTAATAGCTCTTAATTGTCTTTTAGGGTTTCTTTCTTATGTTTAGGCAGCCTAAAAATAAGCTTCTACATTGTTTTTGACCAACATTGAATACAGATCATATTTCCTTTTGTGAGAGTTTCTCTCTTCTTGTTCTCTTGAGAACTTGTAAACTTACCAATATCAACATCTTGTGGCGTTCAAACTATTTTATACCTTTCATTCGAGTTTGCAATACAACTTTGGGTCAAGGTTTTCTCCTTACAATCTAATTTATCTTTCCTTAAGGCTATGCTTCCGCATACTTTTGTTGGGTTTCAAGTTTAGTATACTTGAAGTTCACATCAGAATTATGAGTAGCATAGAAGATTGTGACGTTATAAGTTATAACATTCCATATAATTCAATCACGAGCCATGGATAAAGGTCAAGCCAGATTATACACCTCATATTTTCTTTCTTCAGCCAAAAATGAGAAAGGAAAGTAGGATTGAAGGCGCTTCGAATGTTTATAATTTAAATGGAAAGCACTAGCTTCAAGGCCTAATGTAAGAGGAAGACAGTTAAAATCATTACCAATGACCTTCATGTAACAATGCAATTGAAATTTTTATTCAGGAAGCTGATCGCTCACTTTTGGTATTGAGTAAAAATGTTTTTACTGGTAGTGCAAATGAGATGTCCCAATATCTTAGTTCTTTTCCACAAATAGGACTTAAATCAAAAGAAAAAGAACTCGTACCCATCAATGAATTAAGTAGGTTCAACCATTCTTCTCCTACCTTTTTTGTGAGTCATGCTATCATGGCATAATAAGAGGACTAACTTGGATTAGGTGGTCATAATTCAGCCTGGTTTGAGCAAGCTTAAAGTCTAATTACCGTCATGTAATTTTTGATGCACACATATATAAGATGAAAGAATGCAACCATATTTGAATACGCTTAAATAATAATTCCTATAAAGTGCATTATCTTTTTCAATCACTTTTCAAAGATAATAAAAAACAGAATGCAATAATTGCAATTAATAAGCAACCATGTAAATTGCTATCCATTTGATTAGCATCTACTAAGTGGCTTATGCTTATTCTTTCATTATATTTCATATCACAAATGCATTTGATAGAATCATGAATCACGATGTCATAAAAGGATAGAGGCACTCAAGAGTAACAAACTTGGATAGAGGAAACCTTGTTGGTATTGTCTTGTTAGAGTGAGATATAAACCATGACACCTCGATGTTCTTACAAAAAATAACTAACAACATTGATATTTGCAAAAACTTTGCTTTAAAGTAATAATAAGGAGATTTATATGCAGAGGTTAACATGATACTACTTTTGATTAAAGATTTTCTTATGAAAAATAGGAGTGTCCAGTAATGAATTGGCATTGTTTGAGGAGTATGTCAAAAGGCCCACCTAATTCGAGGAGTTTTTGGATATTTTAGCCACAAAGTTAAATTATACAATGCTCATATTAGAATGTGCATAAAAAATAAATAAATAGATAGAAATATAATATTCTAGTTATCATCTTCAAATAGCATTATAAATTTTGGGCAGGTATTAAACTTACAATTTAGACAAGCAAGTACTTCCCTTCTCCGAGTTTCTAACTTTTCCCTAATGTCTACTATAGTTTCGAAGTTAAGAGCATATGAAACTTTCAGTTAATTCCCTAGAAAAATGAAATCATCTAACTTTGTTTTGGCAAACATACATATGGCTGAGCCATTGAACACTATTACACCAATCCATAATCCAAAGACTTCAACAAATCACTATATGTAATAACTAAAAAATGCAATTTCAACACAATATATTACCTAGCATCGCAAACAATAGGGAAATTAATGCGACAAACATCCATATAAAACTTACATTCTTCTTTGCCTATCGATTTTGATAAAATCATATTTTACATAACTTTTAATAAGCAATTAGTGATTAATTTGTCTTGAATTTTATGAAAATTACTAAAATTGGTACTCGGATTGTTTAAGTTCATGTTTCAGGTCTAAATTGAACAAAGGAAAGTATAATAAGGAAGTTTGAGCTGAAATTGAAAAATCTCAAGGGGTACATCGACTTTTCTGGAGCATAAGCCGTCGGCATACAGTCGGCTTAAAGGACGATCAGAATGTTAAACCTTAACACTGCCTCTATGCTGTCGTCTTTCAACCTAGCTTTGAAGTGGAACAGATTCAAGAATTTAAAGGCCGACAAAATTGTCCCATACATCGCCAGCCTTGGGCGGTGTAGGCTGAAGATTAGTAACCAAGAATCAAGCATTGGTTCAACACTGCCAGTGTAGAAGGAGGAAAAAGCCAGCTTCTACAATTTCATCAAACGCTGGCTTTTTGGGAATCAAAGCCGCCGGCATAGAAAGTGTAACTGCCGGCGTATGTTTTGTAACTGCAAAAATTAGATGAAACACGTGTAATTTTTCTTATATATTCTAGGGTTTCCTTCAGATAGGGACATTCGAAAATCATCAAAAAAGAGAGAAAAAGAGAGTTCTAAAAATGTTTGAGTTTGTTTCTTCTTTAAGGCACTAAAACCATATTGTTCTAGCAACATAGAGGTGATTAGGGCTTAGATACAATCAAGTAGTGCCTACATTCATGGGATCATGGATCTAGAGACATCAATTTATGGAAATGAATCAATTTTGAGGTGTTTCTATCCCTGTTTTATTATATATATATATATATATATATATGATTGATTGTATTTTGAGATGCTTGTTCATAGATTATTATGCATACGAATGAATGGATTCAATGAATTGATTTATGAATTATATTGATATTGATTTTAATTATTAGCGAATTTAGTTATCTTTACTTTTAATCTGTTTAATATGTGCCTGATCAACATAAACTAGATGGATAGGATTAGAGATATCCGGGAGGGATTCGATGATCCATACAAGTAAAACTTAAGTTTTTGAAAAAGATTTGTCATAGGTATATGCAAGTCTGTGATGAGATTTAAGAATTCACTGATCTTATTGCAGTTAGAATTACAAATTTAGGTCACTTGGTGGTGCTTATTTTGTAGTTTTAACTAGAATAGTAATTTTGATGAGAGCAAATTACTATTAAACAGTTAATCATAGATAAATTAACTTGGCAGGATAGTTTATGTTATGATAGGATTTTTGCTACTCCGGAAGGTGAGCAATTTCTAGTGAATTTGATTAAATCCCTAATAATCAACTTCAAATATCAATTTGAAGCATGAGTTATTTCAAATGAGAATATAAATGCATTATTATTTGTATCTGCATTTCCTAAACCTATATCCCTCATTGTTGCTGCTAGAATATCCAGTTTTAATCCTTAAAAATCAATTGATAGTAAATTTTTAGTCAATCACTATAGAGTAATTAAGAATCTGAAATTTGATAGCTTAGATGAGGGTAAGATTCAAATTCTAGTAATTAGCTATATAGCTCCCTGTGGATATGACCTAGACTTCCTGGATAATACTGCATTGTGTCTGGCAATTTTGCTGACTAGTTAAGTATTACACTTATGTTTGAATTGAAAATTATTAGAGTATAATAGGTGTAAATACTGCAGTTTCAAAATCTGAATGTGATAATCAATAAACACATTAAGATTCATCATAAAAATAAACTACTTCTAAAAAAACAGATGGTTAAACATTGAAGATTCCAATGTACACGCCCAATAATAATAAAGGCATACTATTGAATGAGGAGTAGAAAAATTGGAATTAGTTAGTCATAACAAACCAAAAAGCATAAAATATGATGCTTCGAATAACACATTAATAATCATAAATATCTCATATGTGTGTACATAAAAAAAAAAAAGGGAGGAGCGTTAATTCTTCAATATCGCCATAAGTTGAGAAAAGCTTTGACAATCTATCACCACAACCCAAACCAGGAACGTTTCTTACAATCAGATACCTACAATTGCACTAAAAAAACATTTTGATTGATTTATTTATTTATTTTTCATTTTGATATGGTTTTGCCAAATGTATTTGTAATAAATACGTAAAGTTTGATTAAAAAATTCACATATCCAATCATACATTTATAGATATCAGTCGGATACATAAGAATCTGATGATCTCCGAATCTTAATTCTAACTTGCTAAAGTAGCTAGCTCCATGCAATTCATCAAATAGATCTTCAACTATGGATATAAGAAAACAATCCTTTATCATTTACTTACTAAGTTTCCTGTAATCCACACATATCCTCCATGTGTTATTTTTTTTCCTTAACTAACACCACTGGTAATGCAAAAGGACTATGGCTTGGGTGTATGGTCCACTTAACATCATCTCTTTAACCATTTCCTCAAGGATGGATTTTTCTATGTTGGAGTACTCATATTCTAATCTCCTTAATTTTACATAACCCGATTATAATAAATATTATAAATAAAATGTAGAATCATAAAAGAACTATAACAAAAATATCAAAAATCACTCTAAATTTTTTGCGATTTAAATTTTAAGTATAAACAAATTAGAATAAAGAATTTTTATCACTAAGACTTTAAAAAATCAAAATGTTCGAAATAAAGAATAAAAAAAACTGTTTAATGTTTAAGAACTTAAGTTTTGATATTCGAAACATATCAATACCTCTAAGTTAAATAATTCTGAGTCTACAAAAAACTAAAATTTTAATCTAACCTAGTAACTTATAATTAGTATAAAGAAAAATGTAATAAATATAGAATAAATATTAAATTTCTAATCTAATAAAAACTCTAGAATAAATCTATAAGTAGTAATGAATTCATATGTAATTTTAAACCCTATAAATTTATAAAAAAGTCAAATAAAGAGCAATATAATTATTAATTTATCAAAATACCGCCAAACAAAACTTTTAGACAGATAAAATACAATTTACGATAGCAGGTATAAAAGCTGAAAAGTAAAAGCCTTAAACTAAAGATTCTATGTATACCAAAGTGTTCAGAATATTTAATATTGATAATATGTAAATTTTTATCCAAAAATATTATCGAATCAGTATTTATCATACACGTTATTTAGATCTGCAAAATTAACTTTTTGCACAAGTTCATATTTTTGCCTACTCCTTACATAGTTATTGGTTATAAATTCATCAACTTCGTTTTATTTTTGTATTTCCATTCATCATGTTTCCCTTATATATTTTTTTATTTTCTTTTCACGTTTTCTCTCCTCTTTATTTTGAATCTTCTCTATACGTAATAATACATACACAATGACACATATACACATGTCTTTAATAGAAATTTTATGTATATAATGGTGTTCAGAATATTTAATACTAATAATATGTAAATTTTTATCTAAAAATATTATCGAATAAGTTTTCATCATACGTGTTACTTGGACCTGCAAAATTGACTTTTTGCATAAGTTCATATTTTTCCCCACTCCTTACACAGATGTTGGTTATAAATTTTATCATCTTCTCTTTGTTTTTTCATTTCCATTCATCCTATCTATCTTATATTTTTTTTATTATTTCTTTTCACGTTCTTTCTTGAACAAATGTGATGCAAATCTTCAAATTTATCGTTGATTTTCCCTCGGAGAAGCTACAGCCGAAATGCACGTCACTTGATCAAATAATACACATTTAAAGTCAAGAAAAACAATGACCCAAACCAATCCAAATTAGCCAAATCAACAAGAACAATTAATGCATGAGAAATCATTCAATGCAAATTGCATTTCGGTAGAGAAAATTTGCTCATCCTTGGTCGAAAGTTTTGAGCTGCTACCTCTATCTTATATATATAGGACCCTTTACTGAACAAAACAACAAAGCAAATGAACCCATTTAGTAGCTAATAATAACCCAAAAACAACGGCGAAAATAGTAAATAAAAATACACAAACACACACACACACAACTCCAATAAACACGCTTAGGAAATCAACATAGTAAGGTAAGTTAAATTCATTTCAAGTTAATTTATGTATTAAACCTTAGTTTAAATCATATTCTCATCTATTTAGGATTCGTGCCAAGCTTTGAGTTGGTCTACCAACACTATAACAACTCAAATAAGGTAAATCTAATCTTAAAACTTCATATATGTATTATGATATGTAGAAGCTAGGAAATCATAGAGTATGATGATTATATGATGTTTTATGTATTGATATATCACATGTGATACATAAAAAGTATGGAAAAACACTTAGAAGAAGTTTAAACACAAGTATAATATACAAAAAAATTAAGAAAAGTTAGTTCGAAACGAAGGAAAAACAAGGAAGATGATGAAACAGTGACAATACCGGCCCTAAGCCAGTTGTGTATGTGCTAAAGGCTAGCAGCGTAAAGGGATACGCCGGCGGTGTTGAGGCAGCGTACTCTGGAACAAAAGCCATGTAAATTTTGAAAACACATAAATTGAAAGAATGCCGGCACATGGAGTTCAACGCCGGCGGCGTTTAAGCTAGCATGAGTTGAAACGCTAGCGATCTTTGAAGCCAGCGTTTCCTGGACCTCGAAGCTTGTAAATTTTACACGAACACCAACAATATAGAGTTCAACGCCAGCAACATTGGAGCCAGTGTACGTGTAAAATCTCTCTGGAACGAATCTATTCGTACGAAATAGATTATATATGTATATATAATAATAACAACAACAACAACAATAGGAGATAAAATTTTGAAAATAAATAAATATGAATAATTTTAAGAATAATAAGTTCAAATATTTGTTAAGTGCTATATTTTAATAACCAAATTATAAATAAGAAACACTTTAGTTAAAATTAGACAAAATAATTAGATTATAATAAATTATTCAATCATTATTTCATATAGATAAATATGTGTGTGTGTGTGTGTGTGTGTTTAATAAAAGAAATAAAATAATATTTAAAAAGGTAAATCCAAACAAAAAGATTTAAATATAAAATATAATAATGGTAATTTAGCAACTTCTAAAATTATTGAAAAATATCACTTACAATATTATTGCTAATATTAATATATTGTACGAATAAAAATGAATTATAAATATTCTAAATAATTAACTAGTATAGATATATATGAATGGAAAATTTAATAAGTTAAAATTATGAACAATGTGATCTCCAAAAATAACAAAATAATTACATGAAGTAAAATAAGAGGAACATAATAAAATTAAATGATAAAAAATAAATATTAGTTAATATTAAAGAACAGTCTAAAAGTGATGATAACAGTAATAATAAAATATCAGTTTATTGAGAATGAATTCTATGACTACTCAATAAAAATATTTAATATCAAATAAGATCAAGAGAAACAAGATGAAAATAAATAATCATAAATAGGTATTTGTAATTATAATTGATCAAGCTGAGGAACGATATAAAATGATAACAACAATCGTAATAAATTACTAATTTACTAAGTACGAATCCTGAAATTTCTCAATAAAAATAAAATATAAAATAGTTTTAGATCAAGACAAGCAAAATGAAAATAAATGATAAGTAGTAAATATTTGTTATCATAAAAGCATAAGAGGACCAATACAGGTAATAGAAATTAAACTAAATATCCAGATAGGACACTTAGACAATCATAAAAGTTTAGTTGCATTATTTACATTATATTAATAAGTATTTTATCTTAATAAGTGACAATAAATTATAAATAGAACTAATATATCTTAAATGAATTATTCTACTAAGTAAAATCATATTAAGAGGATTAAGCTAATTAAAGTAGACTTAGTAATTGAATTAAGTGATTAATTTCAATCCACTCGGCTTAAATTAATACACTAGATAAAACCATAAAAAGAAGGGAGTACGTTATTCTAAAATACGTCTAATTTAGAAATTAGTATAAACTATAGTATAAGTTATAACATAATTAATGTGATGAATATGCTGTTTCAAATAAATTATTTTTCGAAACTAATAAAAGGATAGATTGGTTAATAATAAAATTGGATAACCATTACAAATAGGAAGGCTTCTCTTATAAATTCCATAACTTTGATCATAAGGAAATAATATATATATATATAGATGAAGATAAAATTCCTAGTTAAATAAAGAATATACCAGCATACGTAACTAGACTTGAAAAAATACCATCAATATCATTATATAAATAAAAATAATAATAATAAATATTTGTTATTTCATTTTCATAGGAAAAATAGATCGGTTCTTGGATTTCCAGTGGCATATTCCGATAGTTTAGCGAGAACCACAGGTGAGTACCTTTGACTTTATCACATTGTTTGTACTTGTAGTGTAGCTGCATCCGAATAATATATATTCAATTGATATGCTTGCGGAATTGGGTATAATGTATGATGATTGGTGTATGATTGAATGCCAAATTATCATAATATAAGTGATAATTCTATTGTATGATAATTATTGTATGAAGTATGTTAATATTGTCTGTAAATTGTATGATCACCTTAAACTTTAAAAACTACTAATATTATAAATGAAAATGGACATGCATTGCATTATATGCACATATTGCATTTTAAAAAAGAGGATGACCTCGCTCGTATTAGCATTTCGGTTCTCTGGTGACGTGTCTGGTTTTTTAGATGACATTTTCCTAGTTCTTCCAGGAGCACCTTTGTTATGTTCTGTTCATGGGAACTAAGTGGTATCGAAGGAACATCGCTCGTGATATCGATATGAAATGGCTAATACTTAATGGTTTTCCTTGTTCCAAGGATAAGAGTGAAATGTTTTAAAACAATTTAAGAGAGTTTATGGTACCCATTCTTCCTTGGTTCTCTTATTCTCCTAGGCACGATACATTGCTCTTCATGGCTCCTTCCAACTCCAATGGGAGGGTGTAAATCTACATCCTGTTTGGATTCCGGACCCCAAACTTGTACTTACTCATATGATTGATTATTGCATGGCATACGCTTGTTAATTAAACTTGTTTGTTATTGTTTGATGTATAGTATGGTCAAGTTATCTCATTGAGCACGTGGTTCGCTCACCCCCCAATAGTTTCTGTGCAGGATTAATACTAGCTAGGATTGGGCTAAGAATTTGTGAAGAGAGCTTTTCCAACAGACTTTATTGAAGACAAGAAATATAGGTTATATTAAATTTAGTGTGCAAATTAGATAAATTGTGTAAACAATTGAGATTTGTATGTTATAGGTTTGTAATCCCATTTTTCACCATTTGGTAGGGGATACCGATTCTCTGCGATCTTGGTTAGAAGTGGAAAATTAGATTCTATAGTTGAATTTCACTAATATTATTATATGTAAATATATCATTTAAGTAATAGATATTAACAAATCGGTAGATCCTTGTACACTCTGACTTGTAAGATGGTTCTCATATTATGGGTGCACACGTGGTATGATAATTTTAGATTAATCCTACTAACGCCCCTTTTTGAGGCATGACACTTATGGCCTTAGATTCATTGGTTCGGATTGATCATATAAGTGAATTCTATGATCACTTAACTTATTAGGTAGTCAGGCCTTAGACTCATCAAATAACTCACTAAACTCTCTTAATAGATCTGTGATCTCAAGGTGTAAGGCCTCGTACATTTCCTTCTTTGTTTTCCCATCTTTAGATACAGCTTAACATTGTACATCAACATAAGGTCTAGAATCAAGGAGTAATTTATACAACGCTTTACCTGAAATGAAGTGTAGCTCCTCCTACTCCCCTTTCGACTTGCACCATCCACCTTGCCATTTTAACTCCATGATTAAGGTCTTAAAATTCCTAGAACCATTCTTAATAGCTCTAACCATGCATCCCCAATATTACATCATAAGAAGATAACGATAATGCAAAGAAATTGGCTTGAAACTCTACCCCTTGTATCCTCTAGCTAAATCCTTCAATAGCATACTTGTTGTGTAATCGCACACCATTAGCTAAAGCTACTGCCTTTGCTCAATAGCTATTAGGGAGCATTTAAGCCCCTTAACCAGGTGTTCATTAATAAAATTTGAAGAACTCTTAATATCAATTAAGATAGCTAAGTTATGCTTTTTATAAAACCCACAAATTCTCATAGTATTATCAGATCTACCATCATGTTCTTCAACTACACATAAGGTTAACTTAGCCATATTTAGCTCTAAATGATCAACTTCCTCCTCCTCTATCATCTATTCCCCTAGTTGTACATTAGAAGCCACAACAAGCATGTTTAATATTCTATTCTTACACCTATGACTGAGTCCAAAAGGCCCATCACACCAAAAGCATTGCTTTTTCCTACATTTTTCTTATAATTATTCTGGGGTAAGACTTTTACAATTTGTAGGTGGTGTTTGAATTGCATTATGTGTTTGGGTATTAGCAAAGGCCTGGTTTTGTGTGGTTATCTTGGCACGTTGGTTACTAGTGGTGTGTGTAGTGGTAGTTGAATATTTAGGAAACAAGTAGGTTGTATTTTGGGTGTAAAAGGTGGTTTGGTTGGTTTTACAAGGAGATTTTGTCGAAAAAAAGTGGCTTCTTGAAGTTTGGCTAATGTATATGCTTGGGACAAGGTACTAAGTTGAAACATTCTTATAGGGTACAGAATTTTAGGTTTCAAACCACTAAAGAAACGGCTAAGTTTGAATTCAGTGAGCTATAGTTAAGCTAAAAGGTGCTTGAATTTGTTAATGTAATCTTGCAATGCTTTAGTTTGATGCAATTCCTTTAACTTTTCTATAGGATCTTCATAAGTACATTCATTGAAATGAGCTTATAATGCCTTAGTGAGTTCTTCCAAAGTAATGGGTATAGTATCAACTCTCAGCTTAGTATAAGAGGAGCACCACTCATATGGCCATTCATCCAAGTGCATTATCACAACCTTTAGCTTTGAGGTGGATAGGAGTATCATCCAACAAAAAGAATTGTTCAGCTTTGACAATCTGAGTCTTTAAATCGATCTTGGTGCTACACAATGGCAAGTGGTAACATGTTTGTGTACTCTTTGATGATACACTATTCATGTTTTTATCTATGGTGTTAAAACCTTCCATACCTTTTTGCATATTAGTTGGAGTGACCAATGCAATTGATTTACCCTTTAATTGATGCTTTCATTCTTCGAATGACTATGATTATTCTTCTAACACAAATTGTTGTTTTTGCAATGTTTTAGAGAATATTTTTCTCCATCCTTTTTGTCTATCCGTCTGCTCCTTCAAAATGGCCCTAAGAGCCTCCTCTATCCTCCAATTCCCTCAGCTATCAGCTCCTTCAAAGATGCTCTGATACCAATTGGAGCATAGTAGGATTTAATTTGAACTCCAAAAATCAACACACTAGTTAGCTCAAATATAAGCTACTACTACAGAGCAAGAATACAATACTCAGAAATTGGAGCAACAATGTTTTTGCAATTTGTCATTGATTTTTTTTTTTTTTGTTACACCATGTAATATATATGAGTATCTTTACTCCGATTTTGTTACAATTTTCGATGGTGGCATGTGCACATATTACCAACTCACCAAGTTTTTATATTTCTCATACTATTATAGAAACATTCTAATAGATATAGATAATACGTTTATTATGTATTGAAATTGATATTGGAGCCTAACTCTCATTGTGAACCTGTTGCTCACAAATATTCTTCAGCCCAGTTTCATGGGCCTGGCTTCCTTGGCCTTTTCATTTAGCCCTTTCTTCATCTTAGCCATTTCCAACAAAACAACTTCATACAACTAATATGGCTTACCTATCGGCCACATGTTTTCTTTTTCATCCATCTTCATCACTCAATGACACTAGTACAAATGCCGACCACTGGCAATTACCAAAAAATAAAAATAAAAATAAAAACCAATTCCGCCATGCCACATATCAAAAACAATAAACATGTTTGCAACTCAAATTTCATTTGGCATCGGTCTAAAATAAGGATTTAATTGAAATTTTTAATAATATTTTTCAAAAACCTAATCTGTATCAAATATAACAAACCAAAACTCTTAAAACTACACAAAAAGAGATGAAGATGTGAGGGTTGAAAGGGAGAGAGGAAAAAAAAAGGACCATAGAGAAGAAGCAATTAGGGTTAAGAGAGAGACACACAAAAACTCTACCTTGATTCATCTCAAACTATATGAACCTAGACTATTGGGGATTTATCTTTGTAACAAGCCATTGAGGCAGCTATTTTGAAAATCCCTTACCATTAGAGAGAATGCTACATGTGTATACATTAACAATAGTGGCCATTATTAATCATATTATTGTTATTAATAATTAGTTTATGACAATTTCAACAATATTATTGACTACAATATCTTAATGCCCTCATCAAATACAAAATTTGAAACATTTTTCTCCATGTTCAAACATAATAGGACCCAATAATTCACTTAAAAAATTGCTATAATTACATATGTTACAAATATTAAGTTTCAATTAGCACCAGCTCCATATAACAATTAGAAGTTTGTTTACAACCTACTAATACTTTTTTTTTTTCACATGGCATATCACTTGTAGAACCCAATAGCTAATGACAACCAGAATGAAAATAGCTCACCTTAAAAACAAGAAAAGAAAGCACACAAATACTAGCTTGATTTGGAACAATTAGTGTGGTCTTCAAAAATAATTTCGTAACCTAGCTAAACTCTTCAAGGGCTTGCACCTTCCTAGTAGTGAAGAAAGCAAGATCTCGTACTTGAACAAGCATAAAATCACACCCTAGGGATGCAACTAGGTGGATCATTATAGTGCACCCGACTTGCCTAACTCGTTAAAAACCCTATCGAGTTTGACTCTATAGGGTTATGGAACGGGTTTGGGAAAAATTTTTGCAACCCTATAGGGTCACAGGCGGGTTCGAATCGTAGTTATGACACTATAGGGTCGATCCGACCCGTTAAGATTACTAAAAATAAAATATAATTTTACAACATCAAAACTTGAAAATATCCATTTTTTATTATTTTTATAGCACCATGATTGTATAATTTTTTTTTTTTGTCCAATTAAGAATGTCATGCTTTTATGATTTTTTTTTTTTTTTTGCCAATGCTTTTTTATGATTAATAAGAAGCGATATTTGTATTTATGTATCTATGCCAGTCCTGAAGTAAAGTAAATTATACTATGTTGTGTTTCAAATTGATTATCATACATCAAAAATCAATTGTTTAGGTTACTGACTTTTTTTTTGTGTAGTTTTACTATCAAATGAAAAGAAATTAAAACAAATAAGCAAAATGGAGAATATATCATGAAGACAAGTAGACAAATCATGAAAAAAAAGAATGAAAAAGAGAAAAAAAAAAGAAGAAAAAAATTGTAAAAAGGAAATCAAGTCAATAGGGTGGGTCAGGTTGGGACCATGATATTATAGGAGCGGGTTTGGATATTACACATAAAACCCTATAAGGTCGCTGGTTGGGTTTGGGCAACCCTATAAGGAATCAAGTCAAGTTTGGTTTTATATGACCCGTTCCAAACCCGTCCTAATTGCATCCTTATCACACCCATCATGGTTTAGGCTTCACATAAGTTAACACCCCACAACATGTTTATGAGTCAAGATGCAATTATAAATAAAAACTAAACATCTAGCAAAGTGAAGTGCGTATACACAATCAAACGAACAAACACTAAAGTGCTTATATGCATAAATTTGACGTTAATTCATTGTTACTTACAAGTTTTCCATTTACTACATTATTTGAAAAATCATGTACATGATTCTTTCAAAATACTTATATCATCAATAAGAACCAAGTCCACGTGCTTGATTCCCTTCGTTATTTAAAGTTGTGATCTTGTCATCCATATTCTTATACAATTAGCAGTATCGTTAAACGAGCCTCAAACAATGCAATTACCATAAAAATAGTGGATCTATATAAACAAATAAGACATTTAGAAAGAGAAGTGCAGCTCAAAGGCTAATGATAGAACTAAAAATGCACATTCCCTAACCTTGATGAAATCGACAAACGTAGATATGGCTTATATATTTTTTGTAAATTGAAAGTTTAAAAACAATATACATTAGGTGGCCATAAAACTTCATATGTCCATTATATAAACATATCATGACATAAAATGTAGAGCAAACTTAAACTCCCAATTAGGCACAACTTCAATAGCTCCACTCCTGCTATGCTACTACCAACTAAGTAAATTTAAAACCAATCCCTATTATTTCAACTGATTTGGTATTAAGACAAATTAATTATTTAAACTAGATTTCTTAACAACTAAAATGAAGATTTAAATATCTGCTAAACAAAGCAAATGACAAATCAAACCAAAATAACATGTGATAATATAACTAAAGACATTGTATAAAAAAGTAGTCATGAACCCAAGAAATGCCAAGCGACTAGGGAAAGAAAACCTTAATAATCAATAAACCAAACCAAAGTGAAACCCAAAAAAAAAAAAAGGAACAACTTACTATTGAAGAAATTAGGAAAATAGAGAGAGCAATGCCATGGAGAACTTCCAGTCCTTGAATTGGTGGCTAGTTATTTAATCTTGTGAGTCACAATCTCGGCTAAGCATGAGAGGTAGAGAGTAGAATAAAATATTGAGGTAAGCAGGTGAGATGAGGGACAATGGTGAACAAGATGTGGTTATTCTTTTACTACTTAATGCAACTGTGTTAGGGTTTCTTTTTGAATAGGCTAGGCTAAAATCATGTGCAAATAGCCAAACTCAATGACACAAAACAAGCATGCATAATTTTTTTAATATATATACATATATATTATATAGTTCAATTCTGTTGAAAGAGTTATGTCACTTTGGCATTATGAACCAAACTATAATATACTATAAGATGAGTCTAATCCTAAGATACCAACAATCCATAACATATACCAATTTAAGTTGAATACACGAAAACTCTCTATACTTTAGAGCATGCTCTATATTGATTTTTTAATTTTTAAAATCCGTTATTGATTTCAAAAACACTTTGCAAGTGGTTAATGTGCTAAATTAATTTAATATTGGATCACACTGAAAAATCGATACAAACACCGACTAAAGCAGGAGAATTGAGTTTTAGAATCAATTTATCCTCTTTTTTTTTCTATTTTGATGATTGAATGATGCAATTCAATGAATTAAACAATAAACGAATAAATTAAAGTAAATTGCAATAATTAAAGGGAAAAGGAAGATAGAGATTACGTTGTAATATAACGTAATGTTTAGTCCGGCCCCTAATCTTCACGGTCATACAATTACCACTTAATTGAGGACTTTACACAACACTTCATTAACATCAAACAAATTGTTCTCAAAGAGCTACACATAAACACCGCTAAAGCTTTTACTGAAAAAATGCACCGAAGTTGTGCCTTTTACACATATCACGATTTTACATCCAATGCACAAGTTTTGTCCTAATAAGATTACTTGACAAATGTAAGGGTAGTGCTTTACAAGATATTACAAGTTATAAGCTTAAAGGTATTACTCGAACTTTACAAGAGGAATCTGCCAAAAATAAAGGACAAGACAATTAGGTGGACAATTAATTTCAAATGTTTTTTCTTTCAGCAATTTAACGGCTCAACTAACTCTTCCATATCGACCTAAACTCTTCTATTTATAGCTTCTCCAAAAAATAGAAATTGGCTAAATTGTGTCATTTTTGCCCATACAGTAAATGCTTCTTATGGCTATTTTTCTGCCAACTAGTGTCTAGATGTCATAGGCTACCATTCAGATGCCAGCTGCAAAAACACTACAAAACTTGTTATAAATAAACCTTAGCATCCAAATCCTAACCTACTATACCATGGTCGAATGATCAAGTGAAATATGCCTATGGCATTTGGATGCTAGTTGTAGTTCACATGATCAAATTGCTGACCATGCTAGCTTCCGAACACTAACTGCAATGCAACTAGGTGCTACAATTTTACAAATACATACAAACAAAACACATAAATTGCACAAACATAGTTATATCATATCATAAACACATTTTGCCAGTTAAGTGTATCCCAACTATAGAAATGAGTAATTGTGTAATATATTTTCTCATCAAAATTCAACTTAAACTCTCTTGCTCAACAATCTCCCTCATTTGAATGAGGACAATCATTACTCAATCAACTCCCCTGTAGTTAAGCATCCAGGTTAAAGGAAAATTTTAGCAAACTAAATGCAAAATTTGATGCTTAATTAGAGGAAATTAAGTTACACTTTGTAGACCATTCAACAAACATACATGCTCATTATAAAACTCAAAATCTCTTTCCCTTTGGCCTCATCAAAGAGGCAAAAGTTTTTCAATATATTAATTTAAGAACAAGAACATGACATGTGTAATTTCAGAGACCATCTAAAGGCTACGCTACATGACAATACCATTACCATTCTTATCACAAAAAGAAAAAGTTCATGGTCAAAAGTGCACAACCTCATGAATAAACTCTCAATGCACGTCCATGTCATTATTATAAACATATGAGTATCATGTCAAACCTATATATTCAAACATATTACAAATATGTGGATTTTAGTCAATAGAGCATGAATTTGATACAAAGATGCACAATCTAGTATAAACATTTACTCATGCATGTTTTATCATCGAATGAATTTCGTAAGCAACACTAAGGATAAAGAAGCATTGATTTTGCATCATACTCAAGAAAATTCAATTTCAAGCATTTAAATCCTCATTTTAGCACATAAAGCCCTATTCATACACAAGGATCACAAAAACAATAAATTTTGCATATCAAAGCATGCCAGTAAGTTTATAAAAGCACACAACTCAAGGCATATATCATAGAGCGCTCATACCACATTTGACGCACTCAAAATGACTTGAAGGTATCTATAGAGCCAACTTTCATCCACTTGGGTCCACTTTAGTTAGTTGTAACATAAATTTGTCTCTTACGGACCTACACAAACTTGCTTTTATGATTTAAATGTCTATTGTTCATTATATTACATTGTGTGTAATAGGACCAACTCTATCACAATAATTGTAAGTTCTATGAGTAAGTTCCATAGAGTAAGTTGTAGGATTCTCTCTAAATGAACTTTGATGATAATAAAAAGGTTAAAGATATGTACCATGATTTGTTTATAAATACAGGTCATTAAGTAAAATAAGTTTTGAAGAAATTTATGGACTGTTAGAAAGTAATAATAGAAGTCGTTTTGAAAATATTCACAACTGATAAAGTTTAATAGAAGTTACATCATAACTTTTAGTTTAGGATGATAAGGATTTACAATATTCATTAGAAGAATACATAGTAATTTTCAAACAAGTTATATGTATAGATAAAGTTAGTTGAAAAGTGTCCTTAATTTTACACAATGAGTTCACAATTGAAGTTTAAAAATATTTCAAAAACTGTTCAGAGGGAAGTTAAGGAGCTTTTAGAAGGAGTTTCAAAATTTTACAATTAAGGCTTTCTAGAAAGAATTTCAAAAGTTATGGATTTTGAAAAATGTTATTCCAAACAGTTGAAAGAAATTTTAAAAGTTTTATCGAAAGGAAAATACTAAACCGGTACTCTATCAGAAGTTGTTTCAGAAATTTTAAATATGAAGATAGAGATCGTAAACGGAGTCCATAGCTAAGGCAGAAGTTCCATAAAGGGCTGTGATGAAATTTTCCAGATTTATGAGAAAATTAATAAAAGTTGGATTTTTTTTATAATTATGAGGTCCTACTCCATTTGTCAAACATATCTTGATAATATGTTTGATGCTTTCCACTAAGTTAGATTTATATATCATGGGGATTATCTGATGGAGATTGAATAAAATATTTATCAAAGTTTATAAAGTTAAATCTTCAAGAAATTATTTGGTTTATTTTGTCAATATCATAAAAGTAATTTCTAATATTTCGCCGAAAATATACAAGTAGTTTGAGCACATTAGGATGTATAATATGGATCATGCTCCCACAAACTAAGGGATGCTATAATAAAACATACCTTTTGAAGACTTATCTTTATGCAATATTACGAAAGAACATCTTGTAAGTATCTATCACAAATTTTCTTCATATTTTGTGGGGTTTTAAATTTTAGTAATATGGAAGTTATCTATGCAATCATAGGGTTAGGTTTGGGAAGATTTTATGTAGGGATGTAACCAGGTCGGTTTCGAACGGTTCATATGAACCCAAAACCCAATTTGCTACTCTATAGAGTCTACCAAAGCCGGCCTGCCATGCTATAGTCTACCAAACTTGACCTTATAACCGTATAGTGTTTTTATACTATATTCAAACCCACCCTATAGAGTTTGATTTAGAGCTTAAAACCTAACCTTATAACCCTATTTTTTTTTCTAATCTATTTTCAAATTTTAATAATAAATTTAAAAGAAGCAGGTGCTTTAGGCATACATTCTTCATATATTCAAAAATGGAAAGACGTATGTGGAATAGATAGAATATGTGGTAGATCATATTCTTGATTCAACATTTAAACTAAAACTACAAATGAACCGAGTTATTTGTGAGCTACTCGAGCTTAGCTCGCTTCAAGCTTGACTCAGCTTGAGTTTGATTAGTAAACGAGTCAAGCCCGAGCTCAAACAAGTCAAGTTCAAGTTTTGATTCAAGCTCACGAGTGGGCTCGTGAACAAGATTATTTAGACTCATCAATATACTCACGACTAGACTTATTAGCAAGCTCGTTAATAAGCTCGTTAGCAAATTTATGATTTTTTTTATACATGATATATTTTCTATAACCAAATAATAAAAACAATAAAAACTAATTTCTAGTTAATAATGATGTATATATATTATAGCAATACTTATATATTATGTATTAGATTTTAACAAAATAAAAAATAAGCTATCTAAATAAGTCAAGCTCGAACTTAAATTTCAAGCTCGATAAAAAGCTTAGCTTAGCTCAAGCTTGTTTCATAAACGAGCTGAGCTCGAGCTCAAACTTAAGCTCATTTAACTAAACAAGTTAAGCTTCAGCCTTAATTTCAAGCTCGATAAAAAGTCCAGCGTGTTTGCAACCTTAATTTAAACACATAAATATATTACTAATGAAATAGCCAATGAAATAAAATTTTAAGAACATGATCAAATTAAATCTCCTGTTAAGGCTAAAATATTAGAGACATCAAACAATATTAAAGTAAACATGACTCGAACAAATTTTAATGAAAAGTTCTAAAATCCTTAACTAATTTAGTAAACATAAGAGAGGGGGGGGGGGGGGGGGGAAGCATCTCTAGGAGATAGAATAGATGGTAGCTCTTATATGTTTCATTTTCTCTCGTTGCCCCTTGAGTAATGATTTTATTTATATTTATTTATTTCTTAAATCATAGTATCAGGTTGTCAAATATTCATCGGGTTTGTTATGTGATCCAAATCCAACCCTATAACCCTAAGGTTTTTTACTATATATTCAAACTCAACCCTAAAACCTATAAGATTCAACCTTATACGTTTGAAACAAATCAAGTCGGTCCGGAACTTTATAATAGCCCATCCAGTTAAATCCCTAATTTTATGTGGTATTTTGTTCGGAATATCAAAATAAAAAAAGGCACATACTTTCAGACAATCTTTTAGATTTTTTCATCGAATTTTGAATTCAAATTCTTAAATTTCAAATTTTAAGAAAATATCCCACAAAATCACGAAGTTAATCATTAATAAGAGGTTCGCTCAACAATTTTTTAATGCTGCAGCTAGAAGTTAAGAACAAGAAAAACTTGATCAGAAATGTATACAGCATTATCAACATCACAAGCTGAACATTGCAAGCAAACATCTTCATCAAAGCCTTCAAATCTTGCATCTTAAAATAATCTTTGAACTTCATTATAGAGGAAGTCATATTATCCTCATTTGAATTTTGCTAGATTACCTTCACTTTTCATTCTGAGAGTTTTCATTATCATTGTTAAGTGAATAGCTAAACAGCTAGACAGGCTCAGCAATAAAAATTTGCTAGAATATGGCTTGATTGTAATTCTCAAGAATTTTTATTCTGATATGGGTGGAATGAAAACTAATGAAGATGATTGAATCCCCAACATGGAGCTAAAAAAATAATTGACTTACAAGTAGAAATCTCTCTAAATTAACACATTGATCTTCATCCTTCCTTTTTTTTCCGCATTCGCATTGCTATTTGCTTACTTTGTTAACATCATTTATATTTGCAATATCACAAGAGATTTCCATTAACTCGATTCGGAAAAGTTCAAAAATTTTCAACACAATCAAGCCACTCAATTTGAAAAAGTTCAAAAATTTTTAACACAATGAACCCACTACCTCTAGATTGTGCATTCAAGACCTACACACAAATCTCTTGAGACTTATATTTCTCATTTCCATTATAGCCAATTCTACACCTATTTGAAACCAATTTACACCTATTTGAAGACATATTATGAAACTTATGATCAAGATTAGGATCACTTAAATTGCAACTTGCAATCCAAGATTTTACATAATGGAAAATATCCTTACCAAAGAAGCTGACGCAAGTGGTTTGACCTTTTAAAACCCGCATTCATTAACTTTAGCATCATAACGTACCAAAATGATTCGATTATTTAATTTAACCATGCAAGTAGCACAAGATCATAGTGGTGAAACCGATTTCCTTATAAGTATAGTTGAATTGACTAAATCTGTTACACGTAAGGATGATATCCATTGCATAGCGAGTATTCTAAGCAATACTTTTGGCACCAGCATGTCAATCTAAAAGTAAAATGATTCTTCATTCTTTTTAGCTACACGTATAATGCAAAACCTTAAAGATAATGTATATATTGATAGACGCATCTTTAATTATTCAACACTTCCTATTAGTGCCTACAGAGTGGATGAAACTAACAGTGTTTGGATGGACATAAAGCTGATGAAACCTGTTGAAAGGAAAAGAAAAATGGTATTTGGTGATTTAAGTTAACGTGGAAATGTGTAGAAAAGAGGAAATGAGTGGAAAATTTTCCACTTTTTAACCCACTTCTCTCTCTAATTTTGAAGAGAGAGTTAGTGGAAAATGATGGAAACAAATACAATTACAAAATTATCCCCTCGCTAATATTTCATAAAAATAATATAGGAATAATTGTGTCAATCACTAACTTCATTTCTCTTTGTTTCCTTCATAATTTGTCAGACATAAAATAAAGATTCCACTCATTTTCATTACCGCTATTTTCTTTCCAACCATTCCTGGTCCATAGAGATGATCGGGTCTGTTTGTTTTGGCTTTTTTCCGGCAGATACAGACACTTTTTCAAACTTTTTTCTAACAAATTCAAGAAATAGATATAGATAAAAAAAAATTGACAGTTCTCATCAAAAGATCAAATAGAACAATAATAGATAAAATTTAAATGCAAATCAGATATATTTTGCACATATCATTTTAAAAAAGATACAGATACAGATGAAAAACAGGCAATCCAAACAAACCCGACTTTCAGGTCTGGACAAGATTGAATTGTGCAATGAAAGATAAGAAAAAATTAGTAATATTGCCGAGAATGCCCACTGGCTCAAATTAAACAAGAGGATTTTAGTGTTCTATACATTGGCCCAAAAAAAAAAAAAGGAAAGAAAAGAAAAAAAATTCTTTATCAAGAGTTCTTGAACTCAACAGGGAAACAAATAAAGATTTGAAAACTAATTAGCCACCTAGTATATAGTTTCCAAGCCAATTCCTAGGAAGGTGGCACGAGGGCTCATGGCATGAGAGAGGGCACACCATTTTGGGAAAGTAGAGTATTTCAAAGTAGTACCTATTTTTGTCGGCAAGGATGCCTCAAACTGGCTAGATTCTTCTTCTATTATCCTGCCTTGCTTTCTTGAGTGCAGAACCCCCTTGCAGATTTTGGCAGCTGGATTAATCTAATAGTTGGGAGAGAAAAAGGTCAGAATCCAACACTATATCCAAATGAGGCTCGTAAGACAAATTCACCAATCTTATTTAGCTTCTCCCGAATATGAAGAACCGTTTCATTCATTGACTCTGAAGTAAAATAACCCTGGAAAAAAAGTACTGAGGAATCTAAGTTTACATACGAAATAACAAAGATCTTCTGACGTTTTAATAAGTACACAACATAAATTATAACATTCCATATAATTCAAGCACAAACCATGAATAATCAGGCCAAATGAAAGAAGAAGACAGCTAAAATCATTACCAATGAAACAGGTGCAATGATGCAATTGAAAATTTTTTTCAGCAAGCTAACCACTCACTTTTGGTACTGAGTAAAAATGGTGTTAGTGGTAGTGCAAGTGAGAGGTCCCAATATCGTAGTTCTTTTCCATAAACAAGACTTGAATCAAAAGAAAAAGAATTGGTACCCATCAATGAATTAAGTAGGTGCAACCATACTTCTCCTGCCCTTTTTGTGAGTCATGCTGTCATGGCACAATATGAGGACTAATTTGGATTAGGTGGCCATAACTCAGTCTGGTATGAGCAAGCTTAAAGTCTAATTAAAATCTTCTAATGTTTCATGCACACATATATGGTGAAAGAATGCAACCATATTTGCAAACACTTAAATAACAATTGCTAAACAAGTAGCATTATCTTTTTCAATCACTTTAATCAAAGCTAAATCAAAAACAGAATGCAACAGCTGCAATTAACAAGCAACCACGTAAATTGCCATCCATCTGGTCAGCATCTACTGAGTGGCTTGTGCTTATTCTTTCATTAAATTACATACCCAAAAAAATGCATTTGATAGAATCATGGATCATGATGTCATAAAAGGACAGAGACAATCAAGAGTAACAAACCTGGACAGAGGAAACCCTCGTTGGTTTTGTCTTGTCAGAGTGAGATATAGACTGTGATGCCTCTAGGTTCCTACAAAAATAACACACAACACCATTGATATTTGCAAAGACTATGCTTTAAATGAAATGATAAGGAGATTTATATGCAGAGGTTGACGTGATACCACTTTTGATTAGAGATTTGCTGATGAAAAACAGGAGGGTCCAGTGATGAACTGGCATCGTTTGAGGAGTGGGTCAAAAGGCTTGTCTGATTTGAGGAGTTTTTGGATCTTTTAGCTACAAAGTTAAATTATACATGTTCATACTAGAATGCGCATAAAAACAAATAAATAGATAGGAAGATTTGGGCAAGTATTAAACTTACAATTTAGACGAGCAAGTACTTCCTTTCTCCGAGTTTCTAACTTTTCCCTTGTGTCGGCTATAGTTTCAAAGTTAGGAGCATATGAAACTTCCAATTGATTCCCGAGAAAAATGAAATCATCCAACTTTCTTTTGGCAAACCTACATATGGTTGAGCCGCTGAACACTATTACACCAATCCATTATCCAAAGACACTAACAATTCATCATATGTAATAACAAAAAACATAAATTTTATTTACCCCAAAAAAAAAAACACAATTTTCAAAACGATAAATTACCTAGCATTACAAACAAGACGGAATTTAATCCAATAAACATCTGTATAAGGCTCACATTCTTCTTCATCCATCGGTTTACATCTGAATGTGATAATCAATAAACACGTTAAGATCTTCCTTCATAAAAATGAACTGCTGAAAAACTTGTGGTTAGACATTGAAGATTCCAATGTACACGCAAATAATAATAGAGGCATACTATAGAAGAGGAAGTAGAAAACAATTGAAATTAGTCAGTCATAACAAACAAAAAAGCATAATTATGAAGCATTCAAATAACACATCAATGATCTTAAGTATCTCACATGCATGTACACAAGAAAGAGGGAGGAGTATTAACTCTTCAATATCACCATAAGTTGAGAAAAGCTTTAATAATTCATCGCCACAACCCAAACCAGGAACGTTTCTTACAATCAGATATCTGCAATTACACAAAAAAACATTTTGGTTATTTATTTATCTATTTTTCATTATGGTATGGTATTGGCAAATATAATTTGTAATAAATACAAAAACTTTATAATGCAATTATAGGAAATGAACCATAATAATAACAAGACTATTTTTCCAAGGTTGGCTATAATAGCTAAAATGGCTATGCAAAGATCCAATTCCTATAATTCTCCATTATATCCTCTAATGAAAAATAGAAAGAAAAAGCAAATAATATAATTAATCTAATCAATGTTTAATGCCGACCAAAAGCAATTACCTAAAAAACACCAATCTGACCAAGCTGCAGACCAAAAACGATGAACATGTTTGAAACTCAAATTTCATTTGGCCTCGGTTTGAAATGAGGATTTGGGTGAAATTTTCAATAATAATTTTGCTATATGTAATAGATATAACAGACCATACTCTTAAAGCTGCTAGAATAGAGATGAAGAAATTAGGGTTAAATGAGAGAGAGGGGGAAAAAAGGGAAGAAGCGATTGGGGTTAAGAGGGAGAGACAAAAACTCTACCTTGATTCATCGCAAACTGTATAAACCCGAACTGCTGGGGATTTGTCTCTGTAACGAGCCATTGCAGCAGCTATTTTGAAAATCCCTGACTATTAGAGAGAAACAACATGTGTAAATGGTAACTCTTAAATATATATTAACAGTAGTGGCCATTATTAATCATATTATTGTTATTAATAGTTAGTTTATAACAATTTCAATAATATTATTAACTATAATATCCTAATGCCTCATCAAATACAAAATTTGAAGCATTTTTCTCCACTTTCAAACATAATAGCAACCCAAATAATTTGATTAATGAATTGTTAGAATTACATATATTACTAATATTAACTTTCAATTAGCACCTGTAGCATAGCAATCAGAGTTTTGTCTACAATCTGCTAGTACTCTTTTTCTTACACTGCATAACATTTGTCGAACCCAGTAGCCAATGACAGGTAGAATGGAAACAGCTCACCTTAAAAACAAGAAAAGAAAGCACAAAAATACTAGCTTGATTTGGAACATAGTTTGGTCTTCAAAAACAATTCCACACCCCAGCTAAACTCTTCAGTTTGAAACTTTCTAATAGTCAAAAAAGTAAAATGTTGGTACTTGAACAAACATACAGTCGCACCCATCATAGTTCAGACTTCAAATAAGTCAACACCTCTACAGCATGTTTATGAGACAAGATGCAAACATAAATAGAAACTAAACATCCAACAATCTGAAGTGATCATACACAATCAAACAAATAAACACTAAAAGGCTTATATGCGTAAAATTTACCTTAATTCATTGTTACTTTCAAGTGTTTGATTTACTGCATTATTTAAAAAATCATGTACATGATCTTTTAAAATACTTATATTATCAATAAGGACCAAGTCCAGGTACTTGATTCACTACATTATTTGAAGATATGATCTTATTATGCGTATGCATATACAATCAGCACTAAAGTGCTTATATGCATAAAATCGACCTTAATTCATTGTTACTGTCAAGTGTTAGATTTACTACATTATTCAAAAAAATCATGTACATGATTCTTTCAAAACACTTCTATTATCCATAAGAACCAAGTTGGGGTACTTAATTCACCATTATTTAAAGGTACGATCTTATTATACATATGCATATACAATCAACATTACTGCTAAACAAGCCTCGAGCAATGCAACTACCTAAAAATAGTGGATACATATAAACAAATATCACATTTAGAAAGAAAAGTACATCTCAGAAGGCCAATGAAAGAACAGAAAATGAACAATCCCCAACCTGAATGAAATCGGCATACAAAGATATTGCTAACATATATTTCGTATTTTGAAAGCAACATACATTAGGTGGTCATAGAACTCCATCATGTCCACTATATAAACTTATCAAGACATAAAACATATGCAAAATTAAACTCCCAGCCATAACATCAGGTGTAACTTCAATAGCTCCACTCCCCCTAGGCTACTACCAACCAAGTAAATTTTAAACCAATCCCAAATGTTTCAATTGATCTGATATCTAGACCAATTAGTTACTCATTTCATGGAAACATAAAAAATTATTTAAAAAAAAAACTGGATTTTTTAGCAACCAAAATGAAAATTTACATATCCGCTAAACAAAAGCAAATGACGAAACAAACCCAAAATAACGGGCGATAGCATAACTATAGAAATTGTATGAAAAAATAGTCACGAACCCAAGATATGTCAAGCAACAAGGAAAAAGAAAACCCTAATAATCAATAAACTGAACCAAAATTAGAATTCCCATAGAGTGAAACGAAGAAAGAAGAACAGAACAACTTACTATCGTAGAGATTGAGAAAATAAGGAGAACAGTGCCACGGAGAACTTCCAATCCTCAAATTGGTGTGTTGGTTTCTTCATCTCATGAGAATCTCAGCTAAGGATGAGAGACAGAGAGTAGAATAAAGTATCAGGGTAAGCCCGTGAGATGAGGGACAAGATAGGGATATTCTTTAGTGTTTAGTAGTACTGTGCCAGGGTTAAATTCAGATAGAGAGAGAGGAGAAGCATTTTGGGAGGGTCATGAGTGGTGAGAGAAGAGAGAGAGTTAATTTAGGGGTTACTTTTCCAATGGGATGGCTAAAATGACGCACAAACAGCCAAACTCAATGACACAGGAGCAAGCACGCATAATTTCATTTTTTTCTCTTTTAATATATGCGTATATTACACGGTTCGATTCAGTTGAACTCGTTTTGCGTTATGAACCAAACCATGGAGCAAATGTTATAAGACGGATCGAACCATAAATTGAATCAATTTTAAAAAAAATAAAATTTCAGTTGGTGTGGTTCATGATTCAGCTAGTTTATCCCTCCTAAATAATAAAAATATAATTAGACATCACATGCAATATATATGTTGTGAGCAACTACTAATGATTTTTTATAAAACGTGACCATTTAGTATATTAGTTAATAAAAAAAAAAAGTTTAGTAGGTATGATATCAATTCAAGCTAGAGTAAACTTTTCTATCTTTAAGTAATAATTATGCTTGTAATTTAAATATTTGATTTAACCATATTAGTATTATATTTACTTTTTTATTTTTTTAACCTAGCAACATAGATTTGTGACTATTAGTAAAGCTCAGCATGGGTCAGGCTAGACCTATGACCCGGCCCAACACCAACACCAACTTGTTTAATATGTCAACTCTGCCCAACCCGATGTATGGGTTTGATGGGTTAGCAAAAAAAATTAAAAAAATAAAGAAAGAAAAAGAAAAACCAAACTGAAAAGTGACATGGACAAATGGACATGTGAGTGACGATGCATGTGCATTGATTATAATTACTTTTGAAAAAGGGAAAAAAAAGCGGGAATGAAATGATCGAAATAATATAATTGAATTACAACTTTTCTTTAATTTCACAAAGGATAGAAAAGGAAAGAAACAATTTTTACTTTTAAGGAATGACAGCTACCCCTAGCCCATGACCCACTAGGCTGACCTGGCACGACTCTGCTTGTATACGGCCAGAACGATTTCAAGCCATAGCAACTCCGACTTGTAAATTTGTGGTTCCCGGCTATGGCAGCAACCTAACCCACAAACTAGCAGTTTTGGGCCAGATTAGCTCCACTGCCCACATTTAATTATTAGATTACACATAACTTAATAAGAAAAAGTTCTCTATATATAGAGAGGGAGGGGTAGATTAGAAGGGACACAATATATATATATATTGTCTGTAGTTATCCAAAGTTGTTTGTAGTTATCCCACCATTCTTCGATTATCATCCTAATGTAACCATAGGGTTAAAGAATAAAACAATCATGAAGTCTTTAATCCTTCAGATTAAGACTCACAACTACCGAATGTTGGAAAGATCACTTCCAATGCTGTAATATACAGGGTATATTACAAACTTATGAAAACAGCTTTTAGACTAAGGCTTCTAAGGTTGACAAGAGAGTCAAACCTTATTAATCCAGACAGATCTTTCAAAAGCCAATGTTTCCATACCCAAAATGATTCAATGGAACCAAATCAATCTACCCCAGCAATGGGAAGTAGATAATCCTCTTCCAAAAAAGATTGTGTATAACACTGAACCAACCAATGTTATACAACATCCTGAAGGAAAGTAACCATTTAGTTTTCTAGGAGATCTCTAGATCTACCTAGAAATAATGTGGAAATTAGGACAATGTCATCTTCTTCTTCGAGAAGATCTTTTGACCTACCTCCACCTGTGATTACTATTCCTCCTCCGGTACCTCCTATGAATATTAGAGCTCCCCCAAATCAAAATAATCCTCCTTCTGTTGAAACTACTCTTGAAATTCCAAATCAAAGCAATCTGTCTTTGATACGAATTGTGGCAGTAGATAATGGTTTACCTAGATCAGTTCACCAACAAACTGCTTATGAGGAACCAACTTACTCTGAGGTCCAAGGAGACGAACTCAATGTTCTAGATAAACCTTTCAAACCTGACAAGGAATATCTAAACAAATAGTTTGGTTCAACTAAAAATAAGAAATAAGGAATTGGTATTTTAATATTTTTTCTGATTTTAAAAATGAAATCAAAGATGAATATTACAAATTCATGTTTGATAATCAAATCCAAATATTATTCTTTGATTGGTTCCAGGAATATTATTTGGCCCCTAAACAAATCAATGTTATAAACCACTGTTTTACTTGGCAGATTGGTGATGGACACAATTGAGTCAAACCATCCACCACTCACCCAATTAAAACAAGTTTATAAGAACAAAGATATTACTCTAGCACCTTTCAAGTCTTCTGATAACGAAAAAAATGGAATCAGGAAAATCATTGAGCAAAATAACTTCACCAATCAACATTTGCACACTATGGGCAAACAGTTAGACAGGATTGAAGTTATTCTGGACAATGATAAACCCAAAACTTTCCCAAATAATTCTTTATATATTGCAAAAAATCCCTCTAGAGAATTTTTAAAAGCTTTAGAAAAATAGGAAATTAAGGCCCCTTTGATAAAATCTTTTGAATTTCCCAAAAAACCTTCTAAAGAATTTTTAGAAGCTTTGAAAAGAAAATCAAAAGAAAAAATTGATTTCAAAATCAAAATATCAATGTTTTAAATGAAACTGATAACGAATCAGTTAACAACTCACTTTTCGAACAAATTGATCAAATCAACAAAGTTACCTGAAAAGAACCTCAGAAACTTTACTACCAGAGAGCAACCCCTCCTGATATCTTGATCGAAGAAATGATGAAAACAATTATCAAAACAATATTCTGCAGGATCCACTTATGAATGCAACATAGATGGAGCCTCAGAACAAAAAATTCTCAATGTTTTAAATCAAATGATAATGTTTTCAAACACCAACAAAACAAATGATACAAGTGATTATCACATCGCCATCATGATAATTTCCGGTTTTACTGGACAATTAAAAGGTTGGTGGGATAATTATTTGGATGATGAACGAAGAAATTTTATTCTTACTTCATACAAAGTTGATGAAGAAGGAGTAAAAATCCTGGATGAAAATGATGAACCTATCCCCCATATGGTTAATACTCTCGTATATTCTATTAGCCAACATTTTATTGGTGATCCATCTCATTTTAGAGACAGATCCTTAGAATTGTTGTCTAATATGAAATGTAAATCATTAGGAGAATTTTGACAATATAAGGATGTATTCTTCTAAAGAGTCCTCCTTAGAAATGATTGTAATCAAGCTTTTTGGAAAGAAAAGTTTCTTGCAGGATTACCTAATCTCATAGGTGATCAAGTAAGAAATAAAATCAGAGAAAATTACAATGGTGAAATCTCTTATGATCAACTTTCATATGGAGAATTAGCCTCATATGTTTCTAAGATTGGAAAAATCTTTGCACCAACATCAGACTTCAAAAACAATTGAAGAATGAACAAAGAATTAAACACAAAAGTCTTGGTGACTTCATGATTGTTTTATCCTTTAACCCTATGGTTACATTAGGATTAAAGACTTCATGATTGTTTTAGATTGTTTTATCCTTAATACCATAGGTATTAAGGATCAAACAACAATATATTAAACACAAGATGAAATATAGATGAGAAGATATGAGGAATAACACAGATAATAAGGTAATATGTGATGAAGATATTATTTTGTTTGGCCACTTTGATTCATGTATTTTTTTTTTCTTTTTGGATGAATGATAATTGATATATGTCTTTTATTCATCCTTATAAGCGTCTAAAATTTAAAAATATTAATTTCTTACTTCTAAACTTTTTAAGATGATTTATGGTGTTTAAGTTAGTTAATTATGAAAAATGGGTAACGTTAGTCCTAAATATAAAAATAATTCATATCAACATGTCAATTGACACTGATGCTTGAGCAAGACACATCTAATATACATGCGGTGGCGGACATTATGAATCATCCTCCACCCCGAGTTCAGGCATGTTGCATTCGGATTTGAAGTACTCGGTTTAACCCTAATATACTTCCTTTTTTTATTTTTAGTTTTTTTGGACAAGTAACTCGAGTGTTCTTCTCCTAATGTAGATGGGGAAAAACATTTTCAATTAGAACTACAAAAGAAACAACAAGGATAGCAAAATTATCAAGATTGGACCACTAATAAGTGATGGCAAAAGCAACAAGGTCGGACCACTAAAATCATCTGCATCGATGGGATCCTTTACAAGGTTCTTCATATGCCACATCGGTATTTAAAGAAACTCTCCTGAAAGGTCTCACCAATTTATCTATAGGTTCCTTCACAAAAGTTTCTTAACTTTTTTTTATACTTTCATATAATATCTAATATTTAATCTAACAAGACAAAAAATATATACAGTATATGACATACATATATTATTAATATTCAACTTATATATATTATATTATCATTGGAAAATTTTGAGGATTTTGAAAATTTGGTACATTTTGAAAATATGCATAAACGAAAAATAAGAGTTACTTTGTGAATTTGTGGGAATTTAAAAATTTTGTGTGTTTTGCATAAGGATGTTCATGATTCGATTAACCGGTCCATAGCTTTATTTTTTAAACCTAACCATAATGATCGGATTTTTAATATCCCGATCCTAAACCGATCCATTATAAACAGTTAACCACTTTAACGGTTAACCTTTTTTTTTTTGTTAATTTTTTCAGTTTTCATTTTTTAACCATTTAACATAATGGTTGTGCAAAATTTACAGTTAACCGTATTTTTCAATATGTCCGTAAAAAAAAATTAGAGTATTTTTTTATAATTATATTAAAAACTATAAATTAAGAATGTAAGATTCAATTTTTTAAATTGATATGTAACAAAGACCTGAATGCAAGAGTTCTTTTCTTTTTTTGGTTTTTTACACAAGCAAAATAGATGAATATGTATGGTATTTGTTAAGAAAAAATCTACGAGGATGGACAGATCGTTTTGGATTCTATCGTTATTAAATATATGTGGTAACTAGTAAAGACCAAAAGCCTTACTCAATGCAACCAAAAGTGCCATTGGTCATAGATTTAACAAAAGTCTGATTTGTAGTTTACAATTACAATCTTAAGAAAATAAACCACAAATGATAGTTTAATATTGTATAATAAGGACTCAAAAAAATTTGAATACAATTTTAAAAATAATAATAAAAGAATTATAAAAAAATGATATTTTAATATCCGACTATTTATATTTTTAATAAAATAATTATATAAATATATTATAAATTATATATATAAATACGGACGGTTAATCGAAACCGTTAGATTCTGATTTTCTAAACCGAAACAAAAAATCGAAAAAATTAAAAGCTTTAATCCTAAACCGAAATCAATGGATCGGTTAACCCTTTTTTCTCACATTGATTTTACAGTTTTGGTTTGGTTATCCTAAACATTCAGTTTTTTTGCATATCTCTAGTTTTGTGGATTATCGAATGGTGGGGAATTTTGCGAATTATTGGATTCCATATATAGCTTAACTTTCAACAAGGAAAAATTTTGTAGGATGATAAATGATAGTGAAAATTTTGAGTAAATAATAAATGAGATATGTCACATATTTATACTTGAAAAAAAATTACTATTGCAAATTACAATGGAAACCTGCATTTGAAGTCTCAAACATAAACCTACGGATATTCCAAACAAAAGGTACAATGTAACGTCTCCTTTTTAAGCTGGAAATCACCCAAACATTGAAGAAATTATTTAAAAAATATAAATCATGCTTTTGGTGTTGTTGTGCAATAAATTCTCCCATGGTCAAGAAAAGTAGGAAATTCAATAGCAAGGAAATTCTGAGTCAACATGAACAACAACAACAACAATAATAATAATATTTTGAAGAAACTCGCTTTTTGAGATACTTCGCAAATGACACAAAAAGTAAAAAAAAAAATCTCCACACCCGTAAGAACCTCAAAAAGTGAGATACTTCATCTAAGAATCGAATACAAATGCTCTAATAAGCCATAGAAAAAAAGAGAAATTTAATAAACATTTTTATAAAATTGCCAAGTCTCGACAGAAACACATGAGCACAATGTAACCACTGCACTTCAAGCAACTTATAATAAAAGGGCAATAGTCATGGATCTATGCAGTTCAAGCATCCAGCTAAGGAGGCACTTAGATACAAATTTTCTCTGTGGCAAAAAAAAATGAAAAAAGTTCTTAGTCAATTCATCTATTTCTTTAAATAGATATAATGCTCAAACAAAAGCTTAGTATGATGGTGTCAGATAAACTTTGTATATGTGAAAACATTTTAAAATAAAATTACATATTCTTTAAGATACATATACTCTACAAATTTATTGATATACCCATGATATAATAAAGTAGCTTCTGAGTCAAATGTTGTAGGAAGCAATATCTTATAAGGCAAGCTCATACCTTTTTCTGTATGTGCTCATCCCTATTTTAAATAGGGTTAATTAAAAAAATTGACTTGTGTTTTTACATTTTTACAAATATACGACTTGTGATATCTTTTTTACAATTACGTGACCTGTGATTTTCTCCGTCTTGTTCCGTTTAATGTTCCGTTAAATTGGCCACTGAACAACACATGCTACATATGTTAACTTAAAAAAAAAAAAAAAACTAAAATAGCTTGTCCCTCACCTTTAGTCATCAAACATAAAACAAAAACCCTTATTTTGATCGAACCCTAAACCTAACATTCTCATTCCCAATTTTTTTTTCTCCTTCCCATAAACTTGGTACTAAAAAAAAAAAATACCTTAAACCAAGAAGATGTTATTCAATTTGACATCCAAAACTGTTTTACCAAGAAAAGCCATGCCATGAGGGGCGTCGCAATGGGAAGAAAGACGAAGAGAGAGAAGTTTTCTTATGCGAGAACATTCCCAATAATGATCGAAAGCTTGTATTCATGTAACTCCTTGTTGAGTAAAATGACTTTTCCCGATTAAAACTCTAGAGAGTGTTTCTGTGTGAGGCAAATGCCCACGGTGAAGGAATTGCGACGGTGTGATAGTACATAAAAATCTTTAGCTTGTGTAAATAAGAAAACGGTGAGGACAAAACCGTAATTTCAATGCTCATGATAGTGGACAAAATCCTAGAATTAGGAAAGTTCCAAAAAGTAATTCATTCCTAGACTTGGATTTATAGTTTTTTTTTTTTAAAGGTTAGCACATATAACAAGTGTTGTCCACGTGGTCAATTTAATAGAACATTAAATGGAACAAGACGGAGAAAATAACACGTATGACAAATGTTGTCCACATGGCCAATTTAACGGAATATTAAACGGAACAAGACAAAGAAAATCACAAGTCTGCTAATTGTCAAAAAAAAAAATTACATGTCATACATTTGAAATAGTGCAAAAACACAGGTCAATTATTTTGTAACCCTTTTAAATATATATATTTATATATATAATATTACAAAATGGTGATGACTAGCTGTTTAAATTTTCGTGTAAACAATAAAAGCATATATATCCCCTTTTCAATGCTTCTTAAATTATCTCATAGTAATTAACAATCTTGATTATTTGAATACCTACATTATTAACATAATATCTACTAATAGAGTAATAGGTATATATATGTATTACATATGTGTGTAGGGTTATTGCAAACCGGTTAGAAAACAAGATAAAGAAATGAAATGCATAAACTATGTGGTCTTATTGATTTTGCCTAAAAGTCCAAGTGGGTGGTGTGTCGGAAAACAAAACTTTCTCTGAAATTATGACAACTGCATTGTACGAATTACTGTTTGCACATTTAGCCCACAGGAAAGGAAACCCTAACATTAGCTTTCTAGGGATATTATTGAGATAAGTCACCATTTGGCACTTAAAATTAGGAGTTACTACAACCCAATAAAGCTTATTATAATTAGATAAAACCTACCACTTACGACAACAAAACAAACCCCCCATAATCGAATAAACTTACCATGGTAGATCTACCATAATCCGACGAAACCTACCAAATAGAATCCTAAATTAAGCCACCAATGCTAATAACTTCCTAACCTTCTCTCTTCTCTCGTCACTCACGACCCCCCAAAACGCTACTCTTCTCTTTCTTTGCGTTTAACCCTAGCACAATAGCACTAAGCAGTAAAGCAGATTCCCTCTCTTGTCTATCCCCGTCACTATCTCACGGGCTTACCCCAACACTTCATTCTAATCCCCGCCTCTCATGCTTAGTTGAGTTTGCGACTCGCAAGATGAAAAAACCAGCACACCAATTTGAGAGTTAATAATTGTATTATATGTAATTCTAGCAATTTATTAATCAAACTATTTGGTTGCTATTATGTTTGAAAATGGAGAAGTTGTTTCAAATTTTGCATTAAATGAATTAATATCTCTTGATTTTTTGAATTCAGATTTCAAATAAGGAAAGGAAAATGACAATCAGATAACGTGTTGAACTCTAATTTTCATGAATCCATACCGAATCTGCATTTTAGCTAATAATGCTTGTACCCACCTTTAGAATCTAGGCACTAACTCCAATGATCCCAACGTTGCAATTATTCTTATTGGAAGAACATCATCTATGCCAGCAATATCAAACGCAGCAATTGAAACACAACCCATAAGACCATAGTTTTTAAAACAGTGACTCAAATCATATGATTCCAAATGTCAATCATGTCGGTATCATAAAAATTCTATACATCTTAGAGCATATGGTATAGATATACGATTCTACAAACTTGCTATTCTACTCGTTCTATATGATTACACGAGTTTTATCCAATTCGATTCTTAGCAATATCACAAGTTTCACAACTATGCCATAAATTAACAATAAAAAAATACAATAATATAATGAATTCACAATATTAGTCACTACCCTATGAAAAATTACACGAGATAAAATTCCAATTCTAACCTCATCATCCAAAGAAATCCTGAATTCCTCTCCCCGCAAAGACCTTATCCGACAACTCCGCCAAAACAGCATTCACCGTAAGCAAAACGACACTTGACCCAGCAATAACCCCCCAAAACGATGTCGTTCGGGCCAAAACCTCCCCAAACACAGGACACTTGATCTCACCAATCTCCTCCACAGCACCGCTCAACAAGTCCCCTGCTTCGTCCTTTTTCTTTCTTCCTCTCCTAACTCGGTAGTGGTGGTGGTGGGTTGATTCTACCGTGGCAAGTTGGTTGGGTAAATTACCTTCTGCAAATGGATAAGAAAATACAAAACATGGGAAAGGGGATAGGCCATCAATTGAAGAAGTTATTTTCAGTGACAATTAACAGTGAGAAATTGTCACTTTAGTGGATGGCCACACATAATGTAACAGAAACATGAGCTTAAAAATAGGAATATAGTGGAGAAGAAAGTGGAATATGTGGTTTGGGTTGAAATTTAGAAATGTTCAAACATATCATTGTAATATTAATTGTTAATAAATATAAGAGATTGGGAAAAATTTGAAAATATAATTGTATAAAAGTCGCTCTGGCTTAAATAATATATATAAATATAGATATAATATGGTGGTGGCATTGGCGGTAATTCGTGGTTCTTCTTAAGTAATGATGGTGTAAGTAGCATGTAAACAGAAGGAACATTGCAAGTGATTGTACTATAGTGGCTGTGGCATTTTTGGTGCAATTTTTTAGAGTATATCTAATTTAAACATAGAGAAACCAAAGTGCCACTGCTTCATGACTTCAGCACACAAACTTGCTTTTGACAAACTGGATCTGGTATATTGGGATGTTAACCCAGTATATGTAATGGAAGATTATTCATTCCAACATGTAAAATACAATTAACCTAGTATTTGATGAATCTAAAATTAATAAATTAAGTGGAAAGTGGAATCCTTCTTAATGTCACTCATTGCCATTATGTTCATTTATTATAGTTTTACTACTGCACTTCCCAAAATTGACATATGTGCATGCCATTAAAAAAGGAATGAATTGGAGATTGTCTGGTAGTTTAATTCGTATTTTTATTATACCATGCCTATAATATGTCTCGCGCGTTGTTTAATATTAGGAAGAGGAGGAGGCCTTCAAAGGAGAAAATTTTGCAAATGGACTTTATGTAAGCTTGACATAATTATAATCCAAAACCTTAAGGTGTTAAGTTAATAGATCTTTTCTCTTATAAACTTTTCACTTACGTTTCATATTTTTTATGTATGATTTTTCAACCTCATACCCACGAACATTTATATACACGCATGGTAGTAAGCAAAGATAGTAGAATACCGTTTCAAGTTTACATCATGTGTCATTGGAACAATTTTGTGAAATTGTATAAAATCCACGTCGTCAACGAATGAACAAAGTTGCAATGACAAAGGAACATGCTTTCGTGTATGGCTTTTCAAACTCACTCCAAAGTTGTAACATTCCCTCTCTTAATCTTTGTGTAAGATTAACAGACTATGAACTTTAAACTGGATTACTACGGATGAAATCAATTTATTAGGTTGATTAATTGTTTTTAAGGACAACTCATCATAGAAAAAGGAAAAAAAAAACTTGAAAAACTTACCAAGTTGGTTTGTAAAATAAAAGTAAACTTTCATTGGAGGATGGCGGGAAAGGAAGAAAGATCATAAGAGAGAAATAAGAAACTAATTTTAAAAAATTGATAGTGCGTGAAACATATATGAGGTGCAGCTGAAATATGGAAGTAAATAACTATTGTTATGTTAGTTTTGATGGTTAAACTATAGACTAGTTGTTATCTTTTTAGTCAAAGAAGAAAGTAGTTATTAAATGGATAAAAACTGCTCCTAAAATTAGTCTTAAAATTGTGGAATGAGAGAATTAAAATATATAGGCTATAGTTCTATTTTTCACGAATTAATTACTTTCACTTGATAGTAATAGATTTGCTAAATTTTGGTACTGAATGATTTTTTTAATCTTGTAATTAAAAAAAAAAAATACAACAATTGATTTAAAGATTAAAACTTTGGAAAGTAACTATCTAGAAATTGGGACCAAATACCATATATCATACTATTCCATAAAATATATACATGGCATAATACATCGAAATATATTTGATAAAATATATTATTATACTTAATTATATTTTAATTGCTTCTTCAATAAACTGATCATGTAACCTAATAACAATAATATAAATAAAAATTGATTGATTTTCATAATCCAATTAAAAAAAAAAAGAAAAACACTTAAAAGAAGTTATAAACAATTGTGATGTTGGAAAGAGCACAACACATGTGTACATGGTAATTCTTAATTATTCAATAAATGTAGTGGGTAATTTCCAAATTCTATATGATCATATGTTATAAAAAAATCAGCGAGGGTTACTATTACATGTGTTTTGTAGTTTGTATCAATATTATTTTTCTATTTAATAAATTTATATATAAAACATGATCCCACCTTGAACTAAAATTTATTTTACAGCAGTCATTAACTCAAAAAAAAAATTCCATTATAGAAAAATTGTCCACTATAGACTGTATAAAAAAAACCGACCAAATTGTGAACTGCATCAAAATGAATGGAATCAGACCAAAATTTTTTTTTTTTCCTAAATTTGATCAATTTGTGATTCGGTTGACAACATAAAACCAAATTGAATGATTTGAACTTAATCAAACCATTTAATATATATACACACACGTAAGTAAACAATGCAACCGCAATGCATATACAAATAAAATAACCTAACATATAAAAATTAAATAAATAAGTACAAATCAATTATTTTGTTAGTAGAATATATTTACTAGAGGAGTTTACGGATCGGTTAACCGGTCCATAGCCTTATTTTTTGAACCTAACCATAACGATCGGTTTTTTAATATCGCGATCCTTAACTAGTCCATTATAAACGGTTAATTGCCTTAACGGTTAAACGTTTTGTTCAGTTAATTTTTTTCGGTTTTCAGTTTTTAACCATTTGATATAATGGTTTAAATAAATCAAATTGATAATCAACAAACCTTTTTTTTTTATCTTTTACCATAGAGTTTTTCTTTAAATTATTATATATATTACAATAGCTAAAAAAAAAGAAAAATCAAATTAAGGAAAATGAGAAAAACAAGTCTTTTAATGTATCATCATCAACAAAAATCAAATTAATCAATTACCACATCAACTCTCATCAAACATAGGACAATAGTATTTTAATTAAAATCCAAAAAACATTAATATATATAAATCATATATATATATGTAAATCATATGTGCATATATATATTTTAAAAAAATGATTATATATATGTAAATTATACATATAATATATTTATCAATATTAAAAAGGTTAACCAATAACCGTCGGTTTTTTATGGTTACAAACCAAAACCGAAACCAAAAACCAAAAAAAATAAAAACCGTGATCCTAAACCAAAACCGATGGACCAGTTAATCATATTTTTCGGATTGGTTTTTCGATTTCAATTCGATTTTTCGGTTTCATCGGTTTTTTTGCATACCCCTAATATTTACAGAGGAAGGTTTATAAGAAAAGCTATAAAAAGATAAGTACAAAGTAGAACAATGTTGACTTTTATCCATGGCAATACATCTTATGTCAAAGTAATGTTATTTAGAGATGATTTACTTTATTGCAGATCTTGCCATAATCCTACAATAATTTCATATGAAACAAAATAATAATTTAAATCATATTATACAGTGTGTAATAGTTCATTATATGATAAGTCATCACCTAGTGATAATGTCATTGAACTCACTATACAAGAAACATCGGATTTGTTGTTGGATAAAAAAAAACTGCAAAATGAAGAGATTATTTGAGATGGTGAAGGAAAAAGTAGATAAAGGGAAAAATAAATCATTTGGTACAACGTAATTTTTGCCAAACCTTTGTAAGTCGTCTATCAATAGATGTGTAGTTATTAGTTATATGAGTCATTAAAAAAAAATCGGTACTTTTAAATACATAAAATTTCTACAAATGCAATGCCTAAATTTTTTTTTGACATTTTTAAAAAATCTATTAAGTGAGTATGGTGACAAGTAGTATTCATAAAATAATTATTGTAAAAAGGAGAGGATACATGTTTAGCTGTTAATGCACAAGAAAAGAAATCCTTTTTTAATTAAAAAATAAGTTTAAATTAGATGAAAATTGTACTTGTTGTACTTCAATTTCTTCATTTCACATGTGATCATTGAAATGAAAGAACGTCTGTCAAGCTAAACAGAAAATCCCTACCCAAAATTGTAAATCGTAAGGTTATTTGTTTGTAGGTGCATTATTTTGATATTACGCAAATAAATTACCATGAAGATTTATTTGAAATGAAAAACTAATTCAAAAAAATATATAAAAGTCAAACTTACATTGGAAGGCGCAAGGGAGTGATTATAAATATCTCCAGGTTACATAACTTAGCATCTCTAAAATCCATATCTATTAGTGAAGCATCATAAAGGGAAAAGGTAAGGTATAAGTGAGTTATTTTAGAAGATGGTAAAGGTTAAATTCAAACGTGAAATAGCTTGAACATGTTAGCTTACATGATGAAGGCCAATCCATCTTCTTGTTAATCCACTTGGCAATATGTTAAGTAAGTTGCAATTTGATTTGGAACCTACATAAAGAGTGGTAAATAGTTAGTGATCCTTACGATGCCATACATATATATCTGGCAATGGTCTTAATATATGAAAATGTAACATACCATGTTGGTAATAAGAATACCTTCAAGACAACAATACATTTTTGTAGATAATGTTTCTCGTGTATGTGTCATACATCTTGGGTAGATTTCCTTTTTTAATCAAAAC
The DNA here is from genome assembly GCA_024138025.1 of Combretum micranthum. Lineage (NCBI taxonomy): Eukaryota > Viridiplantae > Streptophyta > Magnoliopsida > Myrtales > Combretaceae > Combretum > Combretum micranthum. The sequence continues at coordinate 134,285 of JAMXBD010002340.1, read as the reverse complement.
TTTTGTTGATGCCACCGATACTCCCAGTGATAGTGCTCCCATGGCTAAACACATGATTAAAAAAGTAGATGCCAACATTATGTATCGTTTGGCCTTGTGGCTTATTGATGGTTAAGGTAGAGCTCAAGCGTACTAGAAATTGTTTTATTGTCATTTCAAATGGGAGATTTAAACTATCTGAAGTCTTAAAAAAAATCCTTGGAATAAAAACTCTTAACTGTAATACACAAAATTCTAACTTAACTAGAATAAATTTATTTTGATTAATTAGTGTTACATGTGAATGATTCGTTGTTAATTTGATTGAATTTGAATTTAATTTAGAATTTGAATTTTAATAACTTCCATTAAATAAGTAATTTAAACAATAGAGTATGATTAGGTAGATAAACATAAACAATTAATAAATGGATTTCTTGAACCTGAGATTGCGAATATGCTTTTCCATTCAACCGATTGTTTCCATTGCCCATTTTATGAAACAAATTCTTTAATATGAAATTCTATTCCTTTCTATTGTTCTATATTCTTTAATTATCCTTGTAAATGAACCAAAGTTCCTCATCATCCTCATCGATTTCCAACTTGAATCCTTTCTTTTCAATTTCTAATTTGAGACGCAATTTCTTAATGCTCAATTATAAAAAAAAAAATTGATAAAAGACTCGATTTAGTTATATGAAATATAACCTTATTTTCTAAATGTTTATAAATTTTGGAAATTGATTTCTTGTTTATAAGTACAAGTTTTATAATCTAAATTTCCAAATCCAAAGTAAATAACCAATTTGATTTAGATAACCTCATATCAATTAAAGTAAATTATATAATATGATTAGATAAACTAATATAAATCAGTGAATAGATTCAAATTGAAGATTAAGACTTTAAATATTCTTTTAAACTATATAATTGTCACAATAGCGTTTTTCAATGAACAAAATCATGCAATCTTTTTCAACTATTTTATGTAGGCTTCTTTTTCCCCCAACGTTATTTCTCTAAAAATCTAAAGATGTGATTCAAGTCTTTTGCAAAGTCCCAAATCTTTGAGTTTTGGTCTAGACTTCATTTCCTAAAACCTCATGAAATTTTGAATTCATTTGCTTATTTAAAAATATCAGTTTTCATTCCAAACTCAAACTAACCATCAAATTTTTACAAAGTTATATTTCAAAACTAGATTTTCATTGCGAGCTAATAATTTTTATGCTATAAACTCTAAAATCGTATTCTCATTTATTTTTAATGCTTAAGAAAATCATCTGACAAGTTTAAACACCAATATTTTATCTATAAAAATCTTTTAAATCATTATCTTATATATTTTTCTCCTTTGTTGACTTGTTGGGCTGCCTTTATTTTTTTTCCTCCTTTCTTTCCTTCCTTCTTTCCATCGATTCTATTCTCTCCCTTCTTCCTCCTCTTCTTCATTTTCTTTCTTTTATTCAATTCCTCTCCAAATCCTTAAGTTCAAGGGAAGATTAAAAGAGAAATGGAGGATAGAAACAAGATAGAGCATAGATCATGCTTAAAGTATCTATAAGGACCAACAAATAGTAGTGGTGATGGAGCTTTAATGCTTGAGTTTCCTTAAAACAAGTAAGTTCTTCTTTTCCTTTGTTTGATGATTGTTTATTTTATGTATATGATGAATCAGAGTTAGGAAGAAGTTGGGTTTGTTATGGAATTTGTGATAGAGGAAGATTTGAGCATGAAAGTTGAAAATCTATGTAGAATATGCATATGTGAAGTTGGGATTTGATTGTGTAGTTGGACGTGTTTTGATGATATGAAGTGGGATTAGAAGTATTGAAAGTTATGTTTATGTCTCATATGTTTCTTTTCTGGTGTTGTAATGGATGTTGGATGTGTAAAAAAATATGTTAAAGATGTAAAAGAATCGGAGAAAAGAAACAAAGGACGTGATCCATGGTTGTACGAGGCGTGGCAAAGGGAGTGGTAGCCACTGTCCCCCCTGCTAAACCCATATGAGGCGTGGCAAGGGGCATAGCAAGGGGCCTGATGGCCACCACCAACCTTGATATAGGGCGTGGCAAAGGGCCTGGTGGCCGCCACCACCCTTGATACGCCCCATATAGCCAGGGCCATCTTGTCTCTCTTTTCCTTGTTGATATAACTTAAATTGATCATAATTTTCTCATCCAATCTAAGATTGAGGCAATCCCAAAGGCTACGGAAAGCTTAAAAAAGATTTCTATAATTTTCGTGATTTAAGTTTTTGGAAATCTTAAAAGTATCAAGACCTAAAATATATTTTATTCAAACTACCACATATCCAAATCTAAAGAAGCTAAAATGAAATAGGTTAATTAGGATCCTATAAAGCATATGAGAGTGATTTAATGAGATAATTGAAAATGGCTTAGTAAATAAAGTAAATGATTAACTTTACTCAATTTATTTAAATTAAAGTTAGAATAAACTTAATTAGTAAATCTATGTTCACATTGACTTAATGAACTCTAGTAAACTAAAATGAGCTAGAATAGCTAAGTTTATTCAATTTGGCTAAGTTAAGCTAATATAAATGTAACTTGTAAATGACTTAGGTGTAATCATAGTGCTTTAGTTCTTAGATATTAAAGAAAATGAGTTTGATGAACATGAATGTGATGCTTTATGTTATTGAATTTATGTTAATAGTAATGCATATGTTTATTGGAAGCACTAAGCATATGAATATGATGTGTTCTATTATTGTGTATGTTTCGATAGATATATGTATGTTTTTTTATAGCCTTAAACATAAGTGTAAATGCACGTATTGTGTAAAATCTAGACTAATAACTAGTAAATAAGATTAAGCTAATGAAATAGATTTAAATGTAATTTAAGTTAATAGGCTTATTGAATATTAAGTTAATAAAGAAGTGAAGTGTAGATTATTATAAAACTTGAAACTATGAGTGTTTATTATCTTATTTCATAGGAGAAATAAACATGAATCAATTGTTAGATTTACTAGAAGAATTTTATGCCTTAGCTTGGATATCAGGTGAGTGATTTTGATCTTATTGCATTGATTGTGGTTGTAATATAGTAAGACAAGACTAAATTATAAGAATAATTGATTATGTATGGGGATGGGTACAATGCGGGTTGTATAGTGATTGAATGATTGAAAAACTTTAATAACAAAAGTTAAAGTTGCTTGAATCGCATTAATTAAGGATTGCATTATGTGGATTGTTAAGAAATTGATTGACCGCTAAATAATCTGACATAAACTTTATCTGACCATTAAATAAACCAAACATGCATTGCACCATAGCATACCTTGCATTAGCATGGTATTCACGTCACTTATTAATATTCCAATTTCGTAGTAGTGCCTGTGAAAGTCCAGTGAATCTAGTAGGGCTACTATAGGGTTGTCGGCTTCATAGGAACTAAGCAAGCACCGAAGGACATCGCCCGTATTGGAGTCGACTTTATGGATTAATACTTAGGGAGGTTATGTGGTTCTAAGGGAAGTGGAGGGTATACCGGCAGTAAAAATGTTTTAATCAATGCATAAAACGAGTTTCAAAGAAAATCATCCCTCCTTAGCTATGCTTGAGGAGAAGGTAGAGATTATTTTTCAATAAAGGTATTTTAAATTGAAATCCTCCCTCCTTAGTTATATCTAAGGGGTAGTTAGAGGTTATATTTGTTATATGAAATTATTTTATGCTAAGATAGTTATGAGCTAGATGCTTTAAAATGAGAAGCACCTCTTTCCTTAGTTTACAATTCTATTGGCGCGCGAATGACTTGAGTCAGTCCTTCAACCCCCAAGAGAGGGTGTAAATCTCCATTAGTTTGGATTCCGGTTATCCAAACCATACATTTCCATACTAATGGATGTAGCATTGCATATGTTTAATAATCAAACTTGTTTGTATCACTTGAAATGTTTTAAGATCTAGTTACTCACTGAGCTAGTTGAGCTCACACTCCTATTTGGTTATTTGATTTCAGGAATTAAAATAATACAAAGAACAATTATAGGATAGAGAGAGAAATCTGAAGTTAATTGTAAAGAAGTTTTGAAAGTTGCAGTTTAGATAATATGTATGATGTAATATTTAGGGCTTAATATAAGTTTTATAAAGTGTAATTCTTGTTTATATCTTATATGTATTTAGTTTTTCTTATTCTAAACAACTTTCGATCCTGTAAAACCGTCCAAGCTATGGAGTGTTCTACAAGTGTCATATTTGTATATTTCTCTAGAAGTCTCAGACGAGTTTAATATCAGGGTCTATGGCTTTAGTATGATACATAGTGTATCATACTTTTAGGGCACCCTGTGGGGTGTGTCATTAACCCTATCATATGACCAGTTAAACCTTCACATAAATGACATTCTGCAAGAAACCAATGCATGTTAACTTAGTACCATTACACAAACCCACCTTTGGATTTAAGTTTCTCAAGAGCATAATTGGAGCTCCTTTCTTTAGTGTTAATATATGCGGAGGCTTTCCACCTAGAGATATAGATTTTAAGAACTCTTGCTAGTACATACTCATATGATCATTACAAATAGCATCAAAAGAGTAATATGTGTGTGCTTCACCAGGAAATGATTGAATAGTTATGTTGTTTAACTTGTCAACCTCAACATTTGTTGGTGCTGTGAGTGCACGACTGATAAAGTAATTTAAATCTTCAAAATGCTGAGAAAGATTTAGGAAAGTTGCACGAATCAGGCCATCAATAGATCGTTCATTCTCCCATTGTAAACTCATAGATGGAGGTATCTTTATAAGGTCATCATGTTCAGTATACTTAACTCCATCACCTACCCATAGTACAAATTATGAAAAATCCCTATCTGTAAGTGATTGCATATTCTAGGTCAAGTGAAGGACTTGAACATTGCTCCAAAGAGGATATTTATTAAAACATGCATTAATTATTTAGCTTTTTATGCCCTTCGAAACCACATGAAGTATCTATCTAAAATCTCCACGCAATATCATGACCTTACCCCCAAATGGGACATCAAGTTCCATAATATCTCTAAATGTTCTATCAAGAGACTCAAAGCATACCTATTAGCCATAGAGGCTTCATCCTAAAGAATTGCTTTGCATATTTGTAAGAGTTTCACTAAGTCAGATTGCTTACTTATTGGACAAACAGAAGATGCATCCGGATTCAATAGAATCTTAAATCTTGAGTGTATTGTTCTTCCACCAGATAATATTATTGAAGCGATCCTAGAAGTTGCAGTAGCTAAGGTAACATGACCATTACTTCAAAGACATGCTAAAATAGTACGATATAAAAAAAGTTTTTCTTGTACCCCTTGGAACATCAGCAAAAAGAATGGCTGATTCACTTCCATTAACTACAGACTTGATTGAATTGAATGCATTTCTCTGGTCATTGTTTAAGAGTGCAATTGCATTCAAATCTTCATTAGTCATCGGAATGGACGACTCTTTTTGTATAACTCTTGGTATATTATCTTCTCTAATGTCTTCATATTAGAGATTCGATAAGTCATTGTTAGCTAAACATTTCCCATGTTATTCTAGTAACGTATTGAGGTCGAATAATAATTGCTAAGCGGTATCGCATTTGAACTCATTTTTGAGGATAAGTAATCTTATATCATGCTTTCATGGAATTCATCCCATAATGATCTAACATGAGTTGGTTCACAATATACCATAATGGTTATGAATAACATCCTAGGAGCAGAGGACTTTTGAAAGGAGATGGCCTTAAGTAAGCAATGCCGTATGCATTCATCATTCTCGATAAGATCTCAACTCTCTATTTCCTTTTGAAATGAATAATTTCATACTCCATGATGACTTAGAAGATCATCAAAAGAAGTAAGGCCACAGACATGATTAAGTAACACCCAAAGGTAAAACCTCTCAGAATCTGTTGAAGTTATGGTATATATTCTTTCAATGACCCTCTTTGTATCCTTTCTACGATGTCATTGTGAATTTTTGTCACGCCTCAAAAGGTACCCTAAACGTGGCAGTCCGCCACATACATTATTAAAACTTAAGAATGACTTCCCAAAGTCATGCGAAAGTTTCAACACCACATGTAAGGCGTCTATTACAATAATAGAGACACCGATGAGATGTATAGTTCGAGATAGTAAATACAGCATACAAGAATTCTAGATAACCTTCTCATTTCAACATTATAAGAATATAATCCTTACATTATCTTAGGGGCTTTTCCCTATAAATCTCCAAACAATCATAATATCGGCTTAGTCTTTAATACTAACATCAAAAGATATTAAAGGATATTTAGCCAAGGATCTTCAAAGGATTTCCAGAAGCTCTTCAAAACATAATCCCATTCGAGTATATGAAGTCCTTGGGCATAAGAGATATTGGTCCTGTTACAACAAAAGTCTATCGGAGTATAAGCATAACTAGCTTGGTGAGAATATTCCTGAATAAACGTACTTGTATAAAAAAATTCAAACAAGTTATTTAATAAGCATATGAGTGCATCAAGCAAGTGATCAAGCAATACATATGATCTACCAGAAATCACATGTTTTGAATGGATTTACCCCCCAATTTGGGGTTAGGTGTTTCAGGCTCTTTAAAACCCATCTTTAAAATCTAACTTATGTAGTTTATTTCTAGCTCATACTCACCCATCCTGAAATAGTTCTTTCTGGCTCCTATTCGCCCATCTTGCAGATTTATGGCTCCTGCAAACCCGACTACTATACTCTTATCCCATTGAGTATAGTAGCTCATGAAATGAAACTAACTACGTGATATGCATGATTCAATTAATATAACTCATAATATATGATTAAAGTAATTTAAAGGTGATGACAGATTTTGCACACACTCCAACATAATAATAAAAAAAACATAATTTAATTTACAACGATTCATGTCTCAGTATGCTTAGCATTCTTTCAACCAATATTATCATACATAATTCATTTTCATCTTTTCCTACTTGTAGTGCCTCTAGCTACAAGCACAAACAAGTACGTAAAAGGTAGGAAATAAACTCACTAGGCCATGAGGACACTTCTTTCTTATGGACGAGTCGATCGGTAAATTCACTAATCAAAATAATCCTCTGGGTATGAACACTCCTCCTCGGAATCACCTAATCAAGAAGAATACCCATAATGAGTATTTCTTGTTGATTCTATGGTGCTAGCAAAAACTATGTCATAAGATAGTTAAAATTCGTATAGAGGATAATTCCAACTTAAAATAGCCATAACTTGGTCATTTTAACTCGAAATTGCGCATATAATATACCATTTTCTACCTACTCGAAAAGATATATCAATTTCTAAGATTATTTTTGTCATAAAAAGCCATTTGGGTTGCAAAATAATACGTTACAAATAGTTACGAATTTCATAGTCCACAAAATATGATTTTTCCAAACTTCTCTTTACTAAAAATTTTAAGCAAAATATATGGATATTTGTATAGTTGAAAAATCTTTGAACATAATATATTCACTCATATTATATGCATGATTTTTGTAGTGCTGTCTCAACATTGATATTTTACAAACAATTTGTCTTTAAGAGTTTCAAAAGATAAAACTTTGAAAATTTCTCCTTTTTGAATTGTTAGAAGGAAAACTAAAATATACTTGGGTTGTTATGAGTGAGTGTTTTTCCTATTATGATTTCATCTTCTCACTTTTCAAAAGTAAATTCATTCCCAAAAATTTGGTTCTTTAAGTTACCTACCAACTTTATTCCTAGTGATTGAAAACAAAGCTTTTCAAAATCTTTCTTAAGTTGTTTGGTGTGGTCAAATATTTGGAATTGTATTAAATGTTTGTTTTCCTCTCATTTTTATATCATTTTTCTTCTTTAGAAAATAAGTTTATCTTTGAAACTTTACTTTATAAGCAAATTTTATTTTTTTAAGTTGGTTTCCAAAATAGTGAGTTGATTTTACCTTGATTGGATAAACTTGTTTTATTTTAATATTTATCAAGTGGCGGAATAATTCTTTTAGATAAGTTTATAAGAAAATCTTTCTTAATAAAGAATTGTCAATATTAGATCATAGCAAAATTTCATTTTAATTTTGAAAAGAGAATAACAACATATAAAAATTAAGTTTTGAAGAAACTTTCTTAGTATGTGATTTTCAAAGTCTATAGTGAACCTATTTAAGTTTTATAAAAGATATGGTTGAGTTCAAATCTTAAATTCGATGCTAAAAATTCTATGTTTATGGTGTATTTAGTTTTGATTTATAAAAGAAATGAGTTCCTTTCATTTGAAGAAATCTTGAGAACTAATACTTTAAAACTTATGATCAACTTTTCTAAGCTTTTGAAAAGAATTTATTAAAAACAATATTTTGACTTCTTGTTGAAAAATCCTTTGTTGAGAAATTTAGTTCACTTTTCCTTATTTAAGAAAGAATACATTTTCTTTTTTATTTAAGACAACAACATTCTAATTATGCATGAATATGATTACGTAGCAATGAAAAAGGTAGGAATAATACATAATAAGGTAGAAAGAAATACTCATAAGCAAATAAACGTAATAATAAGGTCAAGCATTAGGAACCTTAGCTTCATCAAGGTATCCCGATCATGTCTTGGGAGCCTTAGCTTCATCAAGGCAATCTAGGACTAAGAATAGACTAGTTCCAAAAAGAAAAGAAAAGAAAAGAAAGAAAATCGTTTTGACTTGATATGGACAAATCTAAGACTAGAAAGACTGGTATTAATAAATTGCATGAATTAAATAAATAAATTGCAAGGCATAAAAATAAATAAATAGTAAGTGAGCTTATATGCTCTAAAGAAATATATATACATAATATACATAATACTATATAGAAGTTAGATTAGAGCATAATAATAATAATAATAACAATAACATAATGTAAAATATGAACATGAACAAAAACAAAATATGAACATATTATTGCTTCTTTAACTCTTATGAGTCTAAGAAACATACACTAAGCTCATGATAAGTTGTATGAACATGACAAAAAGATATAGGTAGGATTTTACCTAAGGTTTAATAGAGGATTTGAAAAGAGATGAATAGTAGTGTTTTTGTTGTTTTTCTTGAAGAATAGTAATTGGTAGAGAGTGTTTTGAGTGGGGATTGTTGGAGAGGTTTTGAGAGAGAATTTTGATAGAGTTTTGTTATGTAAAATGAATGTGTAAAGAATGAATGAGGGAGTAGGTATTTATAGAATTTTGGAGTGGAAATTAGATGTAATAAAATAATTGAAAAATAAATAATATTGAGAAGGAGAGAAGGAGGGTCGGCGGCAACAATGGGAGAGAGAGGGAGGATTTTTGTTTGTTTTGTAATTTTTTTGTAAAGAAAAGTAATAATGTGTAAGGTTTGATTTGAATAAAGTTGTGTTGAAAATGTAAATGTGTAAGAAATAGGTGTATAAGTAGTAAGAAATAGGTGTAAGAAAAAGTAGAGATAGTGAAATAGTAATGAATAGTAGAATAGTATTATGAATAGTAACTAGACAATTAAAATACCAGTAGTAATAAAAATATGCGTATAAATGCGATATCTGTAATTTTTATCTACCGAAAGAATTCTAAAACTAATATTTTTGAAAAACTTATATTTTTACAAGTCTAATGGTATTATAGGAATATTTTCACTATCCGATGCACCGGGGTACGGTTTTTGAAAACTGATCTCGTTCGGATCCGAAGGATATTAGAATTTTGCGAATATGATATTTTTAAGCTTCCCTATATTATTACAAACTATTATAAGCCATTAACTCCATTTCGTTTTCTAGGGTTTGACGAGGGTTAGGGTTTATTCCAACTTTACCCTAGAAATTGAAGGGTTTACATAAGGGATCAGATAGATGGACCTTCTTATGTTCGGATTTTTGAACTGAATTATTATTGAATTTTCTATTTTTTTTAATATTCTTATGAAATCCCGTGATCGAAATCGTTTAAGGTTTGGTTTCAACTTGGGTCAGTCTTTAGGGTTTCGATTTGGTATTGCAAAACTATTCTAAAAAAAATTCAGGGTTTTACAATTTTTCCATACATAGTATTTGGAGAACTCTCTACACAAATATCGTCTTACTCCAAGATCTATTGGATTAGTATGGAAGAATTCCATAAGCATTGTTGCGGGGTAGAGTGATTAGCCAAAATAGAGTTCACAGTCTCACCATCTCTAAATATAATTGTATGCATGTTTTGCAGACGTATTCGCAATTTGGTTACACTTAGATACATGAGATTCATTGAAAACTTCATCAACCTCTAAACTACTTCTAATACATATATCCAATGCACATCAATAAATTGTTGGATTTCGTCATTGTCATTGCCCATACTACCTCAAGAGAAACCCTATCAAGGCCTTTGTGAATGTATTTGTACAAATACTTTACACTCTTGACACCTGTACAAACCTTGACACTTATATGACAGTCATACCTCAGAACTAATCATGTGTTATAAGGGATGATCCAACTATTATCCACAATAATGTTTAGATAGGTTGGAAGGGGGATGGGCATATTTCTTCTCCTTCTATATACTGGGTTTGAGTCATTGCATTGAATAGTAGAATTACTAAATAGCTTACGAAAATGACACTCACAATACCCCTACTTCACGCATGGTGCAGTTAAATTATAGCCATCACATGGTCCATGTACCATATGCTTTAAGATTGTAAGAAATAATTGAAGCTCCTCATGTACATTAGGAATCTCGGCTCGCATAACAGAATCATAATCATCGAGTGAGTTTAATTTAAAGTTACGGTCTAGTATGATAAGCATATGTGCATGTGGTAACCCTTGCTTTTGGAACTCTATAACATATGTGTAAGCAATAACCTTTCTAAAACTACTTTATCAATAATATCCTTTTTGAACTCCTCCAAACAAGAATGAAAGACATGTGATAGTAAGTCTGGATGATCTTGTGATGATTGTCTTTCAAGCAATTCATGTTAAATCTCAGGCTAACTCAGGTTACATGTTATGGTAATGAAGAAATCTAGTCTTCCTATTTCTTGGACTAATCCCATTGCATCTTGATATCTTTGGTACATATCTCGAAGACTTCAAACAAATGAAGAAGGCAAGATAATTTTTCTCCCAACATTGCCTATAGACTGAATATTAAATTTGCTGAGATTTTAAATCAATTTGTAAGGATAAAGGTATGAAAAGACTTATGATATATAAGCGAATTTGCATCATTTTCTCCATGAGCAAGTGAAACTTGTAGACCTTGATAGCACTCAGCTCAAATTGAATCTTGATTGCCTTAACAATTTAAGCCTTCATTTGTCAATTTTCACAAAATTATCTACCAAGTATTGTTGGAAGAGTCTACCCCCTTGTAGAATGAGATGTTCCTCATGGCTACATTAATTAAATAATGTACTGGTAGATTTAAAGAACAAAATTGAACATAATTGAACGCAACTATAACCTGGATATAATATGCATAGAAGCCAAGACATGAAATTGGGTTTCCATTTGCACAGCAAGTGTTAAGATCCCAACCATATGTTCCATATGGAAACAGCGAGGGATATTGTAATGGATCATAATATTCAGCAATGTCATTGACTGTCATGAGGCTATCAGTATGCAATTGAATGATAACATCGTGATCATGAAGTTCACCTACTTCTTCACCACCAACTACTATAGAAGCTACCTGACATGCAATTGGAAGGGCATATCAGTAGTGGTTAACATGTTGTTGATGAATTATAAGACAACACTCTTGAATATTTTCAAGTGTGGAAAGGTGGCAAAATTGATGGACAAAAGGATTATGCGAATTCAAAATGAAGATAACTGTTGAGATAAGATCTACATCTAGAATTTGATTTTAAGAGATTCGATTTTCAATTTCATGGTCAATATCATATATATGGTCTGCACAAACCATGGCCTCTCATTTATGTTAGGTAAAAGGCTACCAATTCTGTGGTAAATCGTACCTTATGCACGAAATGTATACACTCCACTATTTACTACCAATAAATTGTCGTCAATGTAGACGCCCATTGAAGTAAATGAGAAAATATGGTTGTACGATCGAATATGTTGTCTAAAATGTCTACTAGATGATTTTGTGCAATATACAAATGAAGGAGGTTTCGAGGTGATGGAATTGAAGGTAGAACAATTTTTCCTTTTGAGTAACATTTTTTTGATGTCTCATGCTTAAATAATCGAGCAGTGCAAAATGCACATGTGATTGATAGAGGTAATTGAAGTACTTGATAAGCATAGCTTTCATGGAACTCTCAACCAATGTTAAGATTACATCATCATCATATTGACAGAAGGATAACTAATTTATCGAAACGTGTAAATAAATTCTTTAACATAGGGTAGAAAATCAATTTATGCAATTTACTAAATTTTCCAATATTAAAATATGTACGTCTATTAGTAGTATTACTATTTTGAGTGCATGATTCAGCTGGTGAATCACCCATATACATATTTACAAGAATATTAGCCAAATTATAAGTTCACTAAAATCATTACAAGTACTTCAATGTAAGTTTGGGTACAGTTTTGGGTGCTTACCTGTTATGGAGGTAGATGTTCCACATGGGCATGTAAGACGTCTAATTGCTGTCAAGTGAAATCCTCTAGAGGTGCTTGGATGTTTAGTAGATATTACAACAGTGCCAATAGTGCCATGTGGATAATTTGACACTATTAATGGTTCAATTGGTCATGATGCAGTAATGAATATATAAAAATTACTCAAAAAATAACATTTTTTACATGCATACCCATCTTTTCGTTGCGATTATTTGTATTTTTGATGAAATGGATTTGGGAGTCTATTGTGCAGGTTTTTCTTTCATGATATACAGACCATCATGTAGCAAGATAAGACTGTCTTTATTGTGTAGTCATAGATTGTTGATAATTGCTAGCCCGCTCTCTCCAAAGAATTCTACGAGCTTAAAGTTTTGCAGTTCTAAAATATTGAAATAGAAAATATTAAAAATCACAATAGGTACAACATAAAATTGAATATGCAAATAACATGGTAAGCATTAATGAAATAGGAGAAAAAAGTTTTGTTGTAAGCACAACTTCAAAAACTATAATTATAGTTGACATGTGAATTATACTAATGATGTTAAGGATGCAAAAGGATGAAAGGTGAAACTGGAAGGTAGAACACATAATTTATTGAATGTATTTTAATGATACGAGGACTGTATTTTTAAAATGAAATAATTTAGCAAGCAAAAACTGAGAAGTACCTCATGTCCATGTGTAATATCTTTGGACCCACTTTCTTATCAAAAAATGCAATTACCTTAAGCCATGAATCTGCATCATACATTTGGGAACAATATTAATTTTGTCCAATAAAAACATTGCGAAACATCATTAAATTAAGAAGAGATTCGAAAATATTGGATGTGAGTATCTAATGTTACGTAATGTTGCTTTTTTTTTTTTTTTTTTTCTATAGAAAATCTACCATACCAATTAATCTAGCATAGTTTTTTACAATTAAACTTTTGTCCTGGCTACAAATATGACCCTATTGTCATTATACAATAGTTATTGCAATGCTAAACTAAAATGTTAAGAGAATTCTTAATATTTGTATGAAGATAACTATTAAAATTAGTAGCCACATAAAATAAAGCCTAAGAAAATATATGATATTCAAATAATAAATTTATCAAACTATCATAAAGTAACATATGTTGAAGTTTGGTTCAAGCCTTCTAAATCACTAATCGTAGTATATTAGAAATTTGAGTTATCTATATTATTAAAGTAAAAGGGAAGGGTTCGGTGTCTTTAGTGCCTTAAATTCTTAATGAATTATTTACTTATAAAAAAAACTGAAACTTTTTTTAAATTATTAACCGCTCTTTGTAAACTCCTAGATTTTACGATAATTTTAAAGTGAGTTTTAGAGTCAGATTCGAAATTAAAACCCTAAAGGTTAAACTAAGTCAACCATTAGATCATAGAAACCCTAGATAAAATCAGACAATCTCAAGAACCCTAAAATATGAAATAAAATTAAAAATAAGACAAACTCAAATTTTGAGTCGAAAGAATAGTACAAAACTTAAAAAGATTAGATTTTCCAAAAATGAGATCGTTTAAGACTTTTTGGGATCAGTTTCCATATTTGAACGCTAATAAGCAAAACAAGATAAAATTTTTTGATAATCAATTCATACTAGAAAAATAATAATATATCCATAAAATATCATATAAAAATTTTTTGGGCTATAAAAATATCAGTTATAGCTCATATACGTATATTTTATCTTTATCGCTAAATAATATGTCATTTTACCATTATTATTTGCTACTATTTACTTTTATTTTCTGATATTCTTTGCCGCCATTTTGTCCCTATACTTTTATACATACTTCTTACAAAAAATAACCTATAGCATACAATTTATTCTTTAAAATATACATATTCTAATACATCAAATCTACTTTTCTTTTTCATTTTCTTTCTATTCACTTCCCTCAAAGGGCATAATTCACGCTGGACATGCGCCTCCGCCCGCCCGCCTCTCCCCCCTCCCCCCCCCCCCCAATGCAACCCTCTCTTTCTTTTATTTTCTAATTATTTTATACACATAATTCCTCAAATTTTTCTCTATAAATACCTATTACATCTCCTCATTTTTATACTTTACATCTGTATATAAATTTCTCTCTTTTCTCTCTATAAATACCTACTATATCTCATACATTTCTCTCTTTGTTCTCCTTGCTACTGGCGCAATTCCCCTCCCTCCATGCACCTCTCAGCCCTCTCTTTTTATTACACACACGCATTCCTTTAATTTTCTCTTTTAGGTAAATACTTACCCACACCTCCTTAGTTGATATCAAGCATTGTTTATCAATGTTTTATGCATTATCCATAGATTAAATCTCCCCATGATGCCTTAAGTTAGGGATGATAATGCAAAAATGAAATCTATGTCATAATGTTTATGATGATGTTGAAATTTCATTCATATTGTTATATTCTTATCATCTAATCTAACTATCTATATATATAAAAATAGTTATGTACATATTTATATCAATATGAACATATTGCTTACTAACTTACCATTAATTTCATGCTCTTATTATATGCATTGAGACTTTAAGCCTTAGACTTATCCTTAATCAAGTAAAAAAAAAAGAAAACTTATCCATAATCGAAGTCTCAGGAGTACCTTGTTAAAAAGTTCTAAGGCTTCCTTATGTTATTTGCTTTTATTTACATAGTGACCGAAATAATTCAAGTTTGGGGAAACTTTGTCCTAATTCTAAGACTTCCATTTTTTATTTTGTTTTGCTCTTAATTATTTTGCTATTTAAAGGGACTTATCCATTTCTAAGTCACAGGGAGCCTTGATCATAAGCTAAGGCTCCCATACATTGAGTCTCTTATCTTTTCACTCTTCATTGTTTTGTTTTTATCTTCACAAATTATGATTTTAAGATATTATTTTTATGTTCATGTACACGAATTTATCATAGTGATGTTGTTATGCCAAAATAAAGTTTCGAACCATTTATTTATTTTTTAAATCCTTTGTTATGTAAAATATTGATTTCAAATATATTATCAAAAAGTGAAGAAAATCTTGTTTCAAAGAGGAAAAATTTAAAACAAGATCATTCTCTTAAATTTTCATAAATGACTAGTTATAGGCATAATGTTGGAAGGTTCATGACTTAAAAATCCTTTTTCTTAAAATCACATACTTACAAAGATCCACGAAACATAAATTTCTACTAGCATTGAAACCAATGTTTTTATAAGCTTAGAATTTTTGGTTTTCCATAAATATGGTTTAATTGAAATTTTACTTAGATAATATCACTCGGATCAGACATGTATTTTCAACTACTAATATTATTTATAGGTTATCTTTTGGGTATAAGAATGATATATATAATTTAGAGGGTTTATAAGATGTAAAAATGGCAAATTGTAGCAAAAATCAAATCTAGAGCAAATTGGAACCAATCTATACAATAGTAGTCCGAACCCAAAAAACCCCAAATATTAAAAATAATATTAGAAATGGATAGATCATCTAAAGTAGGAAAGAATCGACTACTTATACACAAAAATCCAAATCAAAATGAGCAAATTATAATCATTTTATGTTAGAAATTTTTACGATCGGAAAAGTGACGCGAATTTAATTGACAAAATTAGAATCTTAAGTGGAACCTTTATGAAATATTTGCTTAAGGTATTTCTTTCATTTAGGAAATGAAGTTTACAATGCTTCATTTCCAGATGATTATTTTGATTAGAAGATCTCACAATGGCCGAGTGAGTTTCCTTACGCATTTTATATTCTTGTTGTGATTGTAAATTAATGCACTAGAATATAGGAAAAACATAAAATGGAATTACATGTTGGAATTATTATGGGAACATGTGTGATTTTCATGCTTGATCAATAAACCATAAGTATAGTGAAACTTTATGTATTCAATTAATATGCTTGTTTCTATATTATGATTGTCGTGTTTTGTGATAATTGTGTTGATAACCTCTAACTTGGAATTTAACATGGTTTTGAAAGCAACTTATAAATTGATCATGCATAGCATAAAGTGAGTCACATTTCATGTTTACTAATTGTCCTACGTGTGGGACCAAAATGGTAAGGTACCTAGCTCTAGCAAGAGAAACTATAACGTTCAGGGAATACGACCTCATAGAGAAGTCATACCGGATCAATCACTTTGTAAGAAACCTGAGCACTAAGTAGTGATGGTCATTCATGACCCAATAGAGTATGATGGTCGGAAGGACCCAATTTATTCAAAGCATTCCCTAACCTCTGATATGAAGGGCGTTAAATCCATTCTACGTATGATTTCTAGTAAATCATACGTATTTGTGAATCATATGGTTGATTCATTTCGTATGCTTGACTAAGTAAAACTTGTTTGTTTATGGGTAAGTTACCGCAAGGCTTCTCATCAACCATGTGTAGGTTACCCCTAGATAGGTTTTTTATGCAGGTTACATCTAGGTCAATCCTAGGGACCCGATCGAGGAGGTAGGCATGATGGGACTTTGAGAGCTTTTAAAGGAAATTTCTTTTGGATTTTGATGATAGATTTCCTAGAAAATCTCTTACTATCTTAAATGTATTTGGAAGCCCTTTTAGTTGTAAGACAAATTATAAATTTATTAGGGGAATGCCTTGTAGAATTGTAAGACCTTATATTTTAATGTATTTATGATAACATTTACTTACATGTTCTATAACTATCATCTTAAATTGCATATTGTGAAAGTACGTGTTGTACCAATATAGAATCTTCTGAATGACTAAGGTAGTCATTCTCGAATTTTAATATTATGTACGATGGACTATAACGTTTATGGTACCCTTTAGGGCGCGACATTCTCTTTATAACTACTTTTCAAAACAATAACCACTCTCTCTATAATTGAAAAATAAAAAAAATTATAATTTTCTTAAATTGTATATAATTTTAATATGATAGGAGATATTATTTGCTAATTTAGAAATTTTTCAGTAAATTTCTACATGTTTGCTTTCTTGTAGGTGTATCAACCACTAGTTAAGAATTAAGATAACAGGTCATTGGAGTTACAACTCCGCATTAACTAATAGATTAAGTTCGTAACAAGGGCAAGACTATAGAAGTGGTGCTAGGTGCATACCACCAATCCCTACCTTCTTAAATGTTAGTTGTAACATATTAACTATGATGCTACTTGAACACAAAAAAAAATAAATAAATAAATAAATTGTCTAATATAAAGCATACATAATTTAATAATAGCTTAATAAACTGAAAATTTAAAATGAAAATTGTTTATCATCACTTTTTGAAATTCCCATGATATGTACAAAAATAAAATAAAACCATAAAGTATAGTAAGTTAATTTTTAATTGAACAAAGGAAAAAGAAATTCATTATCTTATCTCCATATCAACTCATTTGTCCTATGTAATGGGATATAAACTTTTTCATTGTTTTTGTGTAAAACGATTATAAAACATTTGCAAATATAGTTATATTTTTATACTCTCTCTTTGTCATGTGATTTCATATCAGAGTTACAATTATCGATTTTTTAAGGAACAATAACTTATTTTGGTACTCATATACCTAATTTGGAATTATTGGCCTATTTAAGGAAAAATAAATTATGTTCTTTAATTTATACTATGAAATAGTTACCCACTTTGTATGTGTCTCCAAAATAAAAAAGATGTACATATTACTAATCACCAAACTGTAAATTAAACTTTTCATATGGAATTATACATATAAAATGTATTAATGTATTTAATCATTGTCTCAACATATAAAGGATTTATAGAATCATTTTAGCTTTAAATTAAATACTTTTTTTTTCTGACATAATGTGGTGATTTTAGATTCATAATTATAATATCTACAATTGGAAAAAGAAATAATAACATGCATGTAAAGATAGTAGAAGAAGTTTTAAATGGCAAGATTTATGAGTGGCTCATTTTTCACAAATATTTTACACGTCAAAAATTTCTATTTCCATGCTTTCATCACTTAAAGTATGATCGATACAATAGAAAAAGTTTTTAATTATACAATTTATCTTTTGAAACTCGAAATGTTATAAACATTAATATGTTTAAAATTTCTACGATCAACAGTAAACTAAAAAGGCTAAAATTAATGACCTAGTAAATATAATTTCAAATCTTGAATATCACGTGCTGCACCACTAATTGGTTACCTTTCTGCAATGAAACCCTAAGCTTAAAGGTAAGAAACGAGCAAGGCATCTGATACCAAAACTTACCACTGCACACATCATAAATGTGTAAATGTCATATTGACACAAATGAATAAAATAAAAACATTATTAAATAAAGTTAAACTTACCATTGTAGACAAATCAAATGGGATGCTTTTGTAACAAACAAAACAAAAAGAAAAAAGAATAAAACATCATAAGTTCTAAAGAGGTACAACTTAATAAAGTAAAAGACTATTAAATAAAGTAAGAGTAGAGTTAAAATTATCAATGACAGAAGAGACTGGACATTTTTCGAACAAATAAAAAAAAAATCATAAATGTTGAAGTCATATAACTAAATAAAATAAAAGTATAGTTAAAAGTACCACTTACAAAGAGAGGATATAAAATGTATTTAGTAGTAGGAAGTAATTATTAAATATACAATATTAATAGTAGTTGTAGAACGTGTCAAATAGTAGTAATAGGCGAAAAGCACTACATGCAAGTAACAATTTAATGAGCGGTTTCAATAACAGTTATAGAACATGCAAGAGTGTGATGTAAATTTTAAATTGTGGGGATATTTTCATTAAATCATAAATTAAAAATTATTGTCACTAAAGATGCCAAAAGAGCCCTTTTGGCTTTAATAATGTGTGTGTATATATATATATATATATATATATTTTGCAACTAAAGACACAAAAGAGACCTTTTGGCTTTGATAATATAGATATATATTAAAATTTATGCATGATTATTTCTATAATTGTGTTTCGTTGTTTGCACATCATTTTAACCCAGCTCATTGGAAAAGAAACCCTAACATTAATGGTTCATTTACTTAGAGAAATGAAATAGAGAATAAATAGAAAAGTTATGCTTTGAGAATGGTATTGTTAGTAATAAAATGGGAATGATGTATTCTACTGTTTACTTCATCTATAATTTTATTACCAGGAATACATATTCCAACATTTATTTTAATTTATCAATTGCAATGTCAAAATGAGAATAAAATTAAAATTACCATTATACATCTATTTGGCTAGTGTAAAAAAATGAAGAAGTTATATAAATATACTCATATACCTATACCCATACTCACAAACATACACATGCATATCCTATTCATAGCAAGTACATTACATATATCTAATAAGGCTTTATAGCACATGTAAACAATTAAGACACCATACTTGAAAGTGCAGTTCTAGTTTCTTTAGAAATTATCCCAAAAAGGCTGGCTCGAAAAAACCCTTTGATAAGGCTGTTAGAGACAGAGGAAGTCGTGTTTAGCCTTATGGGTTATGGCGTAGGCATGATGTATCTTTTCTCATGAAAACTTTGATCCCCTAATAATTATTTTCACCTTAATTTTTCCTTTGCCATGAGGCCTTTTTTCATGGCACAAAGATTCTCTACTTTTGTATCATAGCTATATTATCTTTATACCTTATGTTCATTATATTGTTTAAACCCAGCTATCTTTATTTTTATTTCTTTGCTCATTACAACTTGTATGTGGCTTATGTTATGATTGTTTAGCTTATTATTGATAAATTTTATAGTTATGTTTACATTATATAAGCCATATACTTTTGAAGAAATATATGAAATGTTCTAGTGATGTTTTTTTATCAAAGAATGCATAAAAGACTAAAATAAAGAAATAAAAAGGTTAAGAGATAAATCTATAAAGTTCAGATAAAAATTCATAAACTCAGTTAACATTACATTTCCATGAACCAAGTCCAAGAAATAGAATTATTTGATTCAACGAAGAAAGGAAGAAATTTATGGTTATCTTCAAGGAGAATATAGGACTCTGGAACTCCTAAGACTAAAGGTAAAAAAGATTGTGAGAATAATATAATCAAAATGAGTTTGTAATGATATGTCTACAATTATTGAAGCACTTTGGGGAATTTTTATTATTCATATTCTATCATTAGTACTAGAAGAAATTTTTAAGACTGGAAAACTTCTTTTAGACCTAAAAGGGCATTTAAAGTTTTGTGATGGATGGAATTATTTGTTAGATGAATAGATGTCTCACATATTTATTTGTTAGGTTATAGATCAAACCCATATGATCTATAATCAAGGAAATCCTAAGTATATTATATACATGTAGAAGAAGACTTGAAAAATAAGAAGATTTTTCGCAAACAAAGGAGACTTGGACATTGTACACCAGCCATGTGAAATCTAAGGTCGCCAGCCTTCAACTACGTAAAACTTCTGCCTTGATAAACATCTTTTATGCTGCCTACATTCTCATATATATCACTAGTGTTAAGATTTATGCCGCTAGTGTAAAGCCAGCATTGAAAATTTTGCCGAGAGCAATGATGTGTATATGCTGGCCCAAAGCCTATGTCATCCACTTGTCTTCTTAGGGTTTGATATAAATACTTCTTATTTTTGTCTTACGGTATCATTAGCTATTCCTAAATCCTAGAGAGAAAGAGTCTACAAGAGAGAGGCCTGTTGTTGATTGAAATCCACTGATTATGGTAAAGATTGTGATCCACTAGTGTTATCTAGTGAAGAAAAATTGTGTATGTGAACCCCCAATTTTTTTTGTAATTCTTAGAAAATGGTTTTGGAATACCGAATCAAAACCTTAAAAGTTGACCCAAGTTGAAACCGAATCTTAAACAATATCAATCAAGGGATTTCATAAGAGAATATTCAAAAACAAAAATAGAAAAGTTCAATAATCGTTCGATTCAAAACCCAAACATGAGAAAATCTATCTATCGGATCCCTAATAAAAACTCCCTCAATTTCTAGGATAAAATTGGATTAAACACTAACACTAGTCAAATCGAAATTTCAGAGGTCAACAGATCAAGACAATCTAACAGTTTCAATTCCGACAATCCTGCGCTCTCAAACCTTAGACAACGGAATTGAGTTAATGGCTTATAATTGTTCGTAATAAATAGGGAAGTATAAAAATATCATATTCACCTATTTCTAGTATCTTTCAAATCCTAACAGGATTAGTTTTCGAAAACTGTACCTGGAAACACCGGACGGTAAAAATATTTCAATAACACCATAAAACTCGTAATTATACAAGGATCTCAAAAATATCAATTTCACAATTTTTCGGTAACTAAAAATATCAGATATAACTTGTTACACGTATTTTTATTACTACCGATATTTTATTTGTCTAGTCTACTATTCATAGTACTATTTTTACTATTCATTACTATTTTACTATCTCTACTTTTTCTTACAACCTGTTTCTTACTACCTATACACCTATTTTTTACACTTTTTATTTCCAATACAACTTTTTACATAACTTCTCTTACACTTCAATTTCTTTTCATTACAAAAATACAAATTCAATCAACTCACACCCTCTCTCTCTCCCATCTTGCGCCGGCGCCTCTCCCTCTTCTATATTATTATTTCTTTTTCAATTTATTTTATTACATCAAAATTTCACTCCAAAACTCTATAAATATCCCTTCCATCCTTCACACTTTACACATAATTCTCCACCTTAACAAAACTCTACCAAAATTTCCTCTCAAATCCTCTATCCAACAATCTCCTCTCAAAATACTCTCTATCATTTAATACTCTTCAAGAAAAATAACAAACACACTACCCATTCATCTCTTTTCAAATCCTCCATTAAGCCTTCGGTCAAATCCTACCTTATCTCTTTACTATGTCATGTACCTTAGTATGACCATGGTGTGTGTTTCCTAAACAAATAATTATTATGGAAGCAACACTATGTTTATGTTCATGAACAAATCTTATTTTACTATTATGTTGTTTTATTGTTATTGTTATGTTATTATGTTGTTGTTATTATCCTAATCTAACTCCTATATGTTAGTAAATATATTTATGTATATATATATATATATTTCCTAGAGCATATGAGCTCACTAACATATCATTTATTTATTTATTATCATGCATTGCAATTTATTTATTTACTTGTTTCATGAAAAATATTAAGACTAATATTTTTAGTCTTAGGTTTATCTTTATCAAGTCAAAACGATTTTCTTTTTTTTCCTTTTGGGACTAGTCTATTCTTAGTTCCGGAAAGCCTTGATGAAATTAAGGCTCCCAATACTTGACCAGGATACCTTGATGGAGCTAAGGTTCCCAGTGCTTGACTATATTGTTTTGTTTATATGCTTATGATATTTCTTTCTACCTTATTATATATTATTCTTACTTTTTCATTTACATAGTCATATTCATGCATGATTAGAAGATTGTTGTCTTAATAAAAATAAAAATGGGTTCTTTATTAAATAAAGGAAAGTAAACCATATTTCTTAATAAAGGATTTTTCAACAAAAGGTCTATGTTTTGTTTTTAATAAACTCTTTTCAAAAGCGTAGACAAGCTAATCATAAATTTTAAAAGTAGTAGTAATGAAGATTTCTTCAAATAAAAAAGAAACTCATTTTTTTATAAATCAAAACTAAATACTCCATAAAAATATAAATTTTCGCATTAAACTTAAGATTTTAACCCAACCACATCTTTTATAAAACTTAAATAGGTTCACCATAGACTTTGAAAATCACATACTAAGAAAGTTTCTACAAAACTTAATTTTTACATTGTTATTCTCTTTTCAAATTAAAGTGAAATTTTTGCTAAGTTCTAATATTGAAAATTCTTTATTAGGAAAGCTTTATTTATAAACTTATCTAAAAGGATTATTCCACCACTTGATAAACAATAGGAACAAAACAAGTTTTCAAATCAAGATAAAATCAACTCACTATTTTAGAAATCAACTTAGAAAAATAAAATGTACCAAGAGAGTAAAGTTTTAACAGTAAACTTATTTCTAAAGAAGAAAAAGAATATTAAAATAAGAGAAAAACATACATTTAGCACAAATCCAAATATTAGACCACACCAACAACTTAAAGAAAATTTAAAAAAACTTATTTTTCGATCACTAGAAATAAAGATGATAGATAACTTAAAGAACCAAAATTTGAAAATTTATTTACTTTTGAAAAGTTAGGAAATGGAATTATAGTAGGAAAACACTCACTTGTAACAATCCAAGAATTTTTAAGTTTCCTTCTAGTAATTTAAAAAGGAAAAATTTTTCAAAGTTTCATTTTTTAAAACTCTTAAAAACAAATTGATTTGTGAAAAATCAATGTTAAGACAATACTACAAAAATCATGCATACAATATGAGTATATACATATGTTCAAAGGATTTTTCAACTATACGAATCCATACATTTTGTTTAAGGATTTCTGGGTAAAGCAAAGTTTGGAAAATCATACTTTGAGGATTTGAAAATTTGGAACTATCCTATACTTAAGTAATTTGCAACCCAAATGGATTTTTATGACAAATAACCTTAGAAATGAATAGATCTTTTTGAGTAGGTAGAAAACGGTATATAATATGCGAAATTTCGAGTTAAAATAAGCTAGTTATGGTCGTTTTAAGTTGGAATTTCCTCGTATCCGAATTTTGACGCAAATGCTATAATAGAATTAGAAAGTTTAAGTAGAGATTCCATGAAATACTCATTTTGGGTATTTCTTTTATTTAGGTAACGAAGTTTGGGAGGATTCATATTCGGAGGACCATTATCAGTAAAGAGTTTTTTAGCAAGGATGATCGATGAGTTTATCTCCTATTTATGTACTTGTTTGCGCTTGTAGCTAGAGACACTAGAAGTAGGAACAGATGAACATGGATTATGCATGATAATATTGGTTGAAAGAATGCTAAGTATACCAAAAAACGAATTTATGTCAATTAAATTGTGTTTTATCATTATTATGCTGGAGTGTGTGCGAATTTTGTGATCGCCTTTAAATTACTTTGATCATATATTATGAGTTATATTAATTGAGTCATGCATATCGCGTAGTTAGCCTCATTACATTAGTTGTTATGCTCGGTAGGACAAGAGTATAGTAGTAGGGTTTGTGAAAACCCGTAAGTCCACAAGATGGGCGAATAGGAGCGTAAGAGAACTATTTAAAGATGGGCTAATAGAAGCCAGAAAGAACTATTTCATGATGGGCGAGTAGGAGCCAGAAATAAACTACAAAAATTGGATTTCAAAGATGGGTTTTAAAGAGCTAGAAACACCTAACCACTGAATGGAGGGGTAAATCCATTCAAAACATATGATTTTTGGTAGATCATATGTATTGCTTGCTCACTTGCTTGATGTATTCATATGCTTGTTTAATAACTTGTTTGAAATTATTGATACAAGTACATTAATTCAGGAATATTCTTACTAAGTTAGTTATGCTTATACTCTGATAGACTTTTGTTGAAACGGGACCAATATCTCTTATACCCAAGGACTTTATATATCCGAGTGGGGATTATGTTTTGGGAAGCTTTTGGAAATCCTTTGAAGATTTTAGAAAAGATTTCCTTTAATATCTTTTGGTTCTAATAGTGCTTCTTTATGCAAGAGACTAAGCTGATATTATGTTGTTCAGAGATTTATCGAGGGAATGCCCCTAAGATGACATAAAGACTATATTCTTATAATGTTGAAGTTAGATATTTATCTAGATTTCTTGTATACTATATTTACTATCTCGAACTATACATCCTATTGGTATCTCTTGTTCTTGTGATAGACACCTTACATATGGTGTTGAAGCTTTCGCATGACTTCAGAAAGTCATTCTTAAGTTAATACCGTATGTGGCGAACTGCCACATTTAGGGTACCCTTTGGGGCATGACAGTGTATCCCATTATTGTTGATAGTGAAAGAAATTTGTGCAGCAATCCCATGGTTTTTCCTCAAATTAGGGTTTTCCACATAATTCCTGGTATGTTGTTTTTAATTATGTGTTTTCTGTTTATTTTGTTATAATCGCTATAGGTAAAAGGAAAATTGTTGAGATTGTTTCCAGGTTATTGGGGATTTTTCCTAAAAAGTGGTATCAAAGCCTAAGGTTGAAAAAAAAAGCTAGGGTTTTGTCATTTGAATTGCAAGCAAGCATGGCTGAATCATTAGGTACAATGATTAAATTGAATTTACCAAATTATTATATCTGAAAGTCTATGATGGAAGATTTGTTGTATTGCAAAGATCTATATATGCCTTTGGGCAGTGATAAAACGAAGCCAGCAGATAAATCTAATGACGAGTAGGTAATCATGCATAGAAAAAATCTCGGTTATATCTGACATGGGTTGATCACAGTGTTTATCATCATATTGCCCAGGAAACTAGAGCTGATGTTCTATGGAAGACATTGGGTCCATGTATGAGAGGCAAACTGCCTTAAATAAAATCTCCTTGATTAAGAGAGTAGTAAATCTGAAGTATAAGGGTAGATCCAATATGATTGAGCACTTGAATGATTTTCAAGGCTTGGTGAATCAGTTATTTGCTATGAAGCTTGTGCTTAAAGATGAGATTCAGGTTCTTTTATTGTTGAGCTCACTACCTGAAAGCTGGGAGACACTTGTGGTGTCTGTGAGTAATTTTGCTCCAGATGAAAAGCTCACCATTGTAATGGTGGAAGACAACCTGATGAATGAAGAAGCCATAAGAAAAGATCTTGGCATGAGTTTTGAGACTTAGGTACTTGTCACTGATAAGCCAGAAAGACATGGTAGAAGTAGGAATAGAGGCTCAAATGATAAATCTGATAGATTTGATAAATCCAGGGAAAGATCTAAATGAAGAAGAAAAAATATCAATTGTTTTTATTATGACAAGCCAGGACATTTTAAGATAGAACATAGACTGTAGAAGAGAGAGCAGGGTAAAGATAAAGGTGAAGAAAAAGATGAAGACACAACTGCTGGAACAGTGAGTAGTGAGATTGTTGTTGCTTGGGATGAGGATTGTATTCGCATTGCTGGTCATGATAGTGACTGGGTTATTGATTCTAGTGTCTCTTTCATGTGACAACATATGGTGAATTTTTCTCATCCTCTATTGCTGGTGATTATGGCAATGTTAGGATGAGAAGCAATGAAACATAAAAAATTGTGGGCATTGGAAATATTGTTTTAGAGACTAACACTGATTAGAGATATCAGCCTAAACCTTATATCTACAGGGAAACTTGATGATGAAGGTTATCATAGTCACTTTAGTGAAGGTAAATGGAAGCTTACCAATGGTTCTCTTATAGTGGCAAAAGGAAAGAAAAGTAATACCCTTTACTTAATGTCAGCAAATCTAAGTAAAGGAGAGGTGAATTTGACAAATGACACTTCAATGGAGCTTTGGCATAAGCGGCTTGGTTACATAAGTGAGAAAGGGCTCCAAATGTTTATCAAGAAATAGCTTCTATCTGATGTAAAAGATACTCCTCTAAAAAATTGCACTGATTGCCTTACCGATAAATAACATAGGGTTGTATTTCAAAGAAATCCACTTATTGGAAAATCTCATATATTAGATTTGGTTCACATAGATGCGTGTTATATGAAAGACAGGTTAATAGGTGGTGCTCTTTATTTTGTCACATTCATTGATGATCAATCTAGGAAGTTGTGTACTTTTTCTTTAAAGTCCAAAGATCAGGTTCTAGATATGTTTAGGCAATTCTACACTAGATTAGAAAGAGAAACAGGAAGATAATTGATATGTATCCAAGTAGATAATGGTGGTGAATACAGAGGACCATTTGAAGAATATTGCAGAGATCATGGGATTAAACTGGAGAAAACAATTCCAAAGACCCCACAGTAGAATGGTATTGCAGAGAGAATGAATCGCACTATCACAGAGCGAGTGAAGTGCACGTTATCTCATGCCAAGTTGCCTCGATCTTTTTGGGGTGAAGCTATGAGGACAACTTTCGACTTGATAAATTCGTCTCCCCTTTATGCTTTAGATGGAGATATCCCAGAGAGAATCTAGATAGGTAAAGATATTTCCTACAAACACTTATGTGTGTTTGGTTGTAGGGCATTTGTGCATACTCCCAAGGATGAAAGAGCAAAACTTGATGCAAATTCAAAGCAGTGCATTTTTCTAGGTTATGCACATGATGAATATAGGTACAAATTATGGGATCTAGGTGAGAAAAAGATTATAAGGAGCAGGGATGTGATCTTTCTTGAAGACCAAACAATTGAAGATATTCAAAAGCCAGAAAAGTCAAAATCCTCATATGAGGTCCTTACAAATGTAGATCCAATGTCCTCACATCAAGAGATTGAAGACCATCAATGAGATACAGTCCATATAAGTGAGTAATGTTGATAGATGGGGGAGAGCATGAATGTTATTAAGAAGCCATGGTACATAATCAGATAAAAGAATGGGTTAAGCCATGTAAGATAAGATGAAATCCTTACTTGAGAACAAGACATATGATTTGGTAGAATTGTCAAAGGACAAGAGACCTCTAAAGAATAAATGGGTATATAGATTGAAGGCTGATGAAAATAACTCACAACTAAGGTACAAGGTAATACTTGATGTCGAAGGGTTCAGTCAGAAGAAAGGGGTTGATTTTGATGAGATTTTCTCACTAGTAGCGAAGATATTTTCCATTCGGGTTGTACTCAGTATTGCAGCCAGTTTGAACCTGGAGGTTGAACAAGTGGATGTGAAGACGACATTCCTTCATGGTGACTTGGAGGAAGAAATTTATATGGAGCAGCTTGAAGGGTTTAAGGTCAAGGGGAAGGAGTAGCTTGTTTGCAAATTGAAGAAGAGCTTGTATGGGTTGAAACAAGCTCTAAGGTAGTGGTATAAGAAGTTTAACTCCTTCATAATTGATCAAGGTTACACCAGAACTACATCAGACCATTGTGTCTTTATAAAAAAGTTTGCCAGTGGTGAGTTTCTTATACTTTTTTTATATGTAGATGACATGCTGATTGTTGGCCATGATGCCAAGTGGTTTCAAGATATGAATATTGCATTGAATAAGTCTTTTGCAATGAAAGAATTAGGTCCCGCACGTTAAATTCTCAGTATGAGAATCATTTCTGACAGGAAGAGCTAGAAATTGTGGTTATCATATGAGAGATACCTAGAAAAGGTGCTAAAGAGATTCAACATGAGCAAGACAAAACTTATTTGTTCTCCACTTGTAGGTCACTTCAAACTCACTTCTTAACAGTGTCCTAAAAATGAAGCAGACAAAGGAGACATGAAAAAGGTTCTTTATGCTTCTACAGTTGGGAGTCTAATGTATGCTATGGTATGCATTAGACCGGATATTGCTCATATCGTTGGTGTGGTTAGCAGCTATTTCTCAAATCCAGGTAAAGAGCAACGGACCACTGTAAAATGGATTCTCAGGTATCTCAGAGGCACTTCCAAGTTAATTTTATAGTTTGGTGGCAACAAACCTATATTGGAAGAGTTTTCAAATGTTGGTATGGATGGAGATCTTGATTTCAGGAAGTCCACTTCAGGTTATGTGATTACCTATGCGGGGGGAACGATGTCTTGGCAATCCAAGTTGCAAAAATGTGTTGCATTATCCACCACTGAAGCAGAATATATTGTTGTGACTGAAGCCTGTAAGGAAGTCTTGTGGATGAAGAAGTTTTTAGAAGAATTGAGTTAAGAGCAAGAACACTTTAGGGTGTTTTGTGACAACTAGAGTGCTATACATCTCAGTAAGAATCCAACATTCCATTCTAGATCCAAACACATTGATGTCAAGTATCATTGGATTCAAGATGTATTAGAGTCAAAGCTTTTGAAGCTACAGAAGATCTATACTAATGATAATACTTCATATATGATGACCAAAGCTCTATTAGTAGATGTGATGGAACCCCCCATATGAGGTAGAGGGGGAGTTTGTTAGGTTATAGATCCAACCCATAGGGTCGATAATCAAGGAAATTGTAAGTATATTATATATACTTAGAAGAAGACTTGGAAAATAAGGGGATTTCTTTTTGCAAAAAAAGGAGACTTAGACATTGTACATCGTGTATGCCACTGCATTTTTGTGTATGCAGCTAGTGTTAAAATTACGCTGGCTTTGAATATTTTGCCGAGAGCAGTGATGTATGCTTTGTGTTTTGGGTTTTCAGTGTTGGTTTTGAGTTGTATAAGAAGTCTTTCAAAACAACAACTCAAAGTGGAAGCTTTCAAAATTTATAAAACTAATTGGTTCTGTCTAACTTTGGTTAGCAACTACCAACAATGATGGTAAGCGTACTTACAGAAATATTATAGAAAGAATTAGGTCGAATCCCAAGGAAATGGTGGCATCTATCATACTCACATTTCCTCTATTATCTTAGCCAAAGAAAAATTTAGCAAATCATAATGAAAACAGAAGTTATTCTAATGTTAATGATATTCACAAATATTTTCTAAGCAAAATTAAGGAAACGATTTGCTATAGTGCAAGATGACAGTCTAGGGTTTGCTTCATTAACTCCTTATCATGTGATTTCTTAAGATAAAACTCAGAGAGAGAGAGTCGTTTGCTGAAGTATTTGCATCGCCAGATTCATGAGATAAACTAAAGGCACTCTCAAGATCAATAATTCTAGATCTAAACTAGACTGCTGAAATCTCTTCTCAAGCTATTATCGACCTCGATTTGTATAAAGTTTAAGAATCCTTTGTTTTTAAAACCAACTTAATGAATTTCAAAACAGGCGATAGAAAGTCTTTACCTGCTCTCTCACGAGATATTTAGGATCAACTCCATTAGTAGCCACTGATCTATTCAAAAGAATGACCTCTCGGCCTATTTAGTTGAAATTAAATATGAATCTAACTCGTGCACCATGCAATTGACCCACGAAATTAAAATCAAGCTATTAATTACAACACACCCAATCAATATTGAATTGAAAGCGCATTTGAAATCACATAAATCAAGATTTGGATTCATAAACCCTTAGCTATAGGAGATTGTTTCTCCATGGATTTAGAAATTATGAACATTATCTGAAGAAATAAAATAAAATTAATTGAAAGATACTACAATTCAATAGAGACTTGTAGAAATTACAAACAATGAGTTAAAATGATTTTACCTAGAAAGCTTTGAGATTCTCTAAAGCAAGAAGAAACAGAATTCTTTCACTCTAGAAATTCTCTCACTATACTACGTTAATACTATTCTATTGTATTCACACTGTACAACATGCTTATTATAATGCTCTACATGATTATTTATAGGATGCTGGCACAAAAATCATGAAGATTTATTACTGATGTGGCAGATTCTTTATAATGGAATGCAAATTCTTTATCTACGCACCCGTCTGTATCGAGTGCTTAAATGTTGCATTAAGGATAGGGCTTGACTTGAGTTAATAAAATGCTATTTTTTCTGTCCATTCTTCCATCGAGGGTTAACTTTGAGACTATCAAGGGCTCGATACTTGATGATTTGAGGAGCAACGCAAGTCAGGCAAAAATCTGATCATCATTGAACAACTATCACAGGTCAGATTTTAGGGCGTGACTTTGACATGCGACAGAAGCATTCTTTAGGTTTAGGCTCGATCTCCTCATAACAAGTGTCGAGGGTCACGTCGATGGCTAAATTTAGGGTGTGACAGACCAATTTTTGCCTGTTTTGGCTTACATTTTGGCCTCAATCAATTTTATTTAGGGCAAACAGTTCTATTCTTCACTTTTGCTGTTATTTTTGCTCCAAATCTAATTAAAAACACTTTGATCCTCTCTTTCGATTCAAGGAGCTGAAAAACAACAACTTAGCATCAAAAGCACCAAATTCACACGAATTTAATAAAAAAACTCATCAAGATAAGCTCGAGTTCCTATGAAAAGAATAGAGTAAAATTAACTTATCGATATGCATACGTCGACCCAAAGCTACTTGTGTTGCGCTGGCCTTCAACGTACACCGGCCATAAAGGCTGCCAGCGTACGACCAACTTATGTCATTTACGTGTCTTCTTTAAGGTTTGATATAAATATCATCCATGTGTCTTCTTTAAGGTTTGATATAAATACTTCTTACTTTCTTCTTAGGTGTCATTGGCTATTCCAAAATCCGAGAGAGAGAGAGGCTTATTGTTGATTGAAATCTACTGGTTGTGGTGAAGATTGTGATCCACTAATATTATCTAGTGAAAAAAAACTGTATATCCCATTATTGTTGATAATTGAAGAAATTTGTACGGCGGTCCTGTGGTTTTTCCCCAAATTAGTGTTTTCTACGTAAATCCTAATGTGTTGCTTTTAATTCTATATTTTCTGTTTATTTTGTTGTGATCGCTATAGGCAAGAGGAAAAATCATTGTGATTGTTTCCAAGTTATTGGGGATTTTTCCTAACATTATTTAATGTATAATTTGGTATAAGGACACAGTAAAAAGACACAATAAATTGTGAAAAATGTAGAAAAGGATATAGAAAGGTTAAACCAACAAATGCAAGAAATAGAACAAAGATTATAGGGTATATAAAGAGACCAAATATAATTTATGCATAATATAGGCATATCTTAGACGTAATTTGCATAAAAGAAAAAGAAATAATACGGTATAATAGACTCATAAAATACTATGAAGGGTTAATGAATAGTATGATGGTATAATGCACAATCATATAGAATAGATAAAAAGAAATAAATTGGTAATAAAAAGGTTACAAAATTATATAAAAGATGGAGGAAAAGAATTAGATTATTGGGAAATAGGTATAAAAAAGATTGAGAAGATATTAGAAAGAGGAAAATTTCAGAGAGAATCTAATTAAAAAGGATTTCTAAGAAATAAAAAACAACTCTTGAGTTAATATACCAAATAGAAAATGATATGGAAAGAGTAAGGCAAAGATAAGTTATTATGAAGGAATGATGAACAGCTTAACTATATGATGAGTAATTACGAGCAAGAATTATTAAGAAATTATAATAAGAAAGAATTAGATTTCATAACAACAATAGAAAAGAATATAGAAATAGTAAGGCAAAGGATAAGTTATTATGAATGTATGATGAACAGCTTAACTATATGATGAGTCATTATGAACAAGTATTATTAGGAAATTATAATAAGAAATAATTGGATTTCATAACAGCGTTAGAAAAGATAGAGATTTTAGATATAAAGGAAATTGAAAGGCATATATATAGTTTACACATAGAAATCGAATGTATTTTAAAAGACATAAGTGAAAACAAAGAAAGAGGAAAGACAGAGATATTGTTGGCAAAATAAAGGTTTTATAATTGTTTGAAAGAAGGCTTTGAAAAATATTTAAAAGGTATAAAAGAGAAGGAAAAGATGGCTAGTTTAAGAAGTCAATTATAGTGTCTAGATGGAAAGGGAGAAAAAATTTAAGTAGTGAAATTTAGAAATTAAAGAATAAGAAAGAAAACAAGTAGGAAACTCTAGCTTCTTTCATCCATGTTACTTTCAAGATTTCAATCATAATTTACATATAGAGAATATACAATAATTTAATAGTATTATAGACTTGGTTACATCTTTTAGTACATTAGTTCACAAAGATATAATGGATGACAAAGAAAGATAAATAAATAAATAAATAATCTCAGAAAAGTTGGATTATACAAAAGAGACACAAGGAGACATAGATAAAAAGCTAAGATATTTAGAATACCTAAAGACAGTTCAGCAAACCCATAAAAGAAAGTAATAGAAAGCAAAAAGTTAGTTATGAAAGAAGTAAAGAATTTAGAAGAAATTAGTAAAATGACAGATAATATGATAAACGAAATTAAAAAGGCCTTTATGAGGATGAGTAAATTAGAAGCAAGCATAAATTATTTGACCTCTATAGATGATACAAAGGAATTTTATGATGATAGAGAAGGATTAGGATTTTGGAAAGGAGATGAAAATGCAAAAATAACATCAAGGGACTCATAAGGCAGAACGATACTATAATAGCATTATTAGTAACATTACATATAGAAGTAGAAATTATAAAATTGAGTTTAAGCTAAGTGAAAATAGCTATTTATGGAAAAGCAAGAATTGGAATATCAAAAACATCTTATCAAAAGGAATTAGAACAAGTAATTAGTAAGTTAGAAAATATCAAAGTATAAAAGAAAGCTAGACCATAAGCATATGTTCAAAAAGGAGAGTGGAAGACCGTGAGTAAATAAAGGATAAAAAATGAGTAGATTTATAGAAGAACTAAATGAAAGGATTGGAATATTAGAGGAAGAAAATGAACAAGGAAAGAAAAATAAAAGATATAATAGAAAGGATTGAAGGATTTTTAAATAATCTTAGATCATTTCAAGGAGAATCTTATACACTTCAATCATTCAAACGTAGTACATGTTAAAAAAAAAGTACTTCTAGAGTAGGAATCTTAGATAATATGAAAAAAGAAACAATGAGGTCATATGATACGTTTGGAAGAAGAAGTCGATATTGAAAAAGATGTGGAAATCTACTCTAATCATGCAATAAGCTTGTTAAATTCTAAAAGGTTGTATATCACAAAGTTATTAAGTTATAGTATAGGATTGTTCAGATCAACTAGAGAAGAAAAGATCTCTATAACAAAGAATCATTTGAATATAAAACTTGTAACAAAAGAATCATTAAGAAAACTAAAAGAATCTAGAAAGACATTAGTTCATTTATGATTTTATATAAAATAAATGCATTGATACAAATATATATAGATTATGTGTTAGCCCATATATATATATATATATATCCCACACACACACACACATAACATATATCACCTATATGTAACTTATAAGATATAACATATACCAATATGTATATATAACTTAAATATGCAACTCATCTATTTATTTATCATTTATATAATTTTATAATCACTAGATTGTGTACTATACATATATATATATATATATATATTAGACATTTATATAAATACGTGTATATAAATCATACTTATAAATAAAAAATGATATATTATATAACTATACATATATAACCCATATGTATGACTTTTATATATATGAATTATAGCTTATATATATTAAACTTATAACTTATAAAACATAAAACATATATAACTTATCAATACCCTATTTAGTTGTTATATATATAACATATACAATATATAACATCTATATTTAAAATATCTAGATTACATATTTATATTTTTTACATACTTTTATAACTTATATATAATTGATTTATCATATAACCTATTGCTTATGACTTATAAATATAACTGTTACTTATAAATATGAAATACAACTTATATATATAACTTGTAACTTGTAAAACATAAAAAATATATAATTTATAACTTATATATACAAGTTATAAGTTATGAATTATAGATATAAAATCTAACTTGTAGAATATATCTTACATTTATAACTTATATATACAATATAAGTATTTTATCAACACACTATTTATTGTCATATATATAACAAATATGATCAATAGCTAATATATTCATAATCTCTATATTATATATTATATATTTATTTTTTTAAGAACGATGGAGGAAAAAAACTACGACTTGTCTCAATGAAAATAAAAAGGAGGGTTTTGTGTACTAATATAGGTATTTTTGTCATTAACTAAATTTATCAGGGGTAAAATACAAATATCGTTTGAATTTTTATTCCATAGGAGAGGCAATAGAGAGGCAATTAAAACAAAAAACATATGGTAGGTTGTTTTTTCTATTCCTCTTGTATAGAGAATAGAAAGATTATCAGTAATAATTATGTCAATTCGTTTGTGCGAGTAAACGAGGTAACACGTTGATTCTTAGAAATGATTATTCTATTCCATCTCTATTGCCTCCAACTAAACAAGTCGTAATTTTCTCTCTTCTCATGTCACACACTTATGGGTGTGCGCAATGCGATTCGGTTCGTTTGCCCCTGAACCGAATCGTATGTTATGTTTTTTTTTTTAATTTGAACCTAACCATATGATTTGATTTGTAATCTTTTCAAATAAAAAAAGTATTTCGGTAAGGTTCAGTTTGTGGTTTAAGCTGTTTTTTATTCTTAAAATAAAAATACATTTTATAAAAACCTTTAACTACATATTTCTTCTCACCAATATAAATAGAAACAATAATATTTGAAATTATTTATTTACTTAAATAAATATGTAAAGTTATAGTGAGGGAAATATTTCATCCATCATAAAATTATAATCATATTTAATTATAATGATATATTAGACTTGATACAAAAAGAATATGCTATCCTAATATAAGGTGCAATTTTTAATTCTTTTTGTACTTTTGATCAACACACTATCAATTATACAAACCAATAAATAATTAAGTGATAGAAGTGGATTAATTAGTAAGATAAAGGAAAAAAAAAAAAGAATGTTCAAAACACTAGAGACTAAAATCAGGATAAAAGCACTAGAAGTGCATGTACTTTTAATTTTTGTCAAATTATTATCTAAAGTTTCAATTTTGGCGATTTAGTGCTTGTTCCTTTAATTTAGTTTGATTTTAGTGTCTTCACCAATAGAAAAGTTAAAGACCGTTATATTTTTTGCATTTTAGTGTTTATATTTTAACTTTAACTATATTCAAGTGTCTATACTTTAATTTCGATGCATTTTAGTATCTATTCATTAATTAATTCACATAAAAATTAATATTTTATTTTTTTAATTGATATATTATCTTAAAATCTAAACAAAAGTTATATATTAATTCATTGAGAATTAACTATAGATGTTTAACCATATTATTTTATAATTAAAAAGAAAATTATTTATTGTAATAATTTTGATTATAAATTACTTTTGCATCTTTGATTTTGATAAAATCTTATATCACTAGGAAGTTGATAGGTATCATTGGGAAGCTGATAGGAATTAACTTCTAACGAGTCTTATTATAAGAGCCCAAGCTAAAAGGTTATAGAATTTAGCTTTGAGAATTCTATCGGATAAACCTTCTAAAGATGAATAAAACTTTATAAATGGTAATGCGGTGTATTGCACAAACGAACTTAGATCAATTTGTAAAATGTTAAATGTAGAAGTTGAAGAAATTGAAGGAGAAAGGTCAATCACGGTTGTGACCCAGGCTGTTATTAGAGAATGAAGGTAAAAAGGAGATAACGAGTGACGCCACGCTTGTGAAAAGCGGCATTATCTCAATAATGCTTGCGATGAAGCCCGTATCAATGTTAGAAATTTTGCTTCGAGGAGATCATGGCCAACACTACGACCGTGACAATGCCTGTTGTCTCAAATACGACCGTTTCGAGCACGATAGCAACGTTGGAGATTTTGGTTAGAGTAGATCATGGTCTATGATCTGGCTGTGATGGAAGGCTTGATCAACGATATTGTCTATTATCTAAGGTGTGACTACCGTTCCGTATTAGGCATGAGTTTTTTTATTTAAGTTGTGTTAATTACAAGTTTGCCATTATGTAAAGGTTATATAAATACCCTCTTATTTGAAAACCCTAGCAAGAGACTTCATTATAAACACTCCCTTTGTATTGTCTTTCATTTTTTATAGCCAAACAAATAGTTCTTATCAATCCAATTGAGATCGTGGCGAACAACCGCTCAATCTATCTTGTGTGTCATATCAAGATGAGAGAGAGTGTAGTTCGGGTTGTTATCAATGCATAATATCCAATAATAACGCCGTTCATATCTTTATTTTCTTTGCAAATCAAATTTCAAGGCCTACTACTTCATAATACAAGCTAGGAACAAATCATCTTTTGGTATCCGAGCCCTAGGTTACGATAAGGGTAAGTGTTGTGTAGAAAACCCTAGGTTTCTTGTACTTCTTGTTGAAATCTTAGGTTTTAATACTTAAAGTAGGATATTGGGGTTGTATAATCTAGTGTTGTTGTTTCTGCTACCATTGTATTGAAGTATTTGTGGAGTTTGGGCTTATTTATGGTGTATATTTATGTGTTTAGAAGAGTGTGCACTAAGTACTTGATGAAATGTCACAACCAAGTTTGACTTTAGTATTGAATTTATTGAGTAGTAATTGTTGTTCTATTGTGTTATTTGTTGTGTTGGAGAAATATTGTGGCATTGTGTGGTTGTTGTGACGTTGGGATTATATTTGAAGTAAGGTTGATATTCTCGCACACCAAGTGTTTGATAAAATTCTTGTGAAGAGTTGCATTGGTGTTTAGTTCAGATATGTCCAATGAAAGTGTGTAGGGAGGGCAACCATGTAATCAGAGGCGGAATTCTAGAGAAACTACTACAATGACCATTGATCAGCGCCTTGATCAATTAACTACTTTGATGGAGCGAATGCTAGGAAATTTGGGAGGACAACCCTTAATTGAAAGTAGGGGTGATAACTTTGTTGCTCGGGAAGTTTAACCCCAATGGGGAAATGAAAGAGTAAAGATCAAGATTCCACCCTTCAATGGGGGAGGATTACTTGATGACTATCTAGATTGGGAACAACATATGGAGCAAGTTTTTGAATGTTGTGAATATGATGAATTGACTAAAGTCCAGCTTACAGCATTAGAATTCTCTGGGTATGCCGCATTATGGTGGCGTAATGTATTGACTAGTTAAAGAAGGAGTGGAGAAGCTGAGATCGCCACATGGCAAATAATGAAATAGGTGATGCATAGGAGATTTGTTCCAGACTATTATCGGTAAGAACTATACTTAAGGTTGCAATCATTGCGACAAGGTGGAATGATGTAGAAGATTATGTCAAAAAATTTGAAATGTTAACTATCCGATGCAATATAGAAGAGCCTCAAGAGCAAACTCTAGCTTGCTTCATAACTGGGTTGAAGTTTAAGATCGCCAGTGTTGTGAAACTCCAAAGTTTCCACCCCATAGAAGAAGCTATTAATTTGGCTTGCAAGGTCGAAAGGCAATGAAAAGGAATTCCTTATTGATCCTCATTACTTCCTAATCGAGGATCTAGTTCCAATCAATCCTTCCATGACCAAAGATTTAAAAGAGAAGGTTGTGGAAATATCGGGAAGATGGATAGACGAGATGGCAACCGAGGTAAGGTGGTTACCAATACTAGTGGTGCCAATGCTGAGGCACAAATGGTTGGTAAGAGGAGTAGCTAAGTGAAATGCTTTAAGTGTTTAGGGTATGGGCAAATTGCTGCCTAGTGTCCAAATCGAAGAGTTATGGTTATTGCGTCAGAACATGTGGAGATAGAAGTGGTGAGTGAAGATGAAAAAGAAGAGGAAGAGAACTTAATGGAAGATTTTGATGAGGGGGAAGATGGAACTACAAGAATGTTAGGTCCTGCTACTAATATGTCTTTAATAGTGAGGCAAGCCTTGAATGTAGCTTAGACCACTAATGATGAATGGAGAGAAAACATATTTCATATCAAGTGTAAGGTAAAGGATGCAGTATGTGCGGTCATAATTGATGGTGGACATTATATAAATGTTGCAGCAAATTTCTATGGTCGAGAGACTCAAGCTTCTTACTATCTGACATCCACATCCTTATAAACTACATTAGCTGTGTGATAAACGGTTAGTTCAGGTGACTTGATAGGTTAAGGTACCAGTCTCGATTCCACGAAGGTATGAAGATGAGATACTATGTGATGTTCTACCCGTGAGTGCTACTCGTATTCTCTTGGGTCAACCTTGGCTTTTTGATCGATTAGTTCTCCATGATGACTAAAAAAATACATATGCCTTTGTGAAGGATGGCAAGAAGATACTTCTAAAGCCGATGAGTCCAGCTGAAGTTAGAATTACATATGCAGAGATCAACCCACCTAAGAAGGAAGCCTTGATGACTTGAGGCAAGCTATTGATCCAGGAGAACCAGTGTTATTATTACAACTCAGGTAGGTGTTAGGGGCAGGTAGCCAAACGACCCTACTCGAGGTGATTCAATATCTTTTGAAA
Source organism: Combretum micranthum (assembly GCA_024138025.1). Classification (NCBI taxonomy): domain Eukaryota; kingdom Viridiplantae; phylum Streptophyta; class Magnoliopsida; order Myrtales; family Combretaceae; genus Combretum; species Combretum micranthum. Next base: position 94,713 of record JAMXBD010002340.1, on the reverse strand, counting down.
TGTTTTGCTGATGCTTTTCCTAAGAAGTTGCCATCAGGATTGCCTCTTATTCGAGGAATTGAGCATGCTATAAGTCTTGTTTTGGGTCAACATTGCCAAATAGGCCACCTTATCGCATGAATCCAGAAAAGGCAAGGAACTCAAGCGATGGGTAGATGAACCGGTAGAGAAGGGTTTTTTGAGGGAAAGTATGAGTCCCTGCTCATTACCAGCCTTATTAGTACCGAAGATGGATGGTCAGTGGCGGTTGTGTATTGACAATGTCGCCATTAATTAGATCATGATCAAATATCGTTATCCAATACCTAGATTGGATGAAATGCTTGATGAGCTCCATGGTGTAAAGATATTCTCCAAGATAGATCTAAGGAGTGGTTATGTAAGCCTTCGTTTTCTTAGCAAACCAAACTTGGTTTCAAAAACTGGAATCGGAAACCGAAACCCTAAAAAGAATGCTTATGGATAGTCTGGAACCTAGGAACCCTAAGTCTGGCAATACCGAGCAGAAAACCCCGGAACAATAAAAATGAATTAGCTTTAGAATATAGTCCTAAATAATATATCAAAACATAAAAAGATTAGATTTCGAAAAAATTCATCTATTTCGAACCCGATCGGAATCTGTTTTAGAAAACCAATCCTCGGTACTCAAAAATAGAAAAATATTCCATAAGACTCTTTAGAACCGAAATTTAATAAGGAATTCAAAATTATAATTATAAGAATTTTTCGGTTTATAAAAATTACAGTTATAGTTCTTTTATTGTATTTTCATTACTATCGGTAATTTATATGTCTAATCTACTTTTTGATTTCCAATCATTACTATTCATCAAGTACAACCAACTATACCCTATTCTTATATCCTTATAACCTATCTCTTACATCCTTACATCCTATTTTTTACAAATTACTTTTCCAATACAAATTTATTACTTAAATTACTTAATTAAAATTTGAAATATTACACAACACAACACACAGTTCACTCTCTCTCCTCCAAGCTCCAAATTCGATGCCCCCCTTGTACACACTATCCAATTTTGTTTATTTTTCTTTTATTTAATTAACACAAACTCTAATTCATTCTCTATATAAACCTCTTTATGCCTTTCACTTTTCACTTTCTTACTTTTTCACTAAACAAAACTCTTGCAAATTTTTTTTTTCTCTCCTCTCTCTCTCCCTCATTGTGACGTAACCCCCTCTCTACACACACATACATATTTTCTTCAAGTTTTCTTGTTCCAAACACTCATTAGGTAATAGATCTAAACCTTACCATACATAAAACATGTAATGGCAAGATTATACATGTGTAATTCCACTAAAATCCCTATGAGCTTTAGGTAAGGGATGTAGAAATATTGAACATGATGTTCATGCCATCACAATGTTGTGGATCTCTTGTTTTAAGTTATCATTTGCTATATTCTTGCTATATATATCTTGTTGATATTTTTGTTGATATATCTTGCTTCTAACCTTATCATCATAATGATCTAACTTGCATTTCATGCGTCTAACATCATCAATATGCTAACCTAACTCTTGAGACTAGTCTTTCTAGTCTTGGGAAGCTTTGAATATGATCTAAGCCTTTCAAGCTTACATTTGCATTCATAAAATAAATGTCATCATACTCCTATTTTGTCTTGAGTATATAAATGTCATGAATTTTTTTTATGTGAATAAAAGACTTGTAGTAAAATGGTATTAACGAGGATGTTGTCAAAAGCCCAAGATCTATTTTTGTTTCTATCAAAAATAATTTTTAAAATTCGGATTTAAAAAGGCACCTATTGTGAAAACCTATTTTCCAACTCCAAAATGAGGATTTTATATAACATATGAAAGACTTATTGAATAGATATCATAAAGAAGTGATTTTGATGGGTTAAATCTAGTTCAACTAAGAGATATTTTCAAAATAAGAAAAGTTTGCAAAAGTTAAATTAAAACTTTGTCTCAACTCCAACAAGAACATAAAATTCGTAACTAGGAGGAGTTGATATGTAAACACCTATTTTCCAACCCCAAAATAAGAGTTTTATTAAAAAAATGGAAGTCTTAGGGAATAGGTTTGATTATGACTCAATTTTAGAAAGATCAAATGAGTTTTACCCAAGAAATAACCTCAAAACAAATTAACAAAATTCGGATTAGGAAGGTAGCCATATTTAAACACCTATTTTCAAATTCCAAAATAAGGATTTTAATTGAGAAATGGAAGCCTTTGGGAATAGGTATAGTAAGGACTTAATTGTGGCAAGAACAAATGAATTTTATCAAAGAATATTTCTAAAACAAAGGAAAAGTTTCAACACATAAATCAAACTCTATTTTCATCATCAACAATTCTTGTAAAATCACTTAAACATCTGTTTTCCAACTCCTAAATGAAGAAATTTCTTAAAACAATGAGGGCATTAGCCATATAGCTCATCAAGGCTTTATTTTAGTAAAAAAAAAAAAAAAAGATGATTTTTCAAGAAACGAAACTAGTTTTCCTAAATCAAGTATTCTTGAAGTTTTCTCAAAGTGAAATTTATCTAAAAATTCTTTTATAGATAACTCATAACATGCCATTCATGATATTAACTTGTTGATATTGCATGTACATTTAATATACATGTTAGAAACAAAGTAAGTTTTCATAAAACAATTTCGGGAAACATGATTTTTACCTACTGAACAGAATTAGATAAATCTTTCGAAGTAGATAGAAATCGATGACTTATTTGTGAAATTCTGAATTAAAATGACCAAGTTATGGCCGTTTTAGGTTGAAATTTTCACTACCCACGAAAATTACGAACTTGAAAGTTTTTGTTTGATAAGTTGGAATTAGTTATAGTTTGAAATACTCATTTGGGTATTTCTTTCATTTAGGTGATTTTGAATCAAAGGATATTACATATTACTATAACATATAAGTTATATATACTATACAAATTTCATGTATAAAGATATTACATATTACTATAACATATAAGTTATATATATTGTAAATAACATATAAGAGCATATACTAGTTTTTTATATTAATATAACATATAAGATATCCTAATTTAATATATCACTATAACATATACAATATTTATATTTGATATAACATATAATATGTTTATTTATCTTAGATATTAAAACATAAGGTTGATTACAAAAATATAACCTGTGTTTTGTATATTGACAAATAAATTATAATTTATTCTAACTTAATCATATATTCAAATATTCTAATACATGGTTATTATCCTGTACAAAGTGAAAATGATTATGAACATGATTATGATGAAAGACTTCCACTAGAATTTGATGATTATCAATTGGATTAAGACAAGTTAATTGATTTCTATTTATATTAAGTATACTGTTTTAGTTATTTGTGTTGATAAGCCAAATCTGTGTTCCCAATAGTAAGGTCTAAAAAAAAGGCAATAAGTTCGTCGGTCAGCAGAATATTCCTACAAATAAACTAAACTAATTTGTTGAATATACATAAATTAATTAATTAAGATCAGTCTATTAATGCTATATTTAGTATGTAGGAATAGATTTGGAATGGAATCATAATTTCAGGCTCATTCTCATTCTTGTCTTTAGAATAAATTTAAAAAGCTAAAATTGCGATTCCTTAGAATCATTAATTCCGATTTTAAGATGGAATCGCATTCTGTCTTTAAAAGAGCAGAATTGCGATTCTATTCTCACTCTTTCAACATGTAATTCCGTATCTATCCTTATTAAATAATTCTATCAATAACACAAACCTCAATAATGTCCTACGCTTCCGTCTCCAGTTGCCGAATCCTTTTGCCAATCCGCTGGATCAGGTTGGCAGTCCGGTTCTAGCTCCAACGCGACCTTTAGCAGGACCTATCCTAACCAAAGGTAGCGTGGGTGCGTAACAATTTTCATAAACAAATGTTTTACACTGCAATCCTGTTTATCCACGAATAGTAGTTTTCATTTTTATCCATATTGCCTTTCCAACTTGAAGAACTCAACTTCGTAATGGCGTGCTTCGAGTTGCATTTCGTCTGAGCATTGCATTTAAATTCTTTTTCACATACGTGCCTTTAAATATATATTGTAATCATGTAATGATAAATCATTTATTATGTTAGTTTCATATTTTATTCATATAATCGTATTATTAATCATATAGGATTCCTATTGTGTTAACTGTTATCATATGGTATTAGAATTTAAAATATAGAAAAAAGTAATCATAATAACATATGATGACGATCTATAATTAACCAGATCAATGTCAAAACAAAATATGTGTTGCTTTATATCCCAAATAATTCTACCGTTTCTTTTAAATGCATATAAATGTTATGTAAATTATATTTGACTTATAGATATATATATATATATATATACATACACACACATGTGAGGACTACAGGGAAGCGTTCCCATTCAGAGAAGGCAAATAGGAATAACACCTCAAGAAAAACATGAAAATGCAACCGCATTTTTTCTTCAAAAGAACTGAATTCATTTCAAAACTTCCATCTCTCCAAAATTGTTGATAAGAAGAAGTGAAGCAAGGAATAATATGCAAGGTAAAATGTATAACAGGCAAGACAATGCAAGGTTTTTAGATAGACTTAGACCATTCACAGGAGAATCCCATGTTTTACAATCCCCTAGACCTAGTACAAGTTCTGTAGAAACCACCTCTAGAGTAGGAATTTTGGATAGATTAAACATTGAAGAAGAAGACAAGGAGATCATATGATACATTTGGAAGAAGCAGTAGACATAGACAAGGATGTTGAAATCTATTCGAACCATGCCATTACTCTATTAAACCCTAGGAGATTGTACCAAGCAGGAATTTAAGTTGGAAAACAGGGTTGTTCAGGTCAAATAGAGAAGAAAGGATCTCAGTCACAACAGGGCCATTAAACATAAGGTTAGTCAAAAGAATCTTTAAGGCAGCTGAAAAAGTCAGGCAAAACTTTAGTCCATCTTGGGCTAATTGTCATAGGAGTTAGAGGATTAAAAGAGAAAAGGTAGGAGGAAAGGTCTAGTTATGTTAATGGATAAATCATGGAAAGGCGATATAAGAAAGGCCATATTTGCAACCATAGAAATAGATGTAAACAGTGGAAAGGGACTATTCTACTGTGCACCTAATTTCATGGTTTCAATAAACAATCTCAGCAACATTGAGATAGGACTTCAAAGTAAGAAATATGAAGATCACATAGTGAGAACTTGCTTATAGATATTGGCTTTATTTGTAAAACAACAAATAATAGTGAAATATCTTATAAGCTTGACATAAAAGGAATCATAGATGCTATGGCAACAAAAGGAATAAAGATGATAGAACCCATGGAAATAGATTCTTCTGCTTTAGAAGGAGAAGAATGGAATGTAAACAGGAACATGGCAAGTGAAACACAAAGAGTTCCTACGGGAAGTTTGATGTATCCAAACCCAGACACATACTCATTAAGATTTAGGTCATATGATGACAGACCAAGATCCACAGAGATGAGGATGATGAGTCAGATAATTTTAGTCAAACCTTGGGAGAAAGAGGAACATTAGGAATGATGAATGTGCTAGAACAAATAGACATTTCAGGATGGAGAGGAGATAGGATGTCAACTTCTAGTTGTTTGTGACACAATTAGAAGATAAAGAAATGGAAAGATATCTTAATGCTAGATATAATTCCCATGCAAGGAAATAAAGGCTAATCAATGGAGTCTTAGAAAGGAAGATGAGGATCCAAATGATGAAGAACCATTAAGGCCAATTCAGTATTGGAAAGATGGTTTTTTAATAAAACATGAAGAAGATCCCATTCCTATGAAATATGGTTAGAAGAAAAAGGAATTTTAGGAGAAACAAGAAGTAAGGTTTGAAAGGAAAACAGAACAAGGAGATGTTTATTGTTTTGGAAAGAAAAATCAAGAAAGGAAAATCTTGTTAGAACTGGCAGACGAAGTAATGCAAATAGAACAAGATTTTGAGACAGAAATGAGATCACAAGGAGATATTGAGACTTTGACACATGTATCTGAAAATGCCATGATGGACAACAATGAAGATACAGGGTCAAATACAATTCCCTCTGTAGTAACACATAGAGGACAAGACATGTGGGAAGGAATCCCAAGTAGAGTACCTTATACTCACTATGTTGAAAGAGAAACAGGAGATAGGATGTATAAAGGCAAAAGGATGCCATTTGAAACATTGGATAAAAGGAATTTGATAGACAATGGAAGAATCCTCAATGTAAGTGCACATGATCCGCAAAGTTGGGGACCCTTGGTAGATAATTGGACACAAATGGTTGTCAGAGCTTGGAGAGATAGTCCTTTAACAGAAGACACAGACCAGATGTATATATACTTAGAGTCTTTTTTAGGAGAAACAGCAAGAGCAATAGGGAGTCTTATAAGAAAAATTTTCCACAACACGTAGCCACAGACAAGGCTTTAGGGGCAAATCCATATAATTTTTGTAGTAAGAAAAGTAGTTTTAACAAGGGAAGCACCACAGATTGGTGGATATGACCAACAAAGGGATGCTATAAGGAATTTAGAGCAATTGCAAATAAAGGATTGGTATTTTGTTAAAAGGTATATACAGGAGTTTTTCTATAATTGCACCATTGCTGGATGCTATTATGAAAAACTGATAGCAGACAAATTGTTTTTAAAATTACCAGGACCATTATGAGCAGAAGTGTACAAAGAATGGAAAGAAAAGGTCGAACCAACTCTTCGAGAAGAGCTAAATAACTTAGGAACTAGGATAAAGTTTCTTATAGATAAGTTAATAGAAAAATGTATAGCTTTACAAATAAATAGGCAATTGAAATGAGGAAATTATAATTTCTATCAAACTATTTATACATCACAAGTATATGGAGCAAATGAAAGAAACAAAAGGAGGCCAAAACCTAAGTACAGGCCTAAAAAAAATATTTTGCAAAGAAAAGCAGGGCAAAAAAGCCATGGCTAAAACAGGACAGGCATGTAAGAAAATACAATAAAAACAGAGTTCACAAGAATAAATTAAAGTATTACACTTGTAATGAGGAAGGACACATGGCAAAGGCATGTCCTAAAAGGCATAATAGCAACACTATGGCAGCATTTTAGTGGAATGCATGAATGAAGACATTTTGGCAATAGATGAAGACATGAGTGATACGGAAACAATCTATAGTATAGTTTCAATAATAGATCCACAAGGAATGATGATGGAGGAATCTGTAGTGAGGATGAAAATGATATACAGGTATGTTCTTAAATCAAAATTATCAAATCCTTACAAAGAACAAATAGGATAAAATATCAAGACGAAAAGGTCGAATTGCTAATAGGATGTTACAAGACATAGGGAATATAATGATGAACACAGGAGAAAACATAGAAGGTTGTAGGCATAATTGGACTCAAGGAAGTGGATCAGAAGATCATCCATGCAAATTTTGTTCTGGATATCCGATAACAAAACTAGATATCAGTGCAGAAGCTATGATGGAATCTTGTAAAATATGCCTAGAACAAAGAAATGAAAGGTTTCAGTTTAATGAGAGGTTTGTAGTCAATAGAAGTTCTCAACAAGATGCAATAGGAGAAAGGATAATGAGAATTGACAATAAGATAGACAGGATAGAAGAAGAGATACAGGAATAAAAGAAAAGATAGTAAATTTAGAAAAAGGAAAGGCAAAGGACAATATGAACAAAGGGATAATAATAAGAGAAGAAGGAGATGGCCATGAAGATACAATAAGAAGCTACATGGGAGCAGCCAATACGTCTTTGGAAAGGATAAAAGAGGAAAGGCTTAAGGAGTTAAAGATGTCAAGTCCAGAAGAGAGGCATATTACAAAATTTGTAGGTATATATATTAGGACTAGGTTATTCTTTAAGACACAAACAATAGAACTAGATGCATTAATAGATACAGGTAGTACTGGAAACATGATAGATGAAAGGATAGCACCTGTAGATGAAGTAGAACAAATGGATATATGTAGAATTAGTTCAGATATTCATGGAAATAAAACAAAGGAATGTAGGTGTATAAAGAAACATAAAGTAAGTTTTTTCACAGGAGAAGAATGGATTGTACCTATGCATAGTGGAATGATACAATTATGGAATTTTGGTAGTTCAAAAATTAGATGTATAATAGGACTAGATTTTCTTTTAAGTAATCACCATGGTATCTTGATCACTAGATATACTGTAAATATTTTAGGACATCCAGCCATAGTATATCAAAATTATTTAGACAATACAGAACCAGACATTAGACTGTTGGAAAGCGTAATGAAAAGGATTGCGAATGCCAAAGGTTAGGAGAATGTCAAGGAAAGGAAAATGGTAAACAAGGATAGAAGAAAATTCAAAGATTGAAGAATTAAAAGAATTCTTAGAAGAAGAGGTTGAATGGAAGGAAATAGAAATAAATAAAGGAAAAATGGTAAAATGGGAAAAGGTATACAGGATTTTGGAAAATTCATGTTTGGAAACAGGTTACCAGATCTTGATCAAATCATTAGTAGCCTGGAAAGGAAGAAATTTTTGGAGAAAACCCAACAAGGTTTTGGGAAAGAATAAGATAGTATGTAAATTAGATATAATAAACCCTAGCTTAAGAATTTATTCTAGAGCAATAGAGTGTGATAATTTAGATAGAGAAGATTTTGAAATGCACATAAAGGAATTAATGGAATTAGGGGTCATAGAAAGGTCAGACAGTCAACACAAAAGTCCTGCATTCATTGTCAGAAAAAGGAGTGAAATAGCAAGAGGAAAATCAAGGATGGTAATAGATTATAGGAAATTGAATGATAACACAAGGGATGATTCTTACAATCTTCCTAACAAAACTGAATTAGTTAACAAAATACAAAATTGTTACATATTCAGTAAATTTGATTGTAAGTCAGGATTTTGGCAGGTTAGGATAGATGAAGAGTCACAACCACGGACTGCTTTTATTTGTCGACAAGGACATTTTCAATGGAAAGATATGCCATTTGGATTAAAAAATGCAACTTCAATTTTTCAAAGAAAAATGGATATAGTTTTTCAAAATCTTAAGGATTTCACTGCAATTTATGTGGATGATGTTCTTGTTTTTTCCAAAAGCGAATATGAACACATAGGGCATTTAAAGATTGTGCTTTTAAAATTTCAAAGACATGGAATAGTAATAAGCACAAAAAAGGCACAATTTTTTAAAAGGAACATTGAATTTTTAGGAGTAGAAATAGGAGAAGGAAAAATCAAGTCACAAGAACACATAGTCAAAAAGGTGATAGAATTTTCGAAACAAATAAACAAAAAGCAATTACAAGCATTTTTTTGGTTTACTAAATTATGTAAGACCTTTCATAAAGGATTTGAATTCTTTAGTAGGACCCTTTTATAACAAGATTTCAGGTTTTAAAAGTTTGTCTCAAGAAGACATAAAACAAATAAGGAAAATAAAGGAACAGGTCAAAAGGTTACCAAGGTTAAGATTACCTCTAGACACAGATTTCTTGATCGTTGAAAGTGATGGATATGATCTAGGATGGGGAGGAATTTTGTTGAGAAAACCTCATAAATATGCTGAAAGAAAAACTGAAGAAATTTGCAGGTATACAAGTGGAAAGTTTAAGGAAAAGAATTTACCAAGTATAAACAGGGAAATAATGGCTGTTGTAAATTGCTTAGATAATTTCATATTATTTCTGATAAATAAAAAAGAGATGCTAGTTAGAATAGACTGTGAAGCTATAGTTAAATTCCATAAGAACACAAGGAGTAATAAAATGAGTAGGAGAAGATGGTTAAAATTTAAAGATGTTATAATAAATAAAGGCTATAAGGTAGAATTTGAACATATTAAGAGAAAACTTAGTACTGCAGCAGACGAGTTATCTCGCTTACTAATATAAATAATTTTCTTTTCAGGAAAACATGGAATTTCAAAGAAACAAAGGATTTAGGCAACAAAAGAGGCCAATGTCTTCTCAAGGATCATAAGCAAGCAGTTCTAGTGGAACAAAGTTATCAGAAGTTATGGAAGGACCACAGGTTATAATTGGTGATATAGCTGTACCTATAATACCACAAGTTCACCAAGAAAGTTTCAGGTACCATTCCCAATTAATGTCAAGGGAGAGACACATATGGCTCTCATAGACAGTGTATGGTCTCTGACTAGCCAAGACAAGTTCAAATATGTAATTTATTGTGCTCTGGCTAAATATTTTAATGAGATGGAAACATAAGGTATCAAAGGAACACAAGAAACTTGCTACATGAGAAGGCCACAGGATAATGAATCATCACAAAGGATGCAAAGACATAAGGGACAAAATAAAAAAAAAAATCAAGTGTATGGAGTAGCAAGGGGACATTTAATAGGAGTTTTTTGCTACTAGCATGACGTACAAACCCAAATAACAGATTATCCAAATCCTTCATGGAGAGAATTCCATGATCTTGAAATCGCAGCAAATTGAGTCAAACCAATAACAGGGAAATAGGAAATTTATGTGGATCCCGTTTTTGACAATTTTAGGAGTGTCAAAAGTACCACAGGATATGTCAAGGACACACAAAGTTATACAGATTTAAACTCTTTAGAAGAAGGACAGGAAAGGAAAATATCTTCTCTTAAAATCACAAAAAGCCCAAATAAGAAGAGAAGTATTGAAAGCATTAAGGAACACAGTAAAGACTACAGAGAAGCGTTCCCATTTCAGAGAAGAAAAATAGGGACAACACCTCAAGATAAACATGAAAATGTAACCGCATTCCTTTTCTTCAAAAGAACTGAATTTATTTCAAAACTTCCATCTTTTCCAAAAATCGTTGATAAAAGGATATGCGAAGGAAGCATTTTTAAAGCCAGGACAGTACAGGAAAAACGCATATGTTTTGATAGAGTCGGATTTGGGACAATGGTAAGGGTAAAGGCTTTTCCAAACCTTCCATGTTACTCATCTTTGGGAAAGGACTCACAGGTTGAGATGAATAATCATTACCAAGATAAATATTATTGCCCAATTCATGTATGCTATAATATACATACAGCAGCTATAGATCTCAGCTATTTTAAAGGATTCAGGATTGAAGACCAAGAATACACATTAGCTACCCTTCTTGATTATCGGCTTATCACAGAAATTGTGGGCACATTTCCACAATTTATGACCCAACCCATGGGGAAAATGTTCCATGAAGTTCTGATAGCCTTAAGAAATATAGAATGGAAACATGAGGAACATGATATCCTTGCAAAATATTATATAAAAATAAAGGCAGTATCACCAGAATGGTTAAAATTTGAATCCAGACCAGCACAAACTTGGTTTTGGATTTCCCTAATCAGAGGAAAAGTTTTAATTATCCAAAAAATCCACAGGTTAGAATCCACCAACAGTTTGGAAAAATAATTGAATCTATATGTTGCTAACAAAATGAGCATGTTTATACCAGAAGATCAGAATTTAATCTTACTGCAACCACTAAGACGAAATTCATCTTCATAAAACAAAAAGAACCAATTTGGTCAAGATATGAGACAAATTTGAAGGAACTTAAGGAAAGCTTAAACATGGAAGATGAACAGGATGAAAAAGACAATCCATATGATCCCAATTATACGAAGGATGAGGATGAAGAAATGGAAGCATAAGAAGACATAAACAGGCTTCAGGATTAAAAAATTAAAAAAAATAATAATAATCAGGGAAAAGGATCAGAACAGAAGAAATAATTTAAGGAACAGAACAAAGGAAATTCACGGGAAAAATAGGAAAAATAAAGGGAGTAAAACCCAGAAGACAAATGAACAAATGGACAAAGCACAGAACAAACAGGGCAGAAGACAACACGGAAAGAGCGGAAGAAAAATCAAGGATTTTATTGTAGCGACACTGTAGCATAGGTTACTGTAGCAACTTTTTAGAGTACTATAGTACTTTTTAGGTTATTGTTTTACTATAGCAATATGTCATTATAGCAATCACTATAGCACTTTTTACTGTTTTATTTTAAAAAATTTCTTTATATAAACCAAGCAGGATTCAGAATTAGGCACGGAGAAATAGGAAAAAAGGAGAAAAATATTAGAGAGTATCTGAGTGTTTTGTGAGAAAAATTTCTGAGTGTTTTAGTCCTGTAAGTGTATCCTTGTAACATATCTCCACCGTATTCAATAAAGCTTTCGTAAGTTTCCTTTAACCATGTCCGGCTAATTTTTTTTTTAATCATATCTTATAATAATTCTTCGAACAAATCAAACCATATAGTATGGTTCATAAATTTTCTTAAAAGGAAAAATAAACGATTCAATCTAGTTTGATGTATGTTTTAAACCTATACTAACTTATTTTTACTAAGCTGCAATAGGAAACTACCAAAGTGCATCCACTAACATGCAACTAATATAAATGTGCAGCGGTATAAACACACATGCATTGTGCACGCACTGTTATAAAAGACGAACAATGACAAGAGCAAAGAGACATGATAAAGCACACACAAGATTTACGTGAAAAACCCAAATCGGGAAAAACCACGGGCAGAGACAAGAGAATTCTCTATATGTCGATAATGGAGTACAAGAGAGAGAGAGTAACAAATTACAAATCAAAACTCTTTCATTTTCTCACTCTTATACAAACCCTAACAAAACATATATTTATATTTGTATACAGCTAGCCGCAATAAAGGCTAAAATTAGTCTCTTAAATGTATAATGAATGAATAATAAATGTATAGTCAAATATTCATTCATTATACAAATATCAAAATTATGACTCATAAATGTATAATGAATGAATAATAAATGTATAGTCAAATATTTATTTATTATACATTTGACTATGAAAAACGAAAACGAGTCACAAATTCCAACATGCACACATTCATGTATGTATCTATTATATCAAAGCAGGAAGCTTTATTTTTGTTGTATTAGGTCTGGTGAGTTATATTAATTAACTAAATAAAAAAAGTAAATAATAAGTTATTAAGTATGCTATGGTTCTACTCTATTATTTTAGGCACATTTAGATTTTATGAGAGAGAAAATAATATTATGTGATCCACCCGGACATCGGCACGGTTCGGGTCGGTTCCGTACCCGAATCGGAACCACCGGATGTGGAACCGGAACCGGAACCATCAGAGCCGGGATGGTTCATGGTTCTAAGGAACCGCCGGTTTTGGCGCTTCCGATTCAGGTTCACGTGAATCCGTTTTTTTTTTGGGAAAAAATAAAGAAAACAAAACCTAACCCCCACAGCCCCCCCCCCTCCCCCCCGAAAAAAAAACCAAGCCCCATACCCCACTCTCCTTTTAAGACCTGCATCATGCGCAGGCTTTTTTTTTTTTTTTTTTAAATTCAAATATTTGGCTGTTCCGGACCCGGTTGGAACCACCGGTTCCGCCACGCTAACCGACGACGGGTCCTTGGACGGTTCGGAACCATCACCAACGAGACGGTTCTCGGGTCAAGAACCGCCGGTGACGGTTCGGGCGGTTCGTGGTTCGGAACCGCCCCGTGGTGATGTCTAGATCCACCAATGATTTTTTGGATGCTGCTAAAAAGGCATATATCATCTTGCCTTAAAAAAATGGGGAAAAAACCTTCGATTCTTCAAGCATGTGTTACACATCCCGTTCGAGCCACCAAGTTGCCTAAGCCACCACCTCTAGCTTTGCCTTTGTGAGCCACTAAATAAGATAATGCGAACCACCCATTTTATACATGTTTAGAATCACCTCTAATACTGTGATCCAACAGCATGCAAATGTAAAGGCTACTCAAGCCACTGTTTGTGTGGATTTGCAAAGAAGGTGGTCATGATATAGACTTGCTAGTCATAGGTCTTAAAGGGACTGTGGGGCATACAAACTATGAATAGATCATGAATAGCCATTTGATAGGTTTTGAAACAATAAATAAGTATTCCCTGTTTAGCAGTATTTTCCTAAGCCACCCAAATAGTGATTAATTTATTTTTTATTTTGGTCAAAGAATAGTCATTAATTACAAGTGAACAATGCAATAGAATACCTTCATAGACTTTCTCAACAAATAGTAGATGGGAATCGATATATCCAATGCGCTTTTAAGGAATAGATGTTACAATCAAAATGATGTGATTAAAATTAATTCAATCAATTTCCCTCTATCCCCATCTTATAGTTGAGTTAGCATCAAGTTCTTTCATCCTAATTTTTTTATTTTTTATTCTTATGGAAGATGAAAAATGAAATAATCCCACATGTAATATGTTATAAACAAACGCGCAATTGAAAAATGATAATAGCAAGCGGAAAGTAAAGAACACACAGATTTTATGTGGAAACCTTTTCGGGAAAAACCACGGGCAAAGGTGAGAGATGAATCACACTATATCAAAGTAGAAGTACAAGTACAAGAATTGAGAGATTTACAACTCTTATATTCAGATCTCCAATAGAAAATTTGTGTTTGTGATGTGTTTTTAAGTATATTTTTAAAAAACCCCAGAAACAACACACACACACACACATATATGTGTGTGTGTGTGTGTAAGGATAACTGACATAACAGCCTAATTATAACGTTTAAATATGTAATTAATGAGTAATAAAGACTTGAATTATGACCGTTAAATGTATAATGAATGGATAATAAATATATGGTCAAATATTCATTCGTTAACATTTAGGGAGTCGGTTGCAGAAATCGGGTCATAAACTCCAACATAATACAATGGAACAAACTAACTAAGATATAAAACACCAATACGACTCAATTTCGCATCAACTCTTAGCAAAATGCAATGCTCCTTCTTTTTTATATGATTTATTACGTTTCATCAAAAGTTATTCATTTTAACCCTTTCACTGCTTAACTTACAAAACAAAATAAAATTGATGGGTAATACAACCATAATGTATACAATTTAAAATAATAATATGCTATCAATTATAATATAATATATGATTTCAAAAGTTTTTTTGCTATTATATCTCTTTGATATTAAATGTCTTAATTTTATTTTATGAAAAACTATTCATTTGATCTTGAGAAGGGATTATAATTTCTTACTTGGCAACAATATAAATTTTGTGGAGTAATAATTTCATAATCTAAAAAGAATAATATCGAAGGAGGAATAACGTTTATATTCTGCCCTTCTTTAGCCAACAAACATGCTAAGAAAATTGGTAGTAAGTTCTATTTACTATATAAACTACTATACTAATGAAGATTAAGGATAGTTTTCCTAATAGATAAAAATTATGTTACTCAATTCTACCATACGAAATCACATGCTAAACTTTGTTCTTGTTTATTTAGCAATTACATGCTATCTCTAGTCATTAGCAATCACTCCTTTCCCTCAAATTTAGACATAGCAACATGGAATTCGAGAGTATACCCGAACTATGATTGTCTAATTTTAAAATCCATAACTTAGAAGATTATATAGAAAACCAAGCATTACAAATGAATGCTAGAGATTTAATGAAGCAAGTAGATCTATATAAATTGTTGCTTTCATATTTCTTTGTTTCAAATTAGTTATATGTGAAGGTTGAATGCTTATAAAGATAGATTTTGATCATGCTATGATAGATATAAACACTGTTCTTCACAACTAAAAGCAGTATAGGTATATGTTGTTGTCAAAAAGATGTATTGGAAAAGCAAACTTCTCCACCTCATTTCACCTTTTTTCCAAATTCTCTCTTTATATAGAAAGGAAGCTCCCTCTCTTTTCTTTAAGATTCGGGCTCTCTCTCTCTCTCTCTCTCTCTCTCTCTACCCCCTTCGTATCTTTCTCTTTAGCTCAACCACCCCTAAAAACACATCACAAATCCCATACTCTACACACCAACCAACCATCGAAATCCCCAACAAAAGCTACCTCACCACCACCATACCCACGACCACACCACCTTTACCTCCAACAATAACCACCACAAACCTAATGCTGTCTACTCAAACACTCGAACACCTAGACCCTCTAATGCCAAACCCAACACCAAACAATATCGCCAACAACAACAACCACTGCGCCCAATAACATACCAATCACTATCTCTGAAACTACACATAAACAACTAACCTCAAACCTATCGATGCCACCAACCTCCGCCAAACCCATTCAAATAGAACCAAACCCAAAACCAAAACCAACACCTACAATTCGATTGATGGAGAAAGAGAGAAGACTGATGACTTTAACCCTACTCGATTAGGTGCTTGATAAGTTGTTGAGCTAGTTTATAAGGTCTAACCCCCATACGTTACTCTAAGAAACTTACTTGTGACATCTTGGAACATACATTGCAATTGGAACACATATAAAAAGGAGTGTGGAATCCATAGTGTTTTTTATTGTTTTTCTTTTTTTTTTTAATTTTAAATTTATTAAACATTATACATAATATGTATAATTTCATACTAACGATAGCAGAATATCCATTGCATCACGTATGCAAAAATAACTATGAAAAATAATTGCTGTATTTTAAAAAAAAACTATATAAATAAACGGATTCACTTGTTAGTAATATATAGATAATAGTAATAAATAAATCACTTATAGAAAGAAATTAAAAAAATTAAATTCTTTTCTTTCTTTTTTTTTTAAATTTTATTTGACATTGAGAAACGTAAGCTAAATATCAATCTTTACAATTAATAAACATTAAAAAAGAAAACTCTAACGTACTCGATTTTGATTTTTTATGAGGCTTTTGAGTAAGACGTTTCTAAAACACTAGATCGAACAACTTATGAGCACTATACGTAACAACGGTTTGAGCTGGATTCGCAATCTTCCTTAAACAACCATTAGTTTTACTACCTCGTGTAGTCGCTGTTGAAGGAATAGCTAAAGTTTTGTGCTTATTGGTGCAATTGAAAATCCGTTGAATTTTGTACGATTACTGAAGTATGATCTTCTATTCTATGTGTTTGTTGATTCGAAGAATACCTTAGAAATATGCCTTAGATATACAATTTATAAGAAAGTAAAAAGAATTATTTAGGCCACAAGTCAAGTCCTAAATAAAGCTCACAAAAAGAAATTAACAAAAATATCAAAACAACATTAGAGGAAACTAACAAAAACACCAAAATAACCAAATATATATAAAATAATAAAATTCACATACAACCAAAATTACGAATATGCCATTATAGCAATTTACCCTTCTTTCTCCAAAAACGGTGAATAATTTTTTCTTTCTAAATTAAAATCTATTTATTTATTTTTTATAATATGTAATTTTGGAAGTGTTTTCTATTTTATACCTCTTCATTATTACCTTTTCATATTATCTATTGTTATTAGTCACGAAATATTATCTTTCATATTTGTACCTTTGGTCTTCTATACCTTAAATCATGCCTTCTTTTTTATATGATTTATTACGTTTCATCAAAAGTTATTCATTTTAACCCTTTCACTGCTTAAGTTACAAAACAAAATAAAATTGATGGGTAATACAACCATAATGTATACAATTTAATATAATAATATGCTATCAATTATAATATAATATATGATTTCAAAAGTTTTTTTGCTATTATATCTCTTTGATATTAAATGTCTTAATTTTATTTTATGAAAAACTACCAATGTTTAAATGGTCATATAAATTATCATATTGTTATATATTAATATATTCTCTAAAGATATGTGCAATACGGGATTATAACTAGTAATATATAATTTCAAAAGTTATTTCTATCTTATGCCTTTTTGCTGTTACCTTTCATTATTATACTTTTCAATATTATTTTCTCTTATTATTATGATTCATTAAATATTATCTTTCTTCAATGTTATCTTTTCATATTATACCTTTCTAATATTACATCTTTGCGTTGTTACAATTTTATTAAATTTTACATTTTTTATATTGATATCTTTTCAATATTTGTTTATGATATATAATTCCTCAACATTTTTTCCATCTTACACCTTTTCATTAATACCTTTTGGTATACTTGTATATATTATTTTTTCTACTATCATAATTAATGAAATATTACCTTCTTATATTGGTAACATTTCCCTTCTATACCTCTTGATGTTATCATTTCAACACTTCTACTATCATCAATAGGATCGTCTAGTAACTCATTTAAACATTAAAATAAATATAGTAAGTAATATATTGTGTATTTTAGTTGTATAGTGATGGGTATAAATTTGAGCTATTAAATAAGCGATAAGATAAGGTCTCATCAAAAAACTCAAAGGAACCATAGAATTTTCCTATCTTTTCATATTATACCTTTTTGATATTATATCTTTGCGTTGTTACATCTTTATGCAATTTTACTTGTTCATATTTGTACCCTTTTTTTACATTACCTTTTCGAAAGCTTCTATAGTCCCGTCATTATTTTTAACGGCACTGATCCTGTCATAATCTAGACCGTTGATAGTATTGCAAATAATATCAGCTTTGATCAAATAAAATGACCAACTATCCTTATAACCTAATCTTTTCCCCTTTTTAACTCCTATTGAATAAAAAATATTTTTATTCTCATTTTGTTTATTATTATTATTGTCCATTCCCCTAAAATTTGTTTCTTCTTCTATCAAATTTTTTTCTTTTTTCTCTATCTCTTTTATTTTTCATTTTCCTCCACAAACTAAACATAATGTTCTTATTTATAAATGTTGCAATATCTATGCTATTGTGATAAATTAATTTTTTAATTGTTCTTACATTTTGCATAGTATATATATATATATATATATTATACGTTATAGTAATATAAAAATATATATAGGATAAATATCTTTTATAGATGAAATTTGTATAGTATATATTTATACATTATATATGATACATTTGTTGATGCGTATTGTTTATTTATTTTAGAGCATGAAAAGACAAGCCCTATGCTTATATGCTATATGTTGATTATGGAATGTAATTTAGATGATAAAATAACATAGGATGTATTTGTACGTGGTATTTTACATATTTTATTACAAAAGATAAATAAACGTATGATATGTTATATAGAATTTATATATTTTAGATGTTACATTAACATATTAAATTAAAGCGTAAATGATATATGTTACAGTGACATTAGAAATTGTATATGTTCTTATATGTTATCTAGGATATATATAATTTATATCTTACAGTAATATGTCAAATATTTGACGAATGAAATTTGTATAGTATATATATCTATTTATATATAATTTAAATGTTATATATAATATTTTTTTATGTATAATTGGTATTTTATTTTAAAATACGAAAAATATCATATATTTATATAAACATTATATGTTATATGTCATAAGCAAGTTTTATGTTATGTAACACATAATAATTTGTATATGCTCCTATATGTATATAATTTAAAAATTGTAACAACATAAAAAAATTATAAATGCTCTTACGTGTTATAAGATATATAGTATGTTTTCATATTTTATACATCCAAGTATTATATAAAATTTTTATTCGTTCCTATAGATTATGTAGGATGCATATAATTTATATGTTGTATTAATAGGTAAAATTTTAATACATATAATTTGTATAGGATATATATTTTATATGTATGTATATCTTACGTGTTATATATTGTGTATATATATTTAAAATTTTATATTATTGTATTAATAATGTACATGCTTAATTTAGAGCATTATATAAATTTTATAAATTTTTATACAAGCTATATGGGATATTTGTTATAAGTTACAATAATATATTAAATTTTTTATATGTTTTTATATTTTATAGAAAATCATGACTTCCTACATATTTTAATAAGTTATATAGTATATATATAGTATGTTCTATGAGATATATTTGTATTACCATGCCATGTATCATATTTTATAAAATAAAATACAAAAATAATAAATGTATATATATCGTAATTGTTTTGCAATCTGTATGTATATTATGTGTTATATTAATATATCAAATTTTTAAATATTATTATATGTTATATATAACGTATAAATATTTTTAAAGTTACGATAACATATAAAATTTGCATATACTATTATATGTTATATAGGATATATATGTATATATTATAATAATATCTAAAATCTTTATAAATGATACTTGTATAGTATAAATATATTTTTAATGTTATATATGATACATATAAAGACCTGACATGTATATAATTAAAACTTTACATGTCAAGTCCCTAAGCACGTATAATATATAGAGATATTATACGTAAGATTATCCGAAAAGAAAGGCGTTTATGGAAATTGCTTGCTCAACCTATTAAAATACAAAATTTTACAAAAACTACTCAATTAAGTGTAAATAACTTTATATAAATACATACTTCAAAGGTTACAAAACCAAACTTGTAATATACATGCTAGAAAACTTAGGTGCTTTATGTTACAAAACATAGGCTTTGAGAAAGCCTTAGTTTTATACTATTACATTGAATAAAAATAAGATTTCGCTTTTTCTCTTTTCCAAGAAGACATAATGGAATGTCCTAGCACCCTAATCATTCCACTCATCCAGGAATGGTTCCTAATCTGTACTATATCTTAAGTTGTCGTAATATTCATCATCATCATTGGCTGTAGAAGAAAAAGTTAGCCAGAGGCCCAGTACACAGCAACATAAACAAATATAAGGTAGCACACAATCCTAACTACTGCAATGCAGAATTATTTATCTTTGTTTAAGTAAAACACTTTAATACTAGGGTATTCAAACTCTAATTTCAATCTTTAGGATCCGGGGTCCAGAATAGCAGCATCTACTCAAGGGGTTGATATAAGCAGTCCGAATACTTATATCTCCTACATAACTTTACTATTAGTAATCTCATCTAGAATTCACAATCGTTACTCAACTTTACTTAATTTAATCCATAATATCACCTAGTTCAATCATGTCCATAAATGTAAACTAAATCATATTATTTTTCTTAAGAATAAGTAAATGTTACATCGGTACCGTTTCTCCTATCGATTACCCACTGAGCCACTAATGAAAGTCATTACATCATGACAGGGGCGGCCTGAGTACCTAATCTACACTATTAACCTTGTTAATAGGGTTGTAGCTCCCCCACCGGATTCAATGGTACACGCATAAATAATTCAAACAAATTTTAAGCCAATATTTAATTAGAGTTGATTTGATAATGCCTAACTTAGCATTTAACAAATAAGTTACTGCGTACCTAAATAATTAGATTTATTAGGTAAAAGATAGGTATTCAAACCTAAATGAGTACGAGAATCCGTCAAAGAACCATTTCATATAGAACATCATTAATTCACAATTAAACATTAAATCATTTTGCCTTCATCAAATTCAAATAAAATATCAAACCATCATAACTTCACATTCACACATGTATATATACTTATATATCTCATTTCATTATTCATTCATTTATTATTATTTTATTTATTTATATGAACAGTATCAAAGGATCTATCATGCCCATGACAAAAGTCGTGATGAGCATCATGAGCACCATCGTGCATGTGATATTGGGCCATGATTAATATAATTGGCCTTGCCACACCCGTAATAGGAGATCACGCCCCCTATAATGGCCGTGCCATAGACCATAATGAAGAATACGCCAGTGATAGCTTCGTTTAAATCTTTCAAAAAATCGTCCGAGAAGATAACGATCTTTGTAGCTGTGTAATCTAGACCGTGCCCTTTAACAAAAGAGGTCAGAGGAGTATGTGCTTGGTAACAGCCATGATCAAGCATTAAAACCATATAGAGGAGATAACGACCCTCGTAACGTCATGATTAAGGTTGTTTCATATTTTAGAAAGCACTCGAGGAGATCACGGGCCACATCATTGCAATGATCATCAAGAAAATATGATTTGAAGAAATAACGGCCTTTAACACGCCCGTTATGAACAGGGTATTGGTCCTTTGATGCTTGTTTCAAATATTTCGAAGTTCTATTCTTCTAAATTTTTAATAAGACTTTACTTGTTTTATGAGAAACCATGTAAAAACTAACCTATGATCACAATATTAAACATCATCAAGATTACTTGCACTCATATGTCCAAACATAAACTCATCATTCATGCTTGTTGAACCCTATTACCACTCTAATAATTCAATTTCTACTTATTTATCACTAAAAACATCAATATACATATCAACTCATCATAAACTCAAAATTCATTTCTTGAAACACCTAGAGTACATATGCCTATTTACATATCTAGTTCCATATACATGTTAGCATACCATTAAATTATCTAGAGCATCAAAATTCTACTCACATCCAACATCAATAACAACTAGAAACTATAATTACACAAAATATGCAAGAATTCAACTTTACTTACTTTTATAGCTATTAAAATCAACCAAGCTTTTCTTTCCACTTCTTTGTTTAAATCTTACTTCTATTTGTTCCTTGGATTAATTCCTTACTTAAAAAAAATTGTGGGGCAAGATTTAGAAGAGATTTTGAGGTGGAATTTGGGCTTATTTTATTTGAGAAGATGATAGAAATGAAAGAAAGAGAGAGACAATGGTTTGGGGTTTGCTTTGGATTGACATTTTACCACACTAAGGCAGAATTCATCATTCCAAGGGGCATTTTACCATACTGGTAGGGGGGGTGGGTGGGGATTCCTCATTTTAAGAGCTATTTTACTACACTATGGGAGAATTCATCATTCTAGAATCCATTTTACCATATTAAGGGAAAATTCCTTGTTCCAAGGGCCATTTTACCGCACTAGGAGGGATTCCTTGTCCCAAGGACTATTTTTACCATACTATGAGGGGTTTTCTCATTTCAAGGTTCATTTTACCACACTAGGGGGAAATTCTTCATTCCAGGGTTAATTTTACCACAATAAGGAGAGAATTTCTCTTTACAAGGTCCATTTTATCATATTAAGGGAGAATTCCTTCTTTCGGAGGCCATTTTACTACTTTAGGGGGAGGAAATCATCATTCTAAGACCCATTGTACAACACTAAGGGGGATTTCCTCATTTTTGGGGTCCTTTTACCACACTAGGAGACATTTCCTTATTCCATATGGCATTTTACCAAAATTAGAAGTAAATTCTTGTTCTAATTATCATTTTACCATACTAGGCGATAAGTCCTCATTATAGGAGTCATTTTACCACACTAGAAGGGAATTTCTTGTTACATGAGCCACTTTATCACATTAGAGGGAAATTCCTCATTTTGGGGGCCATTTTACCACACTTACGAGGGAATTCCTTATTTTAGGGGTCTTTTCACCACAATAAGGGGAGATTCCCTATCCTAGGGACCATGTCACCAGAATAGGGGAGATTCCCTCGTTTCATAAGCCTTTCACCACAGCAGGGTTAGATTTCCTCGTTCCATGGGTCTTTTCACTACCATAAGGTTTGCTTCCTCATTCTAGGGAGCATTTCACTAATGTAGGTCTTCGTTTTAAAGGGCTTTTCACCAAATTAAAGATGGATTCCCCATTATAAGGACCATTTCACCACAACAAAAAGAATTTCCTCATTTTGAGGGCCTTTTTTCACCATCACAATGGTAAATTCCTCGTTTCAAGAGGAATTTCACCAATGTAAGGGTTAATTCCTCATATTAGAGGGTTTTTCACCAAAGTACTGGGAGTATGTCCATTATAAGGACCATTTCACCGCAACGAGGGGGATTTCATCATTCAAGAAACCTTTTTACTACAATATGGGGATTTCC
Organism: Combretum micranthum; assembly: GCA_024138025.1. Lineage (NCBI taxonomy): Eukaryota > Viridiplantae > Streptophyta > Magnoliopsida > Myrtales > Combretaceae > Combretum > Combretum micranthum. The sequence goes on along the minus strand of JAMXBD010002340.1, from coordinate 70,968 downwards.
TTGTTCTAGACATTTTCGCACCATTGTAAGGGTTAAATCCTCATTTTAGGAGGCATTTTCACTAATGTAAGAGTTAATTCATTATTCTATGGGCCTTTTCGCTAAAGTAGGGAGACATTCCCCATTTTAAGAACCATTTCACCACAATAAGGGGAATTTTCCTCTTTCTAGGCACAATTTCACCAAAATAGGCGGTATTTCATTGTTCTAAGGGGCTTTTCACCACTACAAGGTTTAATTATGATCTAAGTGTTTTTTTTTTTTTTACCTTTATAAAGTTATTAATTACTTATTTCAACGACCTTTTCACAGTAATGGAGAATTCCTTACTCTAGGTATCAGATTTCACTACAGCAGAGGGAAATTATTATTCATGGAAAATTTTAATCTCTGACAATAGGGTTATTCATATATATCTTAATTGTTTTATATTGTATATGTTTTATTTTTTCTTATAAAAATTTGTAAATTTTTGTGTTTATATGTTTTATATAAATACTTTTAAAGTTATAGAAATAAATAAAATTTAAATTATGCTTTTATATATATATGATATATATATTATAGTAATATGTAAGATCTTTATAAATGAAACTTATAGGTATAGATATATTTAAATGATATATTTGTTCATGTGTACCGTATATTTTTTTTAAATAAAAAATATTATATGTTTATATTCTGTGTATAATATGTAATTAGATGTTAAAGTAATATAGGATATATTTATTTATACACATGTATCTAATAGGAGGTATTTCACCACTTAAGGGGCTTGTCATTATAATAAGAGGAAAATCTTATTACAGGGTATTTCAATCTTTAAGGAGTAAATTATCATTCCATGGGACATGTTACCACAGTAAGGTTAATTCCTCGTTCAATGGAGTCCTTTCATCATAATAGGGGGAATTCCTCGTTGCCAAGGGGCACTTCACTTATTAAGGGTAAATTCATTGTTTTGCGGGACATGTTACTATGTAGGGGTTAATTCCTTGTTGTAAGTGTCATTTACCACAATAGGAGAATTACTTATTCCAAGGAGCATTTCACCACATTAGGGTTAAATTCGTTTTTGAATGGGTATTTTACACATAGGGGTTAATCCCTCGTCATAAGGGTCATTTTACATAATGTATATATAATAGGGGGAATTCCTCCTTACAGTGGCTATTTTACTACATTAAGGGTAAATTTCTTTCTTGAATAGGGGAATTCCTCCTTGCAAAAGGCATTTTACACTAGGGGTTAATTCCTTGTTACAAAGGGCGTTTCACATAATAAGAGGAAATTCTTATTCAAAAGACATTTCACATAATATTATTATATAAAATTTTTAGATGCCCCTTATTTGTTATAGATGCATATAATTTATTTTATACCAATATGTAAATTTTTTTAATATATATTTTTTATATGATATATATTTATATGTGTACATGGTAAAATTATTTATATATAATTATATTTCAGTATATAGATTAAAAAAAGTCATATGTTATATATCTTATATATTATGTATATATTTAAAATGTTGTAGTAATGTATTAAATACTTATATGCTTAATTTAGAGCACTATATAAAAATTTTAAAGCTTTTATACATTGTGTGGGATATTTTTTATATGTTATAGTAATATATTAGAATGTATATACACTTTTATATGTTATAGCAAATATAGAGTTCCTAAATCTTCTTATAAGTTATATCTGATATATATAACATATTATATGGATGTACATGTAAATTAATATGTGAAATATTCTAAATCATATTTGTATAGATAATTCCACATTCCAAAGTTGCTTACCGCTTGTTTCATGGACCCATAGAACAAGGTAATTTTTGCATTTCAAAGGCTTTTTTTACCAAATCAAGGGGCAATTCCTTGCTCTATGGATCATTTCACCATAGTAGATGTTAAATTCTTGTTCCATAGGTCATTTCAGTAAGTTGGGTGTGTGTGTGTGTTTGGGGGTGGGGGGGGGGGGGGGGGGGGGGGGGGGGGGGATAGAGGTGGGGGGGGTGTGGGTATGCATGGGTGCATGAGGTTCCTCGCTATGGGTCATTTCTCTATTATAGGGGTTAGTTCATCATTTAGGGGTCTTTCGACGATAGTAAGGGAGATTCCCATTCTACATTCCCATTTCACTACAATGGAGGGATTTCCTTTTCATGGGCATTTTCACAATAGCAGGGAAAATTTTTGTGTCCAAGGGCCTTTTAACAATGTAAGGATTAATTCCTCATTCCAACAGGCATTTCACCAATGTATGAGTTATTCACTATGCTATGTGGCTTTTTCAAATGGTAAGGGGAGATTCCTGCTCTATGGTCCATTTCACAACAATAGGGTGATTTCTTAGTTGTAAGGGCTTTTTCCACTGCAGGAGGCATTTCACTAATGTAGGGGATAATTCCTCGTAATATGGCTTTTCTTCAAAGTGAAATCTTTATAAATGTAACTTATATTAGTAATAAATATATTTATTATGTTATATATGAATATTTGTTCATGTGTATTGTATTTTTTTTAAAGCATAAAATTATATATTTGTGTTTTATATGTTGTGTATGTATGTTGTTTTAGATGTCATAATAATATAGGGCATATTTGTATAGTTCATCTTTATTCAATAGGCATGTTGTAGCGACATATAAAACTTGTAAATGCTCTTGTGCGTTATGGTAATATGTTAAATTTACATATGTTTATGTTTAGTTATATATAAAATTTCCAAATTTTCATTATATTATAAAGAATGTATTAAATGTCGTAATAAGATTTAAAAGCTTTTATATAAAATTTTATAGGATTTGTATAATATGTTTATATTTGTTTTATCCGTATCATCTAATTCCTTATTTGTATAATTATATCATATGCATATATAATATATATATATATAGAAAGAAAGGACAGTAGACGCAGAGGTAGGTTTTATGTAGGCTTTGAAAAAAGCAGATGATCAGAAAGGAGACGGTAAGCTTGTGTAGGTTTTGAAAAGGAAAAAGAACAAGCGGAAAATATGAAACAGGAAAATCATACGGAGAAACTCAGACAAGAAGATACGGAGAATGCGGAAAAGGAAAAGCACAGGATTATTGTAGTAGCACTGTAGCAATACTATTCAGTATTATAGCAACACTGTTTCGCACTGTAGTATTTTATATTGTTTTCATCTGCAAAAATTTTCTATAAAAGGCAGAAAGTATTAGAGAAAATATTAGGGAGAGTATTTTAGTGTTTTCTGAGTAATATTTTTGAGTGTTTAAATTCTGCAAGAGTGTCTTTGTAATATACTTCCACCATCTTCAATAAAACTTTTGTAAGTTTCCCTTCACTATGTCTGGCTAGTTTCTTTTTTAAGGTATAAAGGTAACTATGCTCTAAAATATTAGGTATTTGTATCATGTGATAAGGTTTTATAGCATGGGTAAACAAATTAAAGTACCATACTTAGTAGTAAAGCTCTGGTTCCTTTAGAAATTATACCAAAAAGGTCGGCCTGAAACCTTTTGATGAGATTGTTTAAGGCAAGGTTGTCGTATTTTAGTCTTATGGGTTTGGCGTGGGCATGAGGGCATTTAAAAAAAAAAAAAAAAAAACATTGCTCCACTGGTTAACTATCTTTGCTTTAATTATTTATCTTTGCCGTGAAGTCTTTTCCCATGGCACAAAGATCCTCTATTATATATGTTATAGTAATATATTAAATTTATAATGTTTTTATATACTAGGGCAATATATGAATATATCTATATGTTCTTATAAGCTATACAAAATATACATTATATGTTATGTAGGATGCATTTGTATTCGTATAGTATTTTATTGATACAATAACATATCGTATGATTTTATATTTCTTATATGTTATATATGATATATATATTATGTTATAGAATATATTATATATATTATATAATTTAATATATATTTTTTCACCACAATATTTCTTTTCTCGTTTAAGGGGACACTTAACAATAGTAGGGGAATTTATCTGAAATAACCTAAACTAAGTAAATACTAAATTAAATACATGTTTTGTATGTTGATTTCATGACTCGATTGTGATTTTATAGATTATGGGAATTTTAATTGATGATATGATAAATTACTAGTATTGAAATGTGTTACAACTTAATTGCATATGTAGTGGTGTGTATATATAAGTTGTAGTAATATATATATATATTATATATATGTTTGCCGAATTGAATTATGTTATGAATATGTGTATTTATTGATACAATGAATCAACAATTATTTTCTTTAACTTTAGCCTAAAGCCTATCTTTTCACTAGCAAACCAAGTCCACACATAACATAGCCAAAGCCCATGTTTAACATCTTCTAAGATTTCTAAAATGCCTCAATAGAAAAAAGGGAGATAAAAACATCAACATCCTCAAAAATAAAACCCCAAACATCATCTCTCTCTCATTTCTATCATTTCTAAACACAACCAAGCACAATTTTCTTTCTAAATTTTATCCCACAAGATCCTAAAGTAAAGAACTAATCTAAGAACGTAAGTAGGAGCTAGATTTAAGCAAGGAAGTAGCAAGAAAGTTCAATTGATCTCAGTATTTATAAAAGTAAGTAAGTTGATTTATTGCTTGTTTTGTTTAATTATGGTTTTCAGTTGATATTGATGTTAATTAGGAGTAGAATTTTTGATGCTTTAGACAAACTAATGGTATGCTAACATCTATGTTGACTAGATATGCAAATAGGCTTATGTACTCTGGTGTTTGAAGAAATGATTTTGAGTTTATGATGAATTGAAGTGTGTATTGATGTTGTTAGTGATAAATGAGTAGACTTTTAGTAATTAGGTTAATAATAGAGTTCAACAAGCATGAATGATGAGCTTATGTTTCTAGGTTAGATTTTTTATGCCTATAATGTAGAATGAATATTATGAGTAGAGTAGTCTTGATGATGTTTAATTGTGTGTTTATAAGTTGTTCTAACATGTTTCTCGTCTGCTGCTCCGAACTAGTTAAGTTTTTACCCCTTTTTTAAAATTAATTTAATAATTATAATATAGAAAAGAAAGTACCAAACAAAATAATAAATAAATATAAAAAAAACTTACGGCCATTGTAAATAAGATGTATGCATGTTAAAAAAAATCCCTTTGACACATAGAAAATCTGTTTTAAATAAAAATAATTCAGCTTATAGGATTGACACTACTAAAAACAAAATTTTGCCAAAACCATATCATTATTAATATATTTATAATGAAAAGAGTTAAAAATTAAAAAATCAACACATTAAAATTTTCATCAAAAGAACTATGTAAAGCTTGATCCTCGACTAACAAGGTACGTAGGCACTACAGGCAATCCAAAATATAAATAATATTGTCTTATTGTCAAATCTTTTTTATATTATATATATTTTTTTTCTTCATACATTTTATTATGAATATATATATATTATATATATACAACGATTCCATTAATTTGTAAATCTTTGGCTTAGATTGAAAATAAAAAATTTTGTAAATATTTTCAACAGAATTTTAAGGCATCAAAGGATTAAATTTTAAGAATTCAAGGGTGGTAATTGTAAACGGGATTTTTCATACAAAGAGAAATAAATGCAATACAAATATAGAAAATAGAGGGATAATGTAGAACTCAACAAAGAACTTAGAATAAAATCACATGTAGTTATGAGTTTATATATAACTATAAATCCTAAAACAAAGTCCTATAGATAATGACAAATACTAAATATAAGATTTCGTAGCTGGTATCAAAAACTTAAGATATAAAAATAATTTAGATAAGAGTTCAAGTTCATTAAAAAAGTAAATAACCGATGATGCTTATAGTTAGCGAACGATAATTCAAGGATAAACCGTTCGAGTTATAAATATACAATAGGAACAAAAATCAGACCTATAACTAACAATCTAGATTTAAAATAAATATTCGGATTGCACCAATGTTCTAGTTAGAAAATCCTAAAGCTATTAAAGACTGAAATCAAAATTGGTTTGTTAAGCTTAGAAAACCCTAATAATGTAAGATAACCCTAAAAATAATTAATCATGTAAACCTTAAACTCAAAAATAAACCCAAAGATAATTTAGAAAATTTGTAGAAGTCTTATATAAATTTTTGAAAACTGAACTCCTAAATAATTGTCATATTTGTACCTTTTAACTTGATAGACTACCATAAAACTAAATTAAATAATATATTGATAAATACTGTACATATACAATGCAAATTGTTTAAGATACATGGCTGAGATCTTCTCAATACTTGCCAGCCGAAATCTGAGGAGAGGAGTAAAAAATATCAATAAAAGTCAAGAAAACAAATATGTAAAAGCCAATCAAATTTAACTAACTATACAACTCAATTAATGCATTTGAACTCAAGCAAATCAAGAGGACATTCAATGCGGAAAAATTGTATCTTTTGGCCAAAAACTAAAAACAGCAACAACAAATAGCTCAGAACAACAACAAAAAACACACACAGACACAACTTTAAAACAACTTCATTAAGGCACCAAACAAAGCTTAGGAAAAGGAGCAAACAAGGTAAGTTAAATTCGTTTTAACATCAATTTAAGTGTTAAACATTGTCTTAAACAAAGTTTTTATTAACCTAGATTCGTGTTAAGCTTAAGAGAAGGGTTTAACATCATCATATCAGCTGCTACTAGGTAATATCCAACCATAAAATCTGTTTATGTATTGTACTATGTATAGAAGCTATAAATCATGTGGTATGATGATTAGAAGACGTTATATGGATTGTTATGTCACGAATAATACTTGTGGAGCATGTAAAAATATTTGAACTCATGCAAATCAAGAGGACATTCGGTCGGGAAAAATTGCATCACTTGGCCGAAAAAATATTTGTAAGTTGCTACCCCTAATGTTTATATATGTACAAACTATAATGAACTACAAACAAAGCCAATAACTCACATAAAAAAAGCAACAACAAACAGCTTAGAATAGCAACCAAGAACACACACAAACACAACTTTAAAACAACTTCATTAAGGCACTAAACAAAGCTTAGGAAAAGGAGCAAACAAGGTAAGTTAAATTCGTTTTAACATCAGTTTAAGTGTTAAACATTGTCTTAAACAAAGTTTTTATTAACCTAGATTCGTGTCAAGCTTAGGAGAGGGGTTTTGCATCATCATATCGACTGCTACAAGGTAATATCCAACCATAAAACCTATTTATGTATTGTACTATGTATAGAAGCTATAAATCATGTGGTGTGATCATTAGAAGACGTTATATAGATTGTTATGTCACGAATAATACTTGTGGAGCATGTAAAAATATTTAGAAGTAGCTTAGATATAAGTGTAAAATACATATAACTTGAGAAAAATAAGTTATGAATGGAGGAAAAATGAGAAAGAAGATGAATAATGTCAACATCTTCCCATACCGACGATGTAAGCGCTCAACACCGGTGGTATAAAAAGATAAGCCAGCGGTGTTGAGACGGTGTACACTGGAAATAGAAGCTACGTAAAAATAAACAAACGTCGGCAAACTGGAATTCAACAATGGTGGTATTGGTGCTAGTGTACGTTGTAAAACTATCGGCCTTGAGCCAACCTACACTGATACAAAGATACATGTAAAATATACAAACATCGGCATACTTAAGTTCAACAGCAGCGGCGTAGGATGCCGACGTTCGTGCAAATTTCCCTAGAAGTCTGTTTCCTCTGCAAATAGAGATAAATATATATATGAATATATAAAGAAAAAGAGAAGAGGAGACAGAACCTTAAATATAATAAATAAACATAAATATTAATATTAATATTAATATGTATAATACTTAATTAAGAGATAATCTTTAGAAATTATTGCAAATAAAATTCTTATGTATAATAAAAGATTAAAATTACGATAGTTGTATTATATAGGTATATATATATACAAGAATGGAAAAGTAGATAAACTAGAATTAAAGATAATGTGATACCCATAAATAACAGATAATAACATGAACAAAGGTCAAGAGAAACACGACGAAACTAAAATAATATAAAATAAATATCAATTACCATAAAATGATTGAACTAACAAATAATATAAAAATAATAATAGTAATAATAAGTACTGGGTTATTAAATATGAACTTTATAACTACTCAATAAAAATGGAATACTCTTAATACCAAGACAAGCAAAATGAAAATAAGGATTAAATAAAAAGAATATGTTATCATAGGATCTTTACCCTAAAAAGACCAATATAGGTAATAGAAATTAATTCCAATACCATTATAAGACACTTACGCACTTATAAGAGCTTAAATATATAATCTATGTTATATTGATGAATATTTTATTCATCTCAATAGGCGATCTTGATGCCGTTGAGGATTTCCTAGTAGATTATGATTAGCCATCATGAGTAGGTGAGTAACTAAGATCTATTACATTATTTGTGTTTGTAAATAGTTGCATATGTAATGCAAAGACAATGAGAAGGTTGTTGTGGAAATATATTAAGCATGTGTTGTGAGTTGTTTGTTTAGTTGACAAATCAGAATAATAAAAGCGGTAGTACAGATTGCTTAATGACTTAAGAAAAGCATGATATATGTTGTGTGTATTATATGATCACCATAAACCTGACTATAAATTACTGGCTTTATAATTGAAACAGTCATGCATTACACGAACTGCATTATTGCACATTTATAATGGTTGACAACCTATTACGTATTAATATTTTGGTTCTTTGTTATTACTTGGTTTTTCTAAAGTGTTAGCTCTTTCAAGGTTTTCTTTGTTTCGTCGGATCTACGGGAACTAAGTGGCAAGGAAGAATGCCGCCCGTAGTATCGCTTTGAAATGATTAATACTTAGGGAGTTTCTAATGTATGATGCAGGAAATGGTCAGTTAAAATATCCTAAACTTAAAGTGATAATCCTAAAACGAGAAATCGTTGATTTTCCTGTGTACTTAGTCTCTCCTTGGTAGGTAGGTCATTAAGTAATTATTCTTCAACCCTAAAAAGAAGGCGCAAATCTTTTTCCTATTTAGATTCAAGATCATCCAAGCTTGTATCTGTGCATATGCTTAATTGTTGCATTACATATTATTTTTAATAAACTTGCTTGGTGTGTAATATGTTTGGTTATTCACTGAGCCTGTGGTTTCGCTCACACTCTTAAAGACCTTTCAGGTTGACTTTACGACCATGGCTTATATCTTCCAGGAGCATGGCTCCGGTAAGAACTTAAAAGCTAGAAGTATATGGGATCTTCAGGTTATATTACTTATCTTTATTTCTACTTATAAGTTAGTTAGTACTTGTATTATCGGTTTATGTATTTGGAGACTTATAGAATAGAATTATGGTCTATAATACTATTATGATATCCACTACTTGTGATGGCAGATATTTACTAATTTATAGCTTATATGTATTTTCATTTATTATCGATGCAAGTAGAAGATCCTGTTATTTAAAAATATGTCATTCTGAAGGTTAACTAGTAATAGTATACAAGTGTGGCTTGTGTACTACTATTAGGGTACACTCGGGGCGTGATAGTAACCATTTGGTTTTAATATGCTAGCCGCCAGATTCATGAAATCTTTGGGTATTTTTTAAATAATTTTTTTGGGCAGACCAGTAGCTAAATTAGGGTTAATCTACCTATTGATCCTAATTTAATTTTTCCAAATTTGGTCGGTGGCGACTCCTAGAATTTTTGAGAAGCAATTTTTTTTTTAATTCTTAATCGATGGTTTGTATCAAAGGGGTTAGGGTTTAGTATAAATCAAATTAAAAGAGATTGAGCCAGAAATGGAAAAATCCAGACTCGACATAACCAATGAAGAAAAAAAAGTCTACAAGAAAGCAAGAGTAAGGCTTAGAAACATTAATAACAGTACTTCCCATTTTGCTACTATACTGATATTGATCAATGTATTTTGATTCGTGTACCTTAGTCAAAGTAATCGCTTGAACCAAGGAACTTAACTTAGCTATCTGTAATTCACGTCTGATATGTACTTTTAGTCCTAAAATAAAGCAACTTAAAAGAAAATTTTTAGATAAGCTTGAAATTTGATTTAATAAAGCCTCAAATGCAATCTAATATTGATTAATAGATCTTTTTTTTTTTTAAGTTTAAACAGGGCCCATTGAGGAACATCGTGTTCCGAAGGTCTGAACCTTGCCTCTAATGCTTTTAAGAAAGCATCCTAAGTTGAAAGCTAACTGTTAATGTGCATCATCGAAACCATTTGTGACATCCCTATTCATGGCAAATGATGATATAGTGACTCTCTCTGATTTTTCAATTTTATAAAAGTTGAAAAACTATTGAGCTGTAAAGATTCACTTCTTTACACATTCACTAGAAAATTTTGGTAGTTCTAACTTAGTGTTTAGAACCATACTTTCTAATCTCTTATTTGATTATGACTTGTTTATAGCTTGTGATCTTGCTGGATTATTTTGAGCTTAAGAACATTGTTGTTCTAATTGTTCCATTCTTCTTAAGAGTTCTTGCAAAATGGTTTAAGAATGTTTCTTAAATTGTTGTCGCCATTGCTGAATTGCTAAAAACATGTTCTTGATAGAATTTATGTTTGATGCCATATGTCCTTGTGACGTTCTTGCCGCAAATGCCATTAATAAGAAAAAGTGAGATGTTAAATGTTAAGTAAGCCCACTAGTAGTTTCGACCTACCTACAACTAAACCTGAGTCTTGACTTTAGTTCCAAAATCATCTCTACTCTCTTGGCACTTTCATAGAAAAAGCAATGTACATTCTCTTTTTCTTCTTCATCTTCGTCTTCATCTTTTTCTTCTCTTTCATGTTTATCTCTCAACCTAGGGTTTGTTAATTAGATGTACTATTTGTATATGTGCAGGTGATATTAAGCTCATTCGAGCTGCTCAAACTCCTAATCTCACAAGAGACTCCAATATTTTGGTAATCACAGGATAATATTCTATTTCATTCAACTTTCTTTATATAGCAATTCATGTATCTGACAAATCTGCCATTTAGTTACATGTTAGTTAAAGCTAATACTCTAACGTAGTTATTTCAATTACAAATATATAATTTCAGTAACTAATTTGTATCGATCTATTGTTACATGTAACTAATCTAATATAAAATCATTAACCCACCTCGATCTATTCCTTTGTCTCATAATTTTTTTTGTAATGGAATATTATCAATCTCAACCAATTTTCTTATGCGCGCGCGAGCGAGAGAGAGAGAGAGAGAGAGATCTCGCAGAGCATATCATCTTTTTTATCACACTAACTTTTTGATGTTACTTGTTATGCTACATACCTAATTAAACATCTTATTTAGTCTTCAGAGCATCCACATCCGAGGTCCTTGACATGGATTCCTAGGTGGAAAATCTCACTTTTTGGGATCCTTACCGATTCGAAAAGTTTCTTCAACTTTTTGGGATCCTCTACGAAGAATCTTAAAAAGTAACCTATTTTGAAATATTTTATTATTGTATAAAAGTAAAGTATTGTGTAAAAGTAAAAAGGACTCACAAAAGCATAAAAAGAAGTGAATGAACTTATGTGAAGAACCTTATGGATAAAGTAATGAGGTACTTCAAGAGAAAAAGTTTATTAAGATACTGATGTAGTATTTTAAAGACCTTGTGAAAGTTTTTACAGATGTGGACTCTAACACGTAACAAAAAGAGAGGACAAAAATTGATGAAAGATCCAATTAAATCATATCTTGTTGGATCAAGCATATTGTCCTTTATAAGTGGTCAAAGGGGTTAGTTTCAGATCAAGTCGCACCTATAACAATTATACCAACTGTAGACACCTCAGTTTGACATTTATTTTTGTTAAAAAAAGTACTAATCTTAGTATACACATAATTAAATTAATTGAATTTTTGCAAATTATAAATGTTAAAACTAGGAATGAAAATTAGAAAAATAAATCAATTTAATAGCAATAAATATAATGAATGTAATATGGATAATTAATATAGTATAATATAATTTCAAAAATTGTAAAAAAAAAAAATACTGTTCATCATCTCCTACCTCCGGCCGCCCGATGGGGTATTTTCAAGTCCATTTTTGACCCGTTTTCAAACCTATTTTTTGCAAAATAAATACGTATTTTGAAACTAGACACGGAAGTACTTCATTTTGATATCTAATTTGCATATTTTCATAAACCATAATTTCAAATCCGGACTTGAAATTTGAAAAAAATCCATTTTTACACTTCCGAAAAAAGCTCAAAAATCCGATTTTTTCGCTCACAACGTGTTTGAACGTTAATATTATAACGTTAGTGGCAGCTAATTGCAATTTACAACCATTTTAGTCCGATTTTTTCGGATCAAAATCAAAATAAAACATGAAACCCTAGCTCTATAAATAGAGAAAAAAAAAACGAAAACAGAAGGTACATAAAAACAAAGAACAAAAAATAAAATAACATCTGAATACTTAAGAGGTCGAAATCTGTAGCAAATAGATGCCTTTGGAATATTCACGAGGCCGAGTTCAACTTGTCCGATGACGCTCTTTGGCTTTCCACCGACGTCGAACGTCGCCGGAATCACCAAAACCTATCACCGTTACCGCCGAATTGCACGCGTCCCAGCCGATCTCTTCCCCTGCTCGCATTTTGATTTTGCTCCCAGAATAATTTGCATCTTGCCATTTGCTGTGCGGATCGACTCTTCCCCCACGCGCGTCCCTGTCCGTTGCTCGCAGGTAAGTTCAATTCGTTTTCTAATAATGATGATAATAATAATAATAGTAACTATATTATGATATTAAAAAATAGGAAATTAAAAAATAAAAAAATGAAAATATTTAATATATGATTATATTTTCAAAATTTGTTATGAATGTGTTATTTTTGAAAATTTAAATAGGTAAAATATATAAAAGCCTTATTTATGCTAGCATAGTCATATTTAATTTTTTTTCTTTTCATTGTCAATAAATGAAATTATCTCATAAACTTGCTCTAAAAAATATTGAATTGCAATTTAGGGTTTATTTTTTCCCCTGATATAGTTTTTTCTTTTTTGAATGTTCTATCATTAATTTGGTGATAATCTTGTCTTGTGATAAAAATTAAATTTTATGATTTTTGTCCAATTGATGATCTTGCTTTAATGATACAAATATGAAAGTCTTGATTTGAGTAAAATTTGTAATTGATTTATAACATTTCATTATACCATGATTTTTGAAAGTTTTGAACTTTGTGAATATTTGATTTCGTCGTTATGTATCCAGATGTTTTCATAATGCTACAAATTGATTTTTTTTTTTATAATATTGTTATTATGTTAATGAATACAATTACATGAACTCATATTATTAGCATTTATATCGTATTCTTGATATGAATGATGAATTGATATGCTTGTTTTGATATGATTGTTGTAGTTTATTATTCAAAAATTCTTTGTCACCATTTTCATAAAGTTGCTAAAATCTAACTTGATAGATTTAAAATTCACAATGAAAAATCAAACTTTCAAAATTAATAAAATTAAATGAATTTAAAGTGAAAAGAATTTTAAATCTAAAATCAACAAAAACTAAATTTTCATCAAATTAAAAAGAACTACGTGTGGTCTGATCCCGATTAGCGGTACGTAGGCACCTAAATGGGCGACTTAAAATATGTAAAAAATTATTTTTGTGAATTTTTTGTTTTTAGTTTATTTAGATATATGAATATTGATAGAATTTGATAAGATTAATTTGAATATTTCGAGTTTTAGATTATATATGATATTGATGGAATTTGATTAGTATTTTTGTGCATATTAGACATATGTTTAGTTAATTAGATCCTGTAAATAGTTTTAGATTTTGAAATTAGGGTTTAAAAGAAAGCAATTTAAATTTGGAAAGTTAAAGTGGTAACCGTTTAGGTTTTAATAGGTTAGCCCCCGAACTCAAGTTAATTTCTGGTTCTCGTTTTCAAAAAACGATTTTTTTCGCAGATCAGTAGCAAAACCAAAATCAACCTACCCATTGGTTTTGGTTTATTTTTTCTCTCGACTTTAGTCGAGTGGCGACTCCAAAATATTTTAAAAATTCAAAATTTCCTTTAATTCTTAGTCGAGGATTCGTATTGAATGGGTTAGGGTTTAGTACGAATCGAATTAAAGGAAATCGAAAACCAGGCTCGACAGCTTGGCGACTCCACTGGGGACATTTTTAGAGGGCTAGCCACTTTATGCTTTTCATATATAAATTGCTTTCTTTTTTAAATATCTTGTATATTTGTAGATATTTGTGCTAACCGTGTGCTTATGTGCAATATTATCTATATAGAGTTATTGGAGGGGATATTTATTTTTGAAAAAAAAATGTGTGCTAGATGTGGTCAAACCCGGGCCACCTTAGGTAACTTAGGACGGGAGGCACCAGTAGGTCTCGGGTGTTGTGGTTACCCACCATTCGAGACACGAATTAGCCTCCCACTCCGATTAATGTGGCCCATGGCCCATTAATTGGGGACCTTTAGAACCCACCCTTCTTGCATTCACTACATGAAGGAGATGATGATCAAACTTTGTAGCCAATCAAAATGTTTTTCAAAATTTCTTTACAAAACAAAAGCTGAATTTATAGGAGTTAACTTTCCCTTGTAATCCGTTATGTAAATGTGTCTTGTAAATCCTTGTAACCTCGTTTTGTCTTTGCATTCAGTTTAGTGTACCATGAAAATGTATATCGTGTTGTAACACATCTCTTTGTAATAGGTAGAATAAAGAAATGGCGTTTGGTTTAGGATAAATTTTCTTTGTTTATTTTCTTTGTCATGTTTAGGTCATGTATTTGACTCCTTGAGTAAATTCAGCTTTAATGAAATAAAATGGTTTTTTGCTACAAAGCTTCTTCATCATCTCAATTTACATGCGCATGCGTTTTTCTTTTCCATATATATATATTCTTGTCTCTACATGTTCTTGTATATTCTTTGCTACCCGTTTATTTGTTTTTGTGTATATATTAACCGCTAACCGTTTGCTCATTTTGTTGAGAATCATATAATAATATATACATTTTCTTCTCTAAACTATGGAAATTTTGTTTTTGAACAAAACAGTTTCTAAAAGATAGCTCCTAAACGGTCAGACCCGGTTCGAAGTCCGATCATCACTAGGTCTAAATCCAGAATGGCTAGCAACAACGACAATAATTCTGGTAATTCCAATGCGATTTCCGAGCAAAGGCTCACTACTTTGGAACAAATGGTATTTCGAATGGCCGAGCAAATGAATCTTCTCACGCAAAACCTTAAGGCCCCTCAAGATACTACCGCAGGACATTCGGGGTAAAGAAAGGACTGATGGTCAAGCTATTGAGGAACAAGTAATTAATCATGAACCACTAGCCATTGTGAAACCGATTCTTCTGAGTTTAAGAAGGAAATTGAGGCTCAAAACAAAGAAATGGAGAAAAGGCTTCTTTCTCAATTCAATGAGAAACTCAAAGTTTTTGAGAAAATGGAAGGATTTGATCAAACTGGAATCACAAGCTTTCCTACAATCGAAGCGGGAGCTTTCCCGAGAAGTTCAAGATTCCCGACTTTGAAAGTATGATGGTACTGGTTGTCCAAAGTTGCATACTAGGCTCTATGTGAGGAAGATGAGCCGGTACACTCAATATGAGCAATTCATGATCCAAACTTTTCAGGATAGCCTTACCGGTCCAGCTTTAGCATGGTATGCTCATTTGGATCTTGATGAGATTAATACTTGGGACAAATTGGCTAGGGCTTTCTACAATCAATATAAGTTCAATATTGAAGTGGCCCCTTCTATGTGGGATTTAAGTAATATGAGGAAGAAGAAAGATGAGTCCTTTAAGGAATATGCTCAAAGATGGAGATCAATGGCATCTATGGTATCTACCCCTATCCCGGAGAAAGATTTGACATTCACTTTCATCAATACTTTAGAAGAACCATTCTTTACTCATCTCATTGGACACACTACTGCTAATTTCTCTGAGATAGTATTGGCCGGGTGCAGAATTGAAAGTGCCATTATTACCGGAGGATACGTAGAGAAAAAGGCTACAAATTTCAAGTACTCCAACAATAACAAAGGGAAGGATACCACTGTCAGTGTAGTCAGCTCAACCCCATACACTAAACCTACTCAATCCTACACCTACCAACAAACCCCAAACACTAATCAACCCTTCACCCGGTCACAACAACCACAATCCCAAAACCAACCATTCAATAGACCCAAAGACAGTTCACCAAAATTCCCGTACCCCTTAGCCAAGTTCTAGCCCGGCTTAGAGCTGACAATCTGATCACCTTTGAAACACCTAGAGAAGACTACAAACCCAGATACTATAACCCCGAGCAAAAATGTGATTATCATTTGGGGCAAATAGGTCATTCTACTGACTATTGTTGGAGGCTTCGGAACAAGATTCAAGACCTCATTGATGCTAAATTGGTCCAACTAGATTTCATTGAAACCCGACCCCTAATGTCAACACCAATCCTCTCCCAAACCATGGGCCCACGATCAACATGATCACGATTGAAGAACCCGAGCCTTTTATCGGAATGATCCAGTCCAATCCAAAGAAGATAGTTATCCAATGTCAAGGAGAGCAGAAAGAAGCCCCATATGAGGTGAAATCGATGAGGTATCAATTCCATGTGCCCATTGCACCGAAAGATTATAAAGCCACCCCATTTAACTATCAAGCTGTTAATCAAGTTCCTAAGCCCATGGTCGTAAAACTTGGGAAAGCTTCAGAGCCCGAAAGAGAAAAAACATTGGCAGAGGAATTCTTTCCACAGAGAAAAGATAAGAAAAATGAGGAGGAATCTGATGAGAAAACAGCCTTGACCAAGATTATGAAGATAAGTGATTATAAGATTGCTAATCAACTTGCTAAAGTCCTGACTCAAATATCCTTAATGGGTTTATTAATGACTTCTGAAAAACACCGGGAGGCTCTCTTTAAGATACTCCAACAAATCAAGGTTCCAGAAGGTATTGCTACTAAAACAATGGAATATGTAGTAAATTTAGTATTTCCTTTGGACCAAATCTCTTTCTCACCTGATGAGTTGGGAGCGGAAGGCACTCAACACACGAAACCCCTATTCATAATGGCCAAATGTAATGGAATGATTGTAGCCCGAGTTCTCGTCGACAATGGGTCGTCTTTGAATGTTTGTCCATTGGCTACTTTGAACTTACTCGGTATCGATGCATCTAACCTCCGGTCTAGTTCCACTATTGTCAGAGCTTTTGATGGATCCAAGAGAGGCATATCAGGAGAAATAGACTTGGAAGTTACTATTGGCCTACAAGACTTTACTATTCCGTTCCAAGTTCTAGACATACCAAGATCATTTAATTTGTTGCTTGGAAGGCCTTAGATTCATCAGCTGGGGCGATACCGTCTAGTCTACATCAGATGGTCAAGTCTATAACAAATGGGCGAATTGTTACGGTGCTAGGAGAATAAGACCATGCTATCTTCAAAAATACTGCTATACCCTATATTGGCGAAGAAGGATTCGAAGACTTTGGTTTACAAATCTTTGAAGAAGCCAATATGATTCAAGAAGAGGGACATTTAGGGACATTTGGACTGGGATATGTTCCTACTCCGGTTGAGATAGAAGAGATGAAAAAGAAAGCCCGAAAGAAGAAAGGATAAGAATGGTATAATACCCCTATTGAGTCTCCAGATATCAAAGTCACATTCCCACAACCGGCTCATGTCCAGAAACCAGACATTGCATCGGTTATGGAGCCTTCTTGCAGCTCCCGTCTAGTTCGAGAGTTGAATAATTGGTTCACTATCCCCCTTAATAACTCTAGGGTTACCTTTAAGTAAGGGTTGAATTCATGAAGGGTTGCTAAAAAAAAATGTGTACTCCATGAATCATAGTCATTAATAAAGATTCTTTGTTTCTTTCATCTCTTTTCTCTTTTCTCTCACATTTCTTCCTTTTTCTCTTTCTTTGCCTTGCCTTTTTCAGATCTGATGATAATGGTGAAAGTAAGAGATATCTTGCGCCGATAGATAACGAAAATACTGATATCATTTCTGACCCTAATGAGTTAGTCATTGAACATGACATTAGTGATCACGCTGGGATAGAGAAAAGTTGTCAAAAATATGAACAAGGTAGAATTGAGATCAGTGAACCCACAGAAGTAGTAAATGTTGGAACAAAAGATGAGCCTAAAAATTTAAAAATAGGCACTACCTTATCCGCTGAGCAACGAGAAAGATTGATAAGATTATTGACTGATTACTTAGATCTGTTTGCATGGTCCTACGAAGATATGCTTGGTTTTGATACCCCTATAGTGGTTCATAAATTTCCAACTAAAGCAGATATCAAACCAAAGAAGCAAAAATTAAGACGATTTAGACCAGATATCTTACTCAAGATTAAAGAAGAAGTAAAGAAATTGTTAAAAGTCGGTTTTATAGAGGTATCCGATTATCCTGAATGGGTGGCCAATGTGGTCCCGGTACTTAAAAAGAATGGAAAAGTTAGAGTTTATGTGGACTTTCGCGATTTAAACCAAGCCACGCCCAAAGATAATTTCCCCTTACCTCACATAGATGTCTTGATTGATAACACAGCTAGAAATCATCTATTTTCATTCATGGATGGCTTTTCGGGATATAATCAGATTAAAATGGCAGAAGAGGATAAAACCAAGACAACCTTCATTACTACTTGGGGAACATTCTGCTACAAAGTCATGCCTTTCGGCCTTAAAAACGCCGGGACAACATATCAAAGGATGATGGTTACCTTGTGAAATAGCCATGACTTCCTTATATTGCATGCTAATATGATATTGGGATGATATATATATATATATATATATGTGTGTGTGTGGGTGTGTGTGATTAGCTAATGTAATTAGTTAATGTGTTGAATTATAAGTGTTTAGTATTATGTAATTAATATTATTGTTGGATGTTTATAAATGTTTGTATAGTATAATAAATGTGTGAATAGCCTAATGAGTGTGTGTCTTTTTGTAAATTAATATGCATGCATTATGTTTAGAATGTAATTAAATTGCTTTTTAATTTGCATAAAACATGACAGAATTTTTGGCTAAAGTAGACCCACTTTTTAAGCTCAAATTTGACTCAAATGCATTTGAAATTTCTCCAAATTAAACCTAGGACAAATATACCTCTAATGGTGAGATTTGGATGACATTTGACTTCAATTTGGACAAATTAACCCTCCCTTTTGGCAGCCCCAAATTTCCATACGAATTTCATTTTCTTTCTTTCTTTCTTTTCTCAATTCAAGACCTTAAACCCTAAACCAAGGTTTACTACAAGCTTAAGGATTGAATAACATCCTAAGCCAAGATTCACTCATGTAAGTTTAAAGCAACTTTTATCTTTCATTTCATGTTTTATAATGTGTTGTTGTAATTGTTAGAATAGATGTGATTTGAGGTGATGTTTGGTATGAGATTGAGTTGGTGCATGAATGATAGTTTGAATGGAATTATGTGCTTAATGAAGTGGTAGTTTGCATCTTATAGGAATATGGAAGTGTGGGTATGAGTGTTATAGAAAAATTGAAGAATGAGTAGTTGATATGTGAATTTGAGGTATGATTGGTGATTTGATGATTAGAGGTGGAATTCTTGTTGTTAGGATAGTATTTGAATCATATAACAAACTTTAGAAAGTTTGGACTAAGTTTGGAAAAGTTTTGAGACTTGATCAAAATGTATAAAAACAGGGGATTTCAAAAACCATTTTCGTATAGGCTAGATTTTGAATGTACGCCGGCATCTGGGGATTCTACGCCGCCGGCGTAGAGGCGGTGTAGAAAGCCCACAGAACCAATTTTCCTAACGCGTCTGTTACGCCGCCGGCTTTTATGCTAAGATTTTGCCAGCGTCTGTTCTTCAGAACGTACGCCGGCAATTTAAGCTTCTACGCCGCCGGCGTAGAGGCGGTGTTGAAAGGCCACAGAACCAAATTTCTTAAGGCCGACCGAACGCCGCCGGCTTTCGCTTGACTAGTGAGCCGGCGTTCTTTCATCTATATTGTACGCCGGCTGTTTGAAATCAACGCCGCCGGCGTATGTGTCAAAGCTGCCCGCGTATATAAGCAAGCAGCCGGCTTGCACTTCTCTGGATGTTTTTGAAACTTTGAGTTTTGGATTCAACGCCGGCTAAAGGCCGCCGGCGTAGGAAACAAAGGCTGACGGCGTACCCTTGAACACTGCCAGCGTTGGCAGTGTGAATTTTCAGGACATTGAACGCTGGCTCAACGCCGCCGGCGTTGAGTGCCGGCGTATCCCCTGAGCTTTTGAATTTTTAAAAACTTTTTCTAAAATTTTCCAAAGTTTGTTATTTGAGTGATTATGTATTTATTAAGTGATCTAGGGTATAATAGGGTGCTTAAATGCTTTATTTTGATTTTGAATAAATTTATTTGGATTTCTTGGATGAATTCATGTTTTGAACTAATCAATTAGAGTTTAAGCTAAGTGTGAATTTATTATTGATTTAAACAGTGTTAGATCCTCGCCCAGTCGACTCCGTTAATTCCCGAGCTATATCAGGTACACAGTGACTTGCTTGACTCTTTGCTAGGGTAGGCATCAAGATTAAACACCTAAAAATAAGAGAATACTATTGTTATTTATGTGTTGATTGTCGATGTTGCCGTTGAATCTGGTTCGGAGAGCGGCACCCTGCTCAGATTGGGGGCAGGGTTCTTTCTCGTTACGGTTAGAATGGTTTAGGAGATATGAGTATCCGAGCTGCTCATATCAACCCCCTGAGCGTCGTGATGCGTTACTCAGGAACCCCTAGTATTACGGGCTACGCCGGAAGGTGGGGCTGCCTAGTCTGTATGAACAGTAGGGACCACTAGGGAGGTGGACGTAATACTAGAACCTTGTTGTCCGGAGTTTGAATACTCCGTGTTGTCTTATTAATTAAAGACTTATTAATGAATAAGCGATTGTTGCATAATGCATCTAGCCTAAGAATGTGTGATTCACTTCGCATTTGTATTCGTTACTTGTGTACTGGGCCTTTGGCTCATATTTTATCTATTTCAGGTGATGATTCCGATGAGTTCTATACGAGTATGGGGCACGGAACTGACTTCGAGGATTTTCTTGATGGGTTGGAGGATTAGAGATGACCATGGACTCTATGGACCCTATAATTGTAATAGATTAGATGAGATTCATTTTTGGTTGATGGTGTAAATGTTGTGTTAGTAGAGTTTTGTTTTGAGAGTTTTGCTTAAGGCTTATAAAAAGCCCTTGGATGTAATATGTATATATGTATGTATGTAGCTATTTAGAAGTAGAGTTATTTCCGCTGCTAATATCTATGTTGTTAGTTGAATATTATCTTATAGAATTAGATAAACAATTACTCAAACTATCTCTTTAGGCAACCTTACATATAATCTTAGGGGTTATATGTGGTTGGGGATCCGTTATCTCCTATATCAAATATAGGGGTAAAAATGGCGGGTCCTTACACCTTGTTTCATGACATGATGCATCAAGAAGTTGAAGTATATGTGGATGATATGATTACTAAGTCTAAGGAAGATGAGGATCATGTGGAAATATTGAGGAGATTATTTGATAGATTACGGAAATTCCATCTTAAGATGAATCCCGAAAAGTGTACATTTGGGGTGACCTCAGGGAAGTTGTTAGGATTCGTAGTCAGTCAACAAGGAATAGAAGTTGACCCGGATAAAGTTAAAGCCATACTTGAATTACCTCCCCCGAAGACGATCAAAGAGGTCAGGGGCATATTGGGACGCTTGAACTATATTGCTCGGTTTATATCTCAATTAACCGACAAATGTCGCCCTCTATTCAGATTGTTGAGGAAAAATGCAGCTATTGATTGGGATAAAGATTGTCAAGAAGCATTTGATGAAATCAAGATATCTGATGAATCCACCAGTGTTAGTAGCACCAACACCTGGTCGCCCTCTTTTCCTATATTTGACGGTACTTCCTGAATCAATGGGAGGTATGCTTGGACAGAAAGATGAAGATGGGAAAGAACGGGCTATTTACTATTTGAGTAAGAAATTCACTGAAGGAGAACAGAAGTATACTGAAGTGGAAAGAACTTGTTGTGCCGTGGTGTGGATCATGCACAGACTGAGACAATATACATTGTATTATTCTATCGAGCTTTACACGAAACATGATCCGTTGAAGTATTTGGCTCAGAAACCAGGGTTGATTGGGAGAATTTCCAAATGGCAGATGTTGTTATCAGAATTTGATATCACTTATGTGAATCAAAACTCAGTTAAAGGTCAAGCACTTGTAGATCAGCTAAAAACCGGTTGAAGATAGTGTGATGATGGAGAAGCTCAATTCCCGGATGAAGGCATATTGCTGGCAGATTCAGATAAAGAATCAGAACAGTCCACTCCTAAATGGAAGTTATACTTTGATGGAGCAGCTAATGTATGCGGATGTGGAATTGGGGCACTTAATATCACCAGATGGTAAACAATACCCCGCTTCAGCAAGATTGACTTTCCCTTATACTAATAATGTGGCAGAATAAGCTTGCATCATGGGCCTCAAGATGGCACTTGACATGGAATAGATGATCTTGAAGTATATGGAGACTCCTCTCTCATCATCTTTCAAACACGAGGAGAATACAAGACGAAGGATGCAAAATTGGTGCCTTATCATCAATACTTACTAGAATTGGCACAGAAATTCAAAGAAATATCATTTTATATGCCAAGAAACCAGAACCAGTTCGCGGATGCATTAGCCACATTAGCATCTATGATTCAAATCACTGATGGAGTTGAGATCCAGCCCTTAAAGGTTCGCATTGAGGAAGAACCGGCATTTTGCTTGAATACCGAGGAAGTCCCAAGAAAGATCCCTGGTATGCTAATATCAAAGAATTCCTCCAAGATGGCAAATACCCTGAAAATGCTTCAACAAAGGAGCGAAGAACACTAAGACGCTTAGCAGTTCATTTCATGCTCAGTGGTAATACATTATACAAAAAATCATTTGATACTACTCTCTTGAGGATGCGTAGATGAGGGGAAGCAGATATGTTGATGAAGGAAGTCCATGAAGGGATATGTGGACCTCACATGAATGGATATATGCTAGCTAAAAAGATTATGAGGATGGGTTATTTCTGGATAACTATGGAATCAGATTGTATTAAACACGTGAGACATTGCCACTTGTGCCAGATATACTCCAACAAGATGAATGCTCCTCCTAAAGAATTGCAGTCATTATCTTCACCTTGGCCCTTCTCAATGTGGGGTATGGACATGATAGGCAATTTCGCCAAAAGCCTCAAATGGTCACCGATTTATATTAGTGGCGATCGACTATTTTACTAAATGGGTTGAAGCATTCTCGTATGCTAATGTTACCAAAGGAGTAGTTGTCAAGTTCATCAAGAGAGATATCATAGCCAGATATGGAGTCCCTGATACAATCATTAGACAACAGTACCAATTTGAACAACAAATTAATGTCTGAATTGTGCCAAAATTTTGGATCAAACATCGGAACTCTACCCCATATCGACCTCAGATGAATGGGGCAGTTGAAGCAGCCAACAAGAACATCAGGAAAATAATAGAGAAAATGGCTATCACTTACAAAGATTGGCACGAGATGCTACCCTTTGCACTCATGGCCTATCGAACATCCATCAGAGTATCAACAGGGGCAACCCCTATTCATTAGTCTATGGTGTGGAAGTAGTTTTGCCAGTTGAAGTTGAAATCCATCACTCAGAATATTGGCAGAAACGAATTGAATGAAGCTGAATGGGTGAGAAATAGGATTGATCAGTTAAATCTCATTGATGAAAGGAGGATGACCGCCTTATACCATGGTCAGCTTTACCAGCAAAGAATCGCTCGAGCATTCAATAAGAAAGTTCGCCCGAGAAATTTCAAGAAGGAGACTTAGTCTTGAGAAAAGTACTCCCGAATGTTCAAGATCCTAGAGGAAAGTTTACTCCTAATTACGAAGGACCATATGTAGTAAAGAGGGTGTTGCCTGGTGGTGCACTAATTTTGACTAGAGTGGATGGTAGATTTGAAAGACCTGTAAATTCTGATGCGGTCAAGTTGTACTACTCTTGAGAAATTAATGAAAATTCTATCAAGTTCAGAAATGTGTTGACTACTTTGTCTATGTGTGATCTAATTTTTGTTATCTATCGACAAAAAGATATCTCTAGCGGTCCCAATCATCAGATCGGTCATTGACCATCCACTTTAATTGATAAGCTTTCTTTCATCCTTATATCTCAAAATTTTTAAAACATGAGTGTACTGTGAGAGAGAGATTTGAGCAATTGATAAAGTTATAAAAACATTCTAATACTTTGAGATTTGATCTTTCTTAAAGAAATCCTATTTCAGAATATAAGAAGTCGATAAGTTCAACTGCAAAGTAAGGGAGATACAAAGAACCATCTCCTGTATCATTCTGTCATCAAGACCATAAAAAAGAATCCAGTTACCATCAAAAGACAAACAGAGATACTCAATTCAAAGGATAGCCACTGTGAAGAGCTCTAGCCTGAGGAAATAAACCTAGTGATGAGCGGACTTCACCAAGTGGTCTGACAAGTTTAGAAGCTTCTATAAGAATCTGTAAGTTTTGAAAAAAAAAAAATAATAATAAAAAATAGATATAAATGAATTATTGCTAGAATTGAGTTTTTCAGGAAATTAGCTCTAGAAGCCATGCGAAGCATGAGGAAATCAAGATCTCAGGACATGAGATTTGGGGATCAGAACATGAGACCCAGTTCAAAGAATGCATAACCAAATCAAATGCCAGCTCAAGGAGCGCGTTTGAACCAAATCATAGGCCAGCTCAAGGGCGCTTATCCAAATCAGGTGCCAGCTCAAGAAGCGCGCTTGTATCAAATCTAAATCATACGCCAGCTCAAAGAGCGCCATCCAAATCAAGTGCTAGCTCAAGAAGCGTGCTTGTATCAAATCTAAATCATAGGTTAGCTCAAGGAGCACCTATCCAAATCAAGTTCCAGCTGAAGGAGCGCGCTTGTATCAAATCTAAAACAAATACCAACTCAAGGAGTGCGTTTGAACCAAATCAAATGCTAGCTCAAGGAGCGCTTATCAAAATTAGGTGCCAGCTCGAAGAGCGCGCTTGTATCAAATATAAGACAAATGTTAGCTTAAGAAGCAACCCATTTTAAGAGGCGTTTCAGAACATGAATCACCTCCGCTCAAGAAGCAACCCAATTCAAGAGGCGTTTTAAGAACATGAATCACCTCCGCTCAATAAGCAATCTACCTCAAAGCAGCGGTTCAGAACATAAATCATTTCTATTCGAGAAACAACTTCATCTCCGCTCAGAAAACGACCTCCTTTCAAGTAAAGACTCAGTACATGAGACCTGGATCAAGGGATGGTTTAGTACATGAAGCATCCTTACAAGAAGCGATCAACGAGCATATCAGAACATGGAAAGCTCTCCCCACTAAAGTGGGAATTCAAATAAGGTAAAGTCAAAATGAGTCTACTTTATCTTTGTGATAAGGTTTTGACAAACCTCATCACAAGAGGGGCAGCAATATTCCAAAGGCGTCTATTTGGTACAGATTTCGACCTCCTAAGTATTCAGATGTTATTTGATTTTTTTGTTCTTTGTTTTTGTGTACCTTCTGTTTTCGTTTTTTTTCTCTATTTATAGAGCTAGGGTTCATGTTTTATTTCGATTTTGATCCGAAGAAATCAGACTAAAACGGTTGTAAATTGCAATTAGCTGTCACTAACGTTATAATGTTAACGTTCAAACATGTTGTGAGCGAAAAAATCGAATTTTTGAGCTTTTTTAATAAGTGTAAAAACGGATTTTTTGCAAATTTCAAGTCCGGATTTGAAATAGTTATGGTTTATAAAAATATGCAAATTATATATCAAAATGAAGTATTTCGCGTCTAGTTTCAAAATACGTATTTATTTTGTAAAAAATGGGTTTGAAAACGGGTAAAAAATGGACTTGAAAACACCTCATCGGATAGTCGGAGGTAGGAGATGATGAACAATAACTTTTTTTTTTATAATATTATTATTATGTTAATGAATACAATTACATGAACTCATATTGTTAGCGTTTATACCGTATTCTTGATATGAATGATGAATTGATATGCTTGTTTTGATATGATTGTTATAGTTTATTATTCAAAAATTCTTTGTCACCTAGAAAAAATCTGTTTTCATAAAGTCGCTAAAATCTAACTTGATAGATTTAGAATTCACGATGAAAAATCAAACTTTCAAAATTAATAAAATTAAATGAATTTAAAGTGAAAAGAATTTTAAATCTAAAATCAACAAACAAACTAAAATTTTCATCAAATTAAAAAGAACTACGTGTGGTCTGATCCTAATTAGCGGGTACGTAGACACCTAAATGAGCGACTTAAAATATGTAAAAAATTATTTTTGTGAATTTTTTTGGTTTGTTAGTTTAATTTAGAGTATTTGAATATTGATAGAATTTGATAAGATTAATTTGAATATTACGAGTTCTTAGATTATATATGATCATTGATGGAATTTGATTTGATTAGTATTTTTGTGTATATTAGACATATGTTTAGTTAATTAGATCATAGTAAATAGTTTATATTTTGAAATTAGGGTTTAAAAGAAAGCAATTTAAATTTGGAAAGTTAAAGTGGTAACCGTTTAGCTTTTAATAGGTTAGACCCGAACTCAAGTTAATTTCTGGTTCTCGTTTTAAAAGATGATTTTTTTCGCAGATCAGTAGCAAAACCAAAATCAACCGACCCATTGGTTTTGGTTTATTTTTTCTCTCGACTTTGGTCGAATAGCGACTCTAAAATATTTTAAATTCAAAATTTCCTTTAATTCATAGTCGATGATTCGTATTAAATGGGTAAGGGTTTAGTACGAATTGAATTAAAGGAACTCGAAAATCATGCTCGACACCAACCTCACACTTTTTTAGATGTAGTATAACTATGTTGATCTAATGCAAATATATAATATATAGACTTAACACTTTTTTAAACCTAGTATAAAGATATACTAATCCTAGCAGAAAAAACACAAAGTTAACACGTTATTTTCCGGTGGTCGGTGGCATATGGAAGGCATTTTGCACGACATGAACTCTCTCTTCCGTCTTCTGCAGGTAAAAAAGGCCAAAAAAAAAAAAAAAGTACAGAATGGTTAAAAGAAAATCTATTTGTGGGCTTAAGGCACATTTTTATTGACCAACTGTAAAGAGACGGAGAGAGAGCTGTCCTACCCCCGTCTTTCTCAAAAAATCCACTCATCTGTTCCGTCAATAATCCGTTCCCCTCTCTCTCTCTCCTCTCTTCTCCTCGCACCTTCGCGGTTGCGAGGTCTCTTTTATTTCTTTCTTTCTTTCAATTTCACGTGCGCTAAGTAAAAGAGGAAAAAAAAAAAAAAAAACAAATCGGGAATATTTCTCTTTTTCAATTCCGCAAACCATCAACGATCGTTGACTCAAATCATCTCCTATCCCAAGTAACGTTAATTCTCACAATTCCCATTTTCTCTTTTTCAATTTTAGCTTCAGGTCTGTTAAAAAGTTAGAATCTTTCATGTCTATATGCGTAATTCTAGTCATAATACTCATAGACTTGTTGTTTGTCCCTTTTTGTTTATGTTTCAGGACTTTAATTCTAGGATTTAATGCTGTTGTATTATGAATTTTGATGGAACATGTCTGAGGGTTGAATTCTGCATAGGGTGATGCCGATTTGATTGGCTTTGGTTGTATGTTGAATTGCAAATTGAGCACAATGTACCGGAGGGTGGCCTCCACCGAGTCGGTGGGAGGGTTGCCAACAGAAAATGGATGTCATGTTGTTAGTTTGGATGATGTACCCCGGTGGAGTGATGATGAGTATCGGTCTTGTTTAGGGTTAGATTACGAGAATGAAGAAGATCCTACATTTTCTAATTCGGATTTCGCTGATCCTCTTACATCGAGTTCTGATTCCGGTGGTGCTATGAATGGGATGGTTTCGAGGTTCCCGGTGAACCGTGAGGTTAATTCCAAGATATATCTTTGGAGGGGGATGCCGTGGAATCTTGAGGTCGATGCGGTTGTTAACTCCTCAAATGAGGTGATGCCCCTGTCCCTTCTTTAGTTGGCTTCTGGCTCCTAATTAGTTTTGAAAATATCATGGATGCTAATGCCAACTTGAGGTTACTGCCTATTTTACACTGGTTATGCACTAATGTACAAGGGTGCATGTAAAGTATTATGAATCTCTTGTTGTGCATAAGGCCATTTTCTTTTTCTGTCTCTACGATGCCAATCAATCGGATGACTAATTTTTTATTAGAAAAAGACACTGAAAATCGGTCTGTTCACATAATTGGACCATCCTCCTTTGTTCTGATTCTCTTTTGAACCAGCAACAAGAGTGTGGATTAGCCTTCCATACCTGAGATTTCCCCTAGGAGGCAAGTTAGTTCTTTGAAAGAAGAGTTCCCTGAAAATGTTAATTTTATCAGCTCAAATGTTGGCATTGATATTGTATTTTTTCCTCTTGCTTTTGCTGTTCATGTTGAAGAAAGTTCCATGCTGCACATTTTGAACTTCTTTCATCAGATGCTATCTTTGGGTGAAGGGGAACGCGGTTCACATGTATTTTAGTTGATGCACGTCAGCTGTCACTTGTCCTTTTTTGATAAATACCATCGCCTCATCCAGTCAAAGCATGTAGAGAGATAGTATATTAAATCAAACAGCATTAAAGTCCACTACTATGCTTTCTGTTTATTCTTTGAGTCCCAGTGGCCTTGGTACCAGGTTCAAATCTCCTCTTTCGTATTGTAATTAGTTAAAAAAAAAAGAAGAGAGAGAGAGAGAGAGAGAGGAGCTAGATAGGGAATCAGATCCATAAAGACTTTCCATTTGATTCAAGTTAACCATTACTATAACTTTTTTATTTTTTATGTGTATAGATTATTATACCTTTTTTATTTTTGTGTGTGTAGATGCCATGTGAATATTTTATCTTGAGGTCTGATTTATATTTTTACATTTGGTAATGATGATAGAATTTAGATGAAGCACACAGTAGCCCTGGTCTGCATGCTGCAGCTGGACGTGGACTTGCTGAAGAATGTTCTATGCTGGTAATTTCTGTATATCATGGCTATCATAAAAATTAATGTCCAGTTTTCCGTGGTCCATGATACATGCTTATGGGCATGGCCTATAATTATGGAAAATATATAATTCTTAGGACATTCAATGCAATTAGCTGAGATAAATTGAGAAGCAACTTTTTTGACTAACGAAGGAATTTATCTTGAGGAGTTCACTGACTTATATGGTTCATTCTCTTGGGCTCAGAATGGATGTCGAACGGAATGGCAAGAATAACAAATGCATACGATCTTCCTGCTAGGTTGGTGTGAAATATGATCAAGCAGCTCATCCTCTATCAAGGCTTTGATACTTATGATGTTAAAATGTTATCATTTGTGGTTTCAGGAGAGTAATACATACTGTTGGTCCCAAGTACGTTTCAAAATATCATACTGCTGCTGAAAATGCCTTGAGTCACTGCTACCGGTCTTGCCTCGAGCTTCTAATTGAAAATGGGCTCGAAAGGTTGTTCAATCCACCCTTTTGTCAACTGAAGATTAATGCCATTTTCCTTCCTTCTAATTTAGGCTAATTTTCCAACTCTATTTTGACATGTCTAATGCAGCATTGCCATGGGCTGTGTGTATACAGAAGCAAAGCACTATCCACGAGAACCAGCTGCACATGTTGCTATCAGTAAGCTTTGGTCATTCTTCTTGCAATATTTACCTTAATATGGACCTTAGAGGCCTTCTCAAAGATTTTAATGCCTTTCTTTACCTGGTGAAATGTCGGGTTTTCACTATCTCTTCATTTGCTAACAAAATATTACGACCTTCACATCTTTCAAAATTAATATAAATTTTTCTAGTTCGATGATTCCATATTGCATTGCATAATCACAACATTATCAAAAAAGAACAACCGTTTTCATCTGTATGTTAATGATGCGTATTGAAGGCTGACAAATCCTCTACAGGAATCATCAGGTTCTGTTAACTTTTTATAATTTTTTTTCCCTCTTTTACCAGTTTTCAAGTGAAACTCATACTATTCTGAGTTTCGGTGGCTTGGTTCAGTGTTGTCTGAGGAATTTATTTTCTTTAAGAAATACCATTTGATGTGGATAATTGCAGTGTAACATACTTTATTTGGCCTTGTAAATTTTCATGTGGGTCTTAAGTGGGACATAAAACTTGAATGATGAGTTGTGATTTTTGGAACAACCTGCTTTTATCATATCTCTATTCTGCTACAGTATATCTCTAGTCTGCTAAATTAAATTTTGATGCATAAGTTCAATAATATTTATCTTTCTGTCTTTTCTGTCTCATGGTAATACATGATTTGGGCTTTATTCCATCCCATGTCTTATTCTTTTCCTGTTAGGGACTGTTCGGCGTTTTCTTGAGAAGCATAAAGATAAAATTTCAGCCATTGTATTTTGCACAGAAACAGCATTAGACACGGAGATTTACAAGAGGTACTTAATATTGTCATTATATACAAATATGTCATGGATTTATGTGGCTTGGCTTGTAAACTTCATAATTTTGTGCTTTATGAATCATTGTCACTTTAATTTCCTCATGTAGGTTGCTACCGTTATATTTCCCACGAGATAAACATGAAGAGGAGATATCAACATCAAAGCTGCCCACAGATGTTGGGGATGAGAATGGTGAAACAATTCTTGATGAACGTAAAATAAGAATTAAACCTCTGCCCAAAAAGTCCATTCCAGGGCCTCCTCAGGCAGCAGCTGATTTGCCCAGCAGCAATGTTGGCTTGGTAAGAAGGTTGGTGACTTAATAGAAGGTCAATTCTTTACGGCGAACATAATTCTGATAGCTGCTTTGTTGATCTTTTTAAGAATTTGATATCAGAAATGACTGCTTGTTTGTTTGTCTGTTTTATTATGTGCAGCTAAGTTATGTTGCTCCTTTTAGCTGCATCTTTCCTGCCTCAACTTGAGCTTATTCATAATATTATTTAGGTAGTAGTATCTAGACAGAAGACTTAACTATCAATCAGCCTTTGTGTGAAAATATCCAGTCACAATGTCTTGAGTACAGTGTCAAATCCAGAAGTTCGCTTTCTCAGTTATCTTGAATTTTTGTGGGATTAGAGGTTCTGTGCCAGCATGTCTGACCACAAGACCTTTTTCTTTTTTTGTTTTATTAATTTCTGTCCACATTGTATCACAGCATATATCTTTGGTATATGACATATTATGTTTTACAGTACCTGTGGACGTTCATTTGGATGAATATCATGAACTCCTATGGTCACCCTTCGCTCAAAAATGCATTAATCACTCCATTTCTTATTCTCCTTTTCATTCACGGTTCACATTAGGCAATTATAGGAGCTATCCTGAAGCACCTGCAGTTTCCCTTCATAAATGTAAGAGCATCATTCTAACAGTCATAGTATTTTAGATTGAATATATTAATACACCTGCCTAGTGAAAATGACTAATATTTGACCAGTTGTTAATCATATATCTATGTAGCTTTTTCCCAGCAAATATCAACACATCTTTCTAAACTTTGTATTTCCAGGAGTTCTTCATATTTGGGTTCTCTCCTGGATCCTGCTTTCATGTCACTAATAAAAGATCCAGATCAGAGACATAAGGAGCAATGGGAAAAAGCTGCTCAAGAAAGAAGTGGATGGAATTGCTCAAAGTTTGTTGGACTTGGTGACTTAGGAGGGCCCCCTTTGTCTGTTTCTGAAGAATATTCTCTTCATTCTAGATATCTTTCAAAAGCAAATTCTGTTAATCTTTCCGAAATTGCAGAAATGAAAATAATGTAAGCATCTCCATCCTGCATGTCATAGGCCATCAATTTCGTTTGCTTAAATGAATAAATTTCTTGGCACTTTAGCTGAATGGCTTAGTTTTGTATAACAAAAATTTCTATGATAATTTAATAGGCCATATGTTTTCCAACTATACTCTTGAACTTCAACTTTTTCTACTGGTTTGCTTTATTCGATATCTGCTGCACAACAATATGAAAAAAACTTGTCTTTGAAGGTCAATTTAAGAAATGAATGTCATTGAGTGTTTTATGACTCACCATTAGGCTGGACATCAAGGGTTACTTTCAAGGAATCTCATATATGTTTGGTGCATGCTAGTGATATTTCTTTCCACTTGGAATTGGATTCGTTCTCTCCTCTGAAGTATGTGGAGATTATAGTTGAGATACAAATATCAAATATACATTTTTGTTCTATGTTTTGTCTCAGATACCGTGGTGGGGTCGACAGTGAGGGCTGTCCTGTGATGGTAGTTGTTGGTGCGCATTTTCTTCTGCGTTGCATTGATCTTGAGCGATTTGTCCTCTATGTTGTAAGGGTAAGTGATATAGTTTGAAACCAAACGTAGCAAAAATTTTCTGTTGGATGTTTGTCCTTATGAATTGGTTGACCCGATTATACAAACAAAATCATCAAAAGCGACTGTAAGATGTACAAAGTACTGTTAGTATGCCAAAGGTAGAGACCAAAACACTACTTTTAGTTTTGAAGGGCTACAAGTCTAATTCTTATGTATTCTTTTCCTTTTCACTTCATAACATCCTGCAATAACAGGTTGAAGAGGTCTTACTCTGTTTCTTGATGAATAAAATTAGATTCACTAATTGGAACTTGACTTTTCTTGTTGGTGGATTGGTGATGAGGGCTAACTATACACTCTTGATTCTTTAAAATTATTCTAGAAACAAACTTGAACAAGCCTGAAATATGCTTTTAACCTTTAGGGACTCTGACATGCCTACTATTTGCATCCCCTTTTCCTATGGTAAAGGTAATATGTAGAAGTCATTTCACAAATTACTTGGATATGCTTAATCGGAAAAGCTATTCTATTACAGTTATTAATGAAGGATTGATCTGTAGTTTGACGGTTTTTCTTTCTTTCTTTGTTTTCTTTTCTTTCCTCTTTTTTTTTTTTTTTTTTTTGTTTGGGTTGGGGTGGTGGGGGGAGGTGGTGTAAAGAGCATGAGCTTGAGTGGTTTTATTGTGTTCAATTCTTCAATTTGTTTCTTTTTCCTTCATTAATGCCCTTTTTCGGTCACTTGGGTGCATGATAAGATAAAATAGCGAAATCTCTCTCTCACACCCTTTCCGTCCACATGCCCCTCCCCTCCCCCCACCACCACAAAAGACAAAAAAAAAAAAAAAAGACCAAGTTTTCCTTTCCCTTTTGTCCTTTAATATTTATTTTTTCTCTTATCCATATTGCTAACCATTAAAATTTGAGGTGGTGTACTTATTAGGATTTGTATAAAGTTGCCATTTGAAAATAATCATTCAGGGAATTCTCTTTTTCCTATGAAAGCAGCTTATATTTATGCTATTGTGGGTCTACCCAAGCCTTCGGCTTATATAAAACTTCAATTATGGCAGTAGTAAGATGAATGGCATGTATCATTATATCAAGCTGAATATGTTGTTGACTGAGTGAGGAGAAACAAGGTATTACTGTAATATATAGTGATCTGGAGTTTGCTCATGTTGCTAGTGATGTTGTGCAAGTAAAAATGCTCAAATCAAGGGCAGTACCGAACATGCAAATGAGTATGGCTAAGGAAATGTGGTTCAGTGTGGAATTGCAGTATGAACTTGCCTGATATGCAGATAACAGCATTTCAAATCATCCTTGTTTTATCTTTTTCTTAATTCAGAAAGTGGCACCTTTTGTTCAGTAAATGTTGTTTATGTGCATAGTTTCTTTTTTCACCCTTAAAACTTCTGAAAATTTTATAAGCTGTTATTTCTTGGTCCAAAAAATACTTATTCTTCTTGTTTGTATTTAAATTTCAGGAGTTTGAGCCGTTGATACAGAAGCCTTACAGTATTGTTTATTTTCATTCTGCAGCTTCATTGAGCCTGTAAGTACATAATTGTAGGGGGAAAAGGATGGAATTTTAGTTAATTGTTCTACCAATTGTGCGGTTCAAGTTGCTTTGGCCTATTTAACAAGTCAATAAACTTTGCTTTTGATAAATGATATTGCAAGTATGTAGAGCTACTCTTTTGAAAATATTAGTTTTATATTGGTATTTTTGTCCAATAAGTAGATGAAAGAGGGAAATGTCTTAAATAAGGTTTACTAGAAGTGGATCAAAAGCTTGATATTGTCATATCTCAGATAGAATCATTTTATTGAAAGACAAGAAATGAAAAGAGGTCAAAGATAGAGACTTTTAAAAATATACAAGAGATGGCAATTTCGCTCTATATGTAGCGATTATAATGGGGACAAGAAACTTGTTGATCTAGGTTTCACTAATTAGGTTTTTGTCCTACCCTTCACTTTGTAGTAACCATATAATGGAAGTCCGTATTGAGTTCCCCTGCCTGTCTTTGTGGGCTTCACTTGGTTTCATATGGGTTCCTCCTGTTCAGCTTCACCTATCCAATCATTGATCACATTGATCTCAAATATCTTGCTGAAATTCATGGTGTGGACTTTAGGTCAGATTACATACTTGAAATTTTTTATGTTGATAAATGGAGGTATTAATTTAAATTTATATAGTTTAACAAAATTAATGGATGAAATTTTCAAAGTGGTGCACTGATCATTGAGCTGATTAGCTATATCATTAGGCCTTTTTGGATTGTCGTTTTGGCTTTGTTTTCAAACCAAACCGATAAAGATAAAAAACTGACAATCCAAATAGGCTAACAGTTCAGGCTACTGGGCGCCCCCAACACCCCCTCCCCCAACCCCCCCCCCCCAAAAAAAAAAAAAAAAAAAAACGAAAAGGAAATAAGGAGGAAAACTAACAATTCAAGCTGCAACTACGTAGTTAGTACATCTGTTTATCTCCTGATACTTTTCATTTCGTAAATTTCTCTTTTAAGCGTACTTGACTCTTGATTCGCCTAACAAATAAGGGTATTTCAGAAATGAAGTTGAAAGTTAATTTGTTGATATTCTTAACTTGGAAAGATGTGCCACCAAGAATAAATACACACTAACAGCAACGCTGGTGACAAATATCATGCATACAGTCACAATATTAAATAAAAAATCTGTTGATCTACATTAAGAATCATTATGTTTGTTGAAGTTGACCTTGTTAAGTTACATAAGAAGATACAAATTTCTACCTGTGTTTTAATTTTAATCAGGAATCCGTGAATGCTTAGGGATTGCAGAAGGGTTCTTTAGATTTGTTTTTCTTATTTGTCTTATAATGTACACCGCTGAATGGAACAGTTGGCCAGATCTGGGATGGATGAGAAGATTACAACAAATTCTTGGTAGGAAACATCAGCGCAACCTGAAGGTATGTGAAATGGAGTGTTCGTGTCACTAGAATTATATTTGCAAGTTTTAACCTCGTTGCTCCATCTAGGCTATATATGTTTTGCACCCAACTCTCCATCTGAGGACTGCAGTTTTTGCTCTCCAATGGCTAGTAGACAACTTGGTATGTCTACTCGATCTCTATTATCTTTTAACCTAGGCTACCTAGTACTAGAAGTAAAAGGTTTTTTTGTGAGACAGTTGCTAATATGCGTGTTAGGTGTGGAAGAAAGTGGTATATGCTGATCGGCTTATGCAACTATTCAAATATGTTCCTCGCGAGCAGTTGACTATTCCCGACTTTGTGTTCCAGTTAAGTTCCATTGTGTATACCCTTTTTTTTTTTTTTTCTTCCTTTGGTGTTGCAGACTGGTGGTTTGTCATTTATTAGAAAGCATGAGAGTTTCTTCCTTTTTGAATCTCTCTAATGCTTTTGGCCCAGCAGATTGCAACCGAAATGTTTCTGTTAATGTTCTAATGTCTTTTCCATGGCTTGCAGGCATGATTTAGAAGTGAATGGAGGAAAGGGGGTTATTGTAGACCCGCGGACAAAGTATGTGTACCAGCGACCGTAGGCAGCCAGGCCAAGACACCGTGATCAGCCATCAGGCACCGAAAGCCGGCTGAACTGAATGTGTTGATCACCGTTTCTCTCCTCTCTTTGGTACATAATATTTTACAAAGTTGTGCTGTATTATTATTTTCTTATGAATTATTGATGAACCCATTTGCGTTTTGTAGTGGTAGGACGATTGTATTGTTATCACACAATGTATTATAATTGCACAATGAAGAAAGATCGAGGGGATTCTTTTTTGTATATTTTAGCAAAATTTTCTGTGTGTTAACTGCAGATTCACTAAATTTTGATCAGATAGGTCTCGCGCCAAATAAAGCATATCCTTAAATAGGCTAAGGGACCCCATTTGCATTTAGAACTTATCAATCTAATTACATGTCACCTTATTTATACTTGAATAAAAAAATTAATCACTTTCAAAAAATAAAAAAGAAACTGAAATTAAAATTAAAAATCGAAACAACTAGTAGTTTCTCGAAAATTTTACTTTCACAAGCATTTACTTGGTGACTAGGACAAGCCATAATGCCAAAATAAAGAGACTTACGGTAATTTAGTTGACATAAACCAGTTAAAATTGCTATTGTGATGTTCATTTAAGGAGAAATAATAATTCATAGTAAATAGTTATTATGTAAAATAGTGAGTAGCAATTTATATTCTCAAAAGATTCTCTATGCTCTTGCTAGTGAGCCTAGGCTCACTATAACAAAAAAAAAAACAAAAAAGAAAAAAAATCATATTCTTTATCATGAATTGTCACTCAATGATATATTTTTTAACTTTGTTATAAATACTTCTATCTTAAAAATATCACTTTTAGTATTATAGATATTTTACTTTTTACTTCAATAATTATTAGTTTTTTTTTTTTTTGCCTTCTACTTTTTTTTTTTTTTTTACACCAAGTGAATAATTTAATAATTATTACAATTCTATTACTTTCATACTAAATTGGGATTCAAATTTTTGCTTATTCCATATGGCAAATTGACAAGCAGTTAGTTTTATAGGAAAATGTTCTTTTTTTTTTTTTTTTGGTAATGTTCAATTTGGTAGCTGCATTTTAAAATGTTTAATTTGATACTCAATAGAACTTTTTGTACTCCTAAATTGGCCATCTCCAACTCTACTCTTTTATTATCTCTTAAAGTAATGGACACATGTTCAGCAACGATAAATAGTATAGTGTTTAGAACACAAAAAGCTCGGTTAAGTATAAAATTAAATTTTTTAAAGTTTAAGTACTTAATTGACTTTGTTTGCCAAAATTAATGCGCAATCAACATAAGAAAAACAGGGATTGTTGTTTGGATGGGAAAAACATATGGCGGGTCTCTTGGATTTTTTTTTTTTTGTCCCTTTCTTCAGTACCATGTGTGTATTTTTCTTGCTTTTATTTGGAATAGAGTATTTGACCATTTATCCGAATAATAGCTCATATGTTTTGGTTTTAACTTCTAAATATGATGTTTGGATAAATTAGCTGCTCTACATCAATTATAATTCCGTTCAATATGACGATAATTAGTGGATGAGAGTTGGGAAGGGAAAGTTTAGGCCTTTTTGAAGGTAAAAGTTCAAGAAATATATTTTATTCTTGGGGAGAATTTTTTTTTTAATTATTTTAACTCATATGAAGTAAAAAGTAAATAGGTTTAACTTTATTGTAATTTTTAAGGTATTTAATTTTGTAATAGTGATATATATATTAAATGTATTTATATTTTCATTTTTTTGTTATCTTATTTTAACAAATAAGCAATTTAAAGATGGTGCCGAAACGACGCTGCAGCAGCAGCAGCAATAATAATAATAATAATAAAGGCAACCAAAAAGCTCCATAAAAAGGATAAATTGTATAATCATTCTAGGAATTATTAAAACCTTATTGGCTTTTTACAAAGTTTTGAATAGATATGCAGTTTTTAAAAGTAAAAAGAAAATTACTTAAAAAAAGCATCTGAAATATATAATTTGGATAGTAGTGTAGGGAATTTACATACACTTCCACTCGTATGTTATTGTTAAAAGTGAGACTTTCACAATAAGGTGCATATAAAGAGCAAATTAGTGCAAAACTCATTTGCATTTGATTTACCTTTCGTGCCGAAAAGAAAATGAAAAAAAAGTAAAAAATCTCCGTTTACTTGGTTAAATTATATACTCAAGTACTAACTATATAAAAATAATTTCTAGAACAGCGATGCAAAATCGTATGTTTTATAAGTGATTTTTATGAAATATGCAAAAATAGTAAAACTTTTCATTTATAGTAAATTATATGTTAACATGTGATATTTTTTATTTAAAATAAAATTGTATGCCTTGGATACGATTTTCTATTGAAATTTTAATAGTTAAAATTATATAATTTGTATTTAGATAACTTTTTATGAGGTTGGTGTTGAACTGAATTATCGTATATATGATTTTGATGAGAGCAAATGTTCTATAAAGCTATTGTAAACACACTTCACTTCTAAGATTAGTGATTTATGTAAGGAAAAATATACATCTAGAAATATGTATTGGGTGTGTATATGTGCTTTGTTTGTTGTGCAAACAAGAATTGCATCAGCGAGCTGGTTTGGTAGAAGAAAGCACAGTTGTGACCAAGTCCAAAAATCCAAAGCGCAACAAGGCTGGACTGACAAGTCGGTGGACATTTAAATCAACTGTTGTGTGCACTAAAATGTTGCCGTCTATTGAATGTTAGTGGATATTTTCACTTTTGAAGACTATAAATACATGCTCCTTTAAAAAATCAAACAGACTTTTGAAAGAGCTTTCATTTGTAAACAAACATATTAAGAATACTCTCATTATTGTTGTTATCTTATTCGTTATCTTGCAAATTCTAAGTAAGAAAGAGAAAATCAATTTTAGTTATGTATTCTTAACTTGTAACTTTATAAGAGAGCACCGCAAAAAGAAAAGGAAATACTTTATTTCCTGAGTGTTGTAACCTATGTACTGCTTTATTTGAGCATTTGAGTTTGATTGTAATAAAGTGTGTGAAGTCCTCTGGTAGAGGCGATTGTGGCATCGTGGAGAATAGGAAGTGGACCGAACTTCACTTTAAATCTGGTCTTGATTTCTCCTTCCCTATCTCTTTTACTTCCTTCTTGTACCTTGTTATTGTTATATTAGTTGTTATCAAAGTTTAGTTTAATTATTTGTTCAAAAAATTATATAATTGCAAATTTAGGTCAAATATTCAATCTACACCCACACACCCCCCCTTGCACGCTTACACAAATTTGATATTTTCTAGTGCGTTTTCAATTGATAGGATGTGTTATCCCTTAAATTAACATTTTCTTACTAAATTCTCAGACAAGATACATAGTTCCTCTTTATTTCGAGTCTTCGTAATTTTTTCTACTCATTATCTTACTAGATCCTATGGTTTCTATTTGTTGTAATTTCTTTTCTTAAAAGATGATAAAAAATGTTTTTACATGATTTTTGTAAATTCTTTCATAATTTGGGTAAATTTCATTTACGAAATCTAAACTTTTTTTATTACAACAAAAATATACCTAAATAAAAATTTTTTATAAGAAAATACCTAAACTTTTTGAATCTTTCACTCACCAAATTCCATCTATTTTCTCATCAATTCGCTGATTTGGTAGGTTAATCAATTAAAATATTTTTTTTTTATTTTGGGGCAGTTTTTTTAGTTTTTTATTTTTTTTTTCACTTTTTTTCTTTCTTTCTCTCCTTCCTCTCTTCTTCTTCTTCTTCTTCTTTTTCAAAATCTAGAGTTTCACAATCATGTGATTTAAACATTAAAATTAGAAAATAGTGGAAGATTTTGGGGTTTGCTCTTGAGGAAATGAAAAACAAATTTTTTTTTTTTTGGAGAGATGTATGAATGAAGAACTAAATCAGAACATCTTCTTTCTCTACACACTTTCTCTCTCTAGCTTCCATGGTCAAATAACGTTATTTTTCTCTCTAAAAATCCTTTCATTATAGTCAAAATCGAATGAAAAACAAATTATAAATTTGTGCTCCCGTAGTCAAAATCTTAGGAAAGTTAGAGAACTTTCTTGATGATTTGTTGTTGTTTGCACGAATCAAAAGCATTTTCAAGACATATGTATATATTTTTCTGGATGATTTTCTACTGATTAATATCAATCATTTATTTAAACCTTGCAAAAAGCAAAGATTTTTCTCAAATTTGATAAGAAGCGTTTGAAAGAGGATCGGAATAATGGAGTGACAAACAATAGTTACTAAGCACCGGAGGGAAAAGAACTAATGTCAAAATTTATTCATGCGTTGTTTACGCAAAATTACTTTATATTATATACTATTTTGCTAGTTCCTCCTATTGATTCATAACTTGAGTATATTCCAATGTATTGTGTTAGCAATTGTTAGCTTTGATTTGTAGAAGCGTCCATCCTTTGGTTTGAGATTCATGGGCAGTGTGTCCCTTTCTTTTTTTAGCTGTTTGTCACTTAAGTTAGTTCAGTTGTTAATTAATTAGTTACACACTCACTTCATGATTACTAATTTTGATTTGGGGTGGTTTGGATTTTTTTTTTATTTGGGTTAAGATTGGATTAAGAAGAGAGAGAGAGAAGGAAAAAAGTAAAAAAAAAAATTAAAAATCTTATAGGTAAATGTTGTCATGGTGGAAGAAGTGGGATAGCTATCTTAGAATACGATTTGAGGGAGATTGGAGTCATGGAGTTCAGTAT
This sequence comes from Combretum micranthum, assembly GCA_024138025.1. Classification (NCBI taxonomy): domain Eukaryota; kingdom Viridiplantae; phylum Streptophyta; class Magnoliopsida; order Myrtales; family Combretaceae; genus Combretum; species Combretum micranthum. The sequence goes on along the minus strand of JAMXBD010002340.1, from coordinate 30,128 downwards.
GAGGAATAAGAATGGAGCTTTCAAGCTCCATTAATGGCATATGGAGAAGAAGAAGGAGAGAAGGAGAGAGAGATGGAAAAAAGTGAAAAAAAAATTACCCTAGGATAAAAAAGTAATATTTTATATGTTAACTTGCACATCAGCGAATTGATGAAAAAATAGACAGAATCCATCCACAAGTACATTAAAAAAGTTTAGGTATTTTCTTGAAATGAAATTTTGTTTAGGTATTTTTGTTAGAATAAAAAAAATTCAGGTATGGTAAATAAAATCAATATGTTTGTTTCGTTATCTTTCTATCATTTTGATACATTCTTGTCATTGTCAAATAGATTGTACTTTTAAAACAATTCCAATGGAAAAATTTACTTATAAACCAATCAAACTTGCCAAATAATGATATGATACATATACTGATGCAAATACTGGTATAAAACAGACTATCTAAACACACTGCAAGTTACATGAAAGCCACTAGTTAAAAAATTATCTACTTTGCATCTTAAATAGCATCTATAATGAGAAAAAAAAATTGAATATACTAATATGTCATATATCACACTAGGTGATGGACAATTATTAATATATTATAAACTTTGAAAATAGTTAAAATAAAATTTATTAACACTTATAAACCTTTAGTTAATTCACATAATGTGTTAGTGTGGTACGTTATACATGTTCTTATAATAGACAAGAATAAGATAATAATAATATCCTATACATGTATGCCCTAATCCTATTCTGTATGGTGGGTAAGATGAGATTTCTTCATATTTTGACTAAGAAAGGAACATATACATTAACATAACTACTTATGAAGCCTATAAAATTTGAACTAGATGTATCATAAAACTAAAGAATATGTAGGTAGATAAAATGGCAATACAATTCAAATGATTTTCACCATGTGATTGTGATCTATCATCCAAAATTAGTTAATCAAAGGAAATTTAATGCTATTCCATGAACAATAAGGATGAAGACATAATTTCTCTTGAAGCAAACTTGTTTAGACTTTCACTATGATGTATTAAAAAGCCATGTATGGATGTTCTTACAATAGACAAGATGACATAACATCCTATCCTCCCGGTTTCCCATCATATTCTTTTTCATTTTTTTCCCATTATAACGGGAGGGGTATTTGAACCTGGGACTCATCACTTGAAAGTCCAGGAAGATGCCATTAGGCTACAATACCATTAGCTCATCTTATTTTTTATGGGCATATAATTATATCCTATCATGGCCCAATTATCATTGAGAGTAGAATTATTTTATCATCATGAAATAACTAGAATTCCTTAAAAAAATCTGAGGAAGCATTAAAGCCATCGAAGCCAATTTCCCTAAAATCCACACCTTTCAAATCCAAATTAACTCTTCCTTTCTCCAAAGACAAATCAAATTCATCCAAAGAAACCCAAACATTTCATTTCACATGAATATGATATATAATATATAGAGTCAATTATCAAAATAGGACTAGGATAAAATTAATTACTAAAATGACTTGCTAAAATCGCTATCTTAAACTTGCAAACAAATCCACATGCATTCAATATAATTTTTTTTTCTATTTATGGAAATTGAATGTTCCACATGGGACTTTTATTTATGGAAATAAACATAAAACACATATTCAACATGTGATTTTAGTAAGTTATTTTAGTAATTGTTTGGATTGAAACCAACTTTGGTACATATTTTTACGAACAAATTGGACCACTAATTGGGCCTAGGCCTTGACCACAATAGTTATAACATAAGGCTTCATCTAAGCATCTGTTGCCTTTATTCAACACCCAACTATTATCGTCAGTGCTCTGATGGCCTTGCTTTATACATCTCTTAACGTTACTCACTCAGTTGGATTCAGCACACATAGTAGTGGAGTCGTGGGCCTACCCCATGTCCTCCACAACCGTTGCCAACCATCCACTCATCTATTCGTCCATGATGCTCGTAACTATCAACTCAATCAACCATAATATCTACTTTCCCCACATGGGAACGGTAATATCACACTCAACCCATTATAATTATCTAATCTACAGGCCTATCACCATAATTACTAACTTAAGTATCGGAATGGCCGTACCAAATCCACATTCGGTGTGTAGCTAACCAAGTTTCTATTTTGCAGGTCCTCCATCACAGTGACACTAGCTCAAGCTCTCTATATCTAGCATTTACTAGATTCGAGCAAGCAACAATAACCTTAATCAATTAAGGTTTCCTATTGTAAAAAAAGTAATTAATGAACTAACTCTTTCTTAAACCTTTAAACAAAAAAGTTCATATCTCCATATTGTCCTTGATTAAATTAGCTTCTCCTTCTTAAATAAATACAATTGTAGCTTAACATATATTCCATTTCACGTTATATATTACTCCATACTTAACCAATAAAAATTAATCGAAAACCACAAGCCAACACATTTAATAAGATCTCAAAGGGTAAAATTAGAGGCAAACCTCGTGGCCATCAAACTTTTTAACATAAGGGCAGAAAGGTAAACTTGTTGGCAACATCTATCACCTCAAGCAACGGTTGTATAGGCTTCCTTCTAGTCCATGCCCAAGCTCGAGGGTAAGCGAGCTTTCTTATTCTTAGATTTATTGAAATTTCTCCCAAATCTTGTTACTTCCTATACTAATTACAACTATCGCTACAACTATGAGAAAATGATATGCTGACGATTACTTTTATCTAAAACGATGAAAGAAAGGGAAATGTCAAACCAAATGAACAACTCAACTATAATTAAATAATTCAATACTGTCATAAAACACCAGCTTTATAGTTCATATTCATCAATTCATGACCTTTATAAACACAAAAGTAAAAAGTTTTGAATAACATCCATCGCACATGTATACAAATCAATATAAAAATGAAATTACCCACTTAGCTCTCGTTTGGAATCTTCTAAAAAAATAAAGCAAAACTAGAAAGTAAAATTACTCCTTTTTCCCCTATTTTAGCTATTGTCGTATAAAGGAAAGACATCTTCCCCCCGCTACTATTCATGTATTATCATCTATACATCTTCTACAAGATGCTTGCTTGATTGCTTCTTAGGTTTATTCTCAACTTCAATTTGTGCAACATTCGACTTGATTCCATCCTTTAAAAACTAAATAAAATTGAGTTTTTATCTAGTACATCTCACTCCGGGGTCTAGTACTCAATATAGAGACTTCATATGTAGCTATTGCACTGCTGCTAATCTATTTGTTTCTTTGTTAAGTTGTCACTTGGCTTGTTAGCCAAAGAAAAATAGAAGATAACACATACTAAGATTGACTAAAATATTTAGTGTATTTTAACGATAGTCCGTCCCATCTAGGACTTATTGTAAGCCCTGGAAAATTTCAACAAATAATTCTAAAGATGAACTTAGGAAACAAAACCCTGAAAATCACTCCGAGTTAAAATCGAACTTCGACGAGTCCCAAATTCCGAAAGAATCCAGAAATTCTGGGTTGTGAGAAGAACAAGAAACCTCATAAACAAATAGCAACCCAATATACTTCCATTCAAAAACCCCTACGTACGATAAATTTTCTAATTAGCTGTAACTTACAAATTTGGGTAAAATGGAGCCCTAAAGCAAGTTGTTAAGAAGTAGATAATGATTAACCTTCGGGAATAAAACCCAATCCAAAGAATTCCGAGAACATTGTGAGATACTAAGTTCTTATGAAATCGCCCTTAAAATAAATCTCACCAATCAAATAAGTCATGTAAGTATAAAATATTAGTTTTATTTCGGCAATGGGGCGAACCGGAAGGTCAACCCGGAAACCTAAGTCCTTGAATCTCCGAGAAACTCCATACCTAGACCCGGCAATCGCGTATTCCTAAACCCAGGAGTGGAACAAGAGGAAAAAGGTGTAATCGGTTCGTGTAAGTCTAGGATACTCTGTAAAGATGAGATCAATGAAATTCCGACCTATTCCAATCAGATCAGGTGCTAGTTCGAAAAACGCGCTCTGGGATTCGAAATGTTAAGAATATGTTTTAACGCCGTTAGACTTATATTTCTAAAGGATCTCTAAGTTATTAGTTTTACAAATTTTCACATAGCTAGAATTATCTAATATTAATCTGTTCGTATTTCGTTACTACCGGTAATTAGTGAATCTTCCAGTACGATTTAATATTTTAGTCACCTAAAGGGTTTTATTATTATTATTATTATTATTTTTTATAAGATATACCCTAGTTCTCCTAGTGATCGGATAGTACTCGGACGAACTTTGGAAACTGGAGAACGAAACCCTATATCGGGCCGATTCCGGCTTAGTGAGGGAGCCTAGAAACCCTAGATCCGGCTTTTCATCGATTTCATAATAAAAGGGAGTTTTATAAAGTATATAAATGAACATGAATTATTGTTCTAAAGCATATTCTAAACCCCTAAAAGTTCCAATTTCGGGAAATTTTCAATTCCGAGCCTTCCCGAGCTCAATTACGGAAAAGCGTGCCCCGGACCACGGATTCAGAAAAATGTTCCGGAATATCCATTAGAACCGTAATTTTATAAGGATTCCAAAAATATCAATTTTGTAATTTTCCGAGCTATAAAAATTACAGTTATAGCTTTTTCCCGTGTTTTCGTTACAACCGGTAAAGTAGATGTCTTGTCTACTATTCACAAGTACAACCTATACTACACACTACCCATACCCTATTCTTACATCCTTACAACTACTCATTACAATTTTCTTTTCCAAGAAATTTTGTTTCCTAATTAATTAACACAAATATTACATTTTATTACACAAAATACAATTTTCAAAATTCAACACACACACACACAACCCCCCCCCCCCCCCCCCCCCCCTATGGCCGGCGCCCTCCCCCATATTTCCCCTCTCATTTGTTTTATTTTTGTTACCTTTATTCAACCAAAACCCTAATGCCTTCATATATATACATATTATTCTCTCTCTCTCCTCATTTCTTCTTGTTTTAAAATTTGTAAAGAGTAAAAACACTCTCTTTTCCCCTCTAGTGGCCGAGAGCTTCCCCCTCCCTCTTCCCTTTCAATTTCAACACAAGTCTTCTTCATTTCTCCTTTGATCCTCCATTGGTAGGTTGATCTTAAGCTTTGTTCATCCTAAATCTTGTTATGGCAAGATTATTCTTGTGTGTTTTCTCATCTAAATCCCAATGAGCATGAGCAAGGGACATGAAAACACTACTACAAGAATCTCAAGCCATCTCAAGAAGTGGATCTAGCCTTTGAATGAGTTTTTGTTGGAATAACCACTTGTTCATGCATATAAAATAGAGATCTTGCACACATATTGTTGTTCATGCCATGAGATCCATGATTTATACATCATACTTAGTAGATCTAAAGTTTAGATACCCACATTGTCATTTACATGCATGATCATAGAGTTATTTTTGTTTTCTATGCTTGATGATCATAAAAATGTAGTCTTGTTCATGTATAGAGAAGTTAGATAATAGATCTTCACACATGGGAAGCAAGAATATTGGAAAAAGAAAGGTTTTGTTAAATATGAGATGTTGGAAATTCGGATGAAATGGAAACCCTAGTTTGAAAGCCACCAAAATCATTTTTAAACTCATGTTTCATAAGAAAAATGAAGGGTATGTGTAATAGGTATATTGAAGGAATGATTTTTATAAGTTTAGATGAGTTTAGGCATGATAGGAATGTAAAACAAGTTAGAATGAGAAATGTTGGAATGTTGATCAATGGTTAAAATTCGTAACTTAGGTTCATGCCTACAAGAACACTTGGTATTTAAGTCTAAATTGGATGTATTATAAGCTAAATGAAGTCCTTAGATAATATACATATTGGAGCTTCAATTTTTAATGCATTAAACAAGTTTTCCCTTAAGAAAAATGCAAGAAAATGAAATTTAGAAAATTCGGATTTTTACAAAAAGCTAGTTCAAAGACATGTTTACCAAATGAAAAATGGGAATTTTTATGCATGAATGGAGGCCATGATTAATATAGACCTTGAGAACTTATTTTTAGTTAAATAATAAGTGGATTACAAGATTAAAAGTCAAGGAAACCCTAAGGAGTATAATGTGGAAAAATAGCTTCTTAGAAATAATCTTTATGGGAATTTCTCAACACTTAAGAGTTCATATGAGTTTATTATCACAAAAGTTATTATGACCATGCATATATTAAGTTCATCACATGGCATTCATATTAGTAATTCATTCCCATATCATTCATGCATGAATCATCATCTAGGAACACTTCTTATCAAAAGCAAAACAAATTTTTGAGATTGGAACACTTGCGGAACAGATCTGATCCCACTGTTCCGTGGCCCTACTATTTTCAAAACTTGAAAATAATACTAGAAATAGATAGATCTTTCGAAGTAGATAGAGATCGATATAAAATTTGCGAAATTCCGAGTTAAAATGACCGAGTTATGGCCGTTTTAAGTTGGAACTTCCGCAAATAGCGAGAATTCCGATTTTGTGAAGTATAGATACATAGTTTGAATTAGTTTAGTGATGAGATTCTCATTAGGCTATCTTTATTTGGTAGGTGAACCCGAGTACGACAATACCGTATCACCCGACCATCGTCACTAAGAGACCGGCGTACCATGGCCGAGTGAGTTCCTCTTCCGATTTCAATTATTGCTTGTGATTGTAATGATAGTCGCACTAGTTGCTAGGTGAAGATAAAAAGGAATGAATATGTATGATGGGGTTATTTGGGAATTATGAATTGTCTGATGTTGAAGTGTGAAATGAACCTTAAGAATTATCGGAACCGGGTGTTAAGCTATTGATTGACTATCCAGTATTTGGTACTGAATGTCTGCGAATAATTGTTGGCCACCTAAAAGAATTGAATTAATGAATATTTGACTCAATTGTAATTGGATTCATTCATAACACGATGGGGATGGAGCATTAGCATTGGTTGGTTTTTCGTGACCCATAAAACGAATACTGTTGGTTTTTCGTGACCATAAAACGAATACTTGTTGGTTAATCGTGATCCATAAAACGAAATATTGTCAGTTGACCGTGAGCTTAAACGGCGTCGTACCGCAGGATTCGTAAATCTGCTAACCCGGGATGGAGGGCGCAAGTCCATCCACATATGATTTCCGGCTGGTCATATGTTTGCTAAACTCACTTGTTGATGCATTTCACTTGGTTGCTTAATTACTTGGTTGAACGTGTTGTGTTAATTGTAATTCGGAAGTTCCACTCACTAAGCTAGTGTAGCTTATACCCCTATAGTTTCCTGTTGCAGTATGAGTACCTTTGGCTTTCTCCGAGGACCCGTGGACACCAGGTATGGCTCTTAGATACTAAGGAGCTTTTGATGAGGCCGGGGCCTAAAGATTAGAAATAGGCTCTAATCCTATTTTCCGAACTGGTATTCAAGGGTTAATGCAAGGAAATTGTGGGCTTGAGATGTGGTCGTTGATGTTGTCGGGGGTATGCCCCCTAAAACATGTAATAGAATAATTATCTGTAAGACGATTATGATTTACATTCTTGCTGCTGTGTATGTCTCTTTAAGCTGCTACGAAGCAAAGCATGGTCTATAAGAGTTGAGAGCGAGCCTTACACGCGATGTTTAAACTCATGGGAAGACTAAATTGTCTCACTTGAGATTAAATGTTGTGTGGCGGACTGTCACGTGTAGGGCACACTTTGGGACGTGACACTTATATAGAAGAAAAGAAAAATTTCATTGAGGATTTAAATAGAAAAATAAAAAGTGAAATTTTCATTTCTTTTTCTTTTATTTTAATTTTTTCCTTTTAAAATTACATTGAATTATTTTATTAATGTATTATACAATAGTGTTTGTGATTCGGTTATTTTCATTTATATTTTCTTGCCAAATGATTCATTTAGTTAATTATATACACTACTATTCTAATAGCAATTGATTATTCAAAGTGGCAACATTGAAACAAATAAAGAAAGCTAGTGGTATTGAAGTTTTGTAGCATTTTTTGGTATTTCAAATGAGAGATGCAGGTTCAAATCTCACTCATTCTGTTACAACTCAACAACATAGACATAAATAGAAGCCGAAGTGGCTAAAGGATTACACAGTATAGTGTAGTATACATGTACTAGATCTAGTTTACGTAACATATCTGCACCAAAATTAACAAAATAGTAGTTATACAAACTAAAATTAGTAACCAATGTGTTACTGTACATGTATATAATGAAACTAGTTGAATGAAATAGGGTTATGACAAATCTTATTAAAATAGTTAAGCATTTGGAATTGGTGGCTTCTTAAATAGCTTTAATCAATTACTTCTATACCTACAACAATAATACACATCATAGTTAGCCATAACCATACATAAAAATGAGAGTGAGAGGTAAGAGATAGCTAGGGTTTCTACTTATCTTCAAGAAAGAGGCATGAGAGACAAAAGGGAGAGAGGTGAGAGAAGTGTGAGCTTTTATATTGAGGGTCAAGTGTCTGTTGGCCGAGCTAGGAACTTCATTATATTTGGTGCTCTCGTCTGGTTGATCTTCTACAGTGGCACTTGCAACTCGTTCTTAGGAGAATGTTGAAGACATTGATGCAATTAAGAAGGCAATAACAACTATTCAAGAAAGTTTGGGAAAATGAGTGAAAGAATTGAAAAAATGGAGTTGAATCAAAATTTTTTTAATTAGCAGCAAAGCATTCATAACAAGCAAGATTCATTATCTCTTAAAGATAGCACTCAATATGAGAATTTACTTAGGAATCAATTAGAGATTCCTAAATTCTCCGGTAAAGATGTTTTAGGGTGGCTTTTTAAAGTAGACCAATTTTTTGTTTTTCACAATATTTTTTATGAACAAAGAATTATAATAACATCTTTTTCTTTGGAAGGAGATGCACTTAATTGATATAGGTGGACGTGCATGAATAAACAACTTAGTTCTTGGACTAAATTCATTAAAGCATTACAAACATGCTTTAGTTCATCGGGATGTAAAGGTGTGCAAGGGAAATTACAAAACTGATGCAAACTTCTTCAATGTCTTAGTATCAATCCTAGTTTGAGGAATTATCAAATAGGGTAGTAGGCCTACCTGAATCTTTTTTGTTAAGCTATTTTGTATCTAGAATAAAACTGCAATTAAATGTAAAGTACAATTATCTAGGCCTAAAGATTTAATGGATGCAATTTGGTTGGATAGAATGCATGAGGACAAGTTGAATGAGCAGACCAGTGGATTTAAATAATCTAAGAAAAGTACACATATAAATAATCAATTAGTACCATTGCAGTCTGTAAAACCATAGTGGTTAAGTACAAGTAAGGTGAGTTAATCGGGTAATGCAACATCTAATTCTAACAATTTATTACCAATTAAAATATTGACACTTGAGGAAATGTAGATATGATAAGAAAAAGGTTTTAGTTTCAATTGTGAGGGAAATTTTAAAAGAACCAAAGATGCAAGGCTAAATTTCTCTTGTTTCTTTCTCATGAAACGTGCCATGATGTTAATGAGAATGACTTAGTTGAGAATGAGGATGAATATGATGAGAATGACATGCAGTGTGCTATCAGTTATCATGTATTGAATGGAGATATGATTCCTAGGATACTTAAATTTCAAGGTACCATTAATTCACAAAAAGTTTTGATATTAGTAGATTCAGGCAACATGCACAATGTCATGCAAAGTCGTGTTACTAAACATTTCGGGTTAATTGTTTCTCCATCATCATTCTTCAATGTAATGGTAAGCAATGGTCAAAAATTAAAGTGTCAAGGACAATGAATGAATGTCAATGCGAATATTCAAGGATTTACCTTTATAAATACCTTTTATATCTTGGATATACATGGTGCAGATGTAGTTATGGGTGTACAATGGTTGAAAGGATTGTGACAGGTTACAATTGACTATAGTGTTTTAGTCATAACTTTTAGTAATCTAGGTTCACTAATTACTCTTGTTGCTAAGCAAGATGTTCCAACATAACTAATGATTTCTCATAATTAGTTAAGGTGGCTAATAAAAGTTGATGCAGTAGTTTCATGCTACCATTTTGTGGCTCATATGAGATCTATTTCAGTGAATACCACCAACAATAATTCCATTAAGGAAGTATTGGGTAGATTTTTATCAATCATTGGGCTACCATCAGCATTGCCGCCATTACAATCCATTCAACACCAAATTCATTTAGTTAATGGGGTTAATGCTATACATGTTAAGCCTTATATATATCCTCACTTCCAGAAGGAGGAAATAGAGCATCGAGTTAACGATATGTTGGAACAAGACATTATTCAATGTAATAAAAACCTTTTTTTGTCCTAAGTCTTATTATTAAGAAGAAGAATGTTTCATGGCGAATTTGCATCGATTATAGGCTCTGAATTATGCTACTATCAAAGACGAATTTCCAATTCCAACTACTATGATTTACTTGATGAATTGCATGGAGCTATGAAAGTTGGATTTGGGAGCTGGATACCATCAGATTAGGATGGCACTAAAGGATGTTCCAAAGACCTCTTTCATAACTCATGAAGGCCATCACAAGTTCTTTTAATGACGTTTGGCTTAAGCAATGCTCCAGCCACTTTTCAATCTATCATGAATTCAATTTTTAAACCTTAATTACCAAAGTTTATAATTGTATTTTTTGATGACATTCTTGTCCATAGCAGGTCTTTGCAGGCTCATGTTACATATTTAAAGCAAGTGTTAACTACATTGCAAGGTAACACTTTATTTCTTAAGAAGTCTAAATGTGTCTTTGGTCAAGCTTATATTGAGTATCTTAGTCATATGGTATCAGCATCAGGTGTTCAACTTGAACCAAGTAAAGTTGAGGCATTTCAAGCGTGGTCAACACCAACATCCTTAAAGCAATTGAGAGTCTTTTCGGGACTCTTAGGGTATTACAATGATTCATTAAGTCATATGCTTCTATAGCTAGTCCATTGACTGGTTTATTGAAGAGTGATGCTTTTAGGTGGTCGGATAAGGCACAAGGTGCTTTGGAAACTTTGAAGCGAGCTTTAGTTTCTACACCTACCTTAGTCCTACTAGATTTTGAAAGCAATTTGTGGTGGAAATAGATGCTTCGGGATTAGTTATAGGAGCTGTATTATTGCAAGAACAAAAACCTATTTCTTATTTCAGTAAAATGGTGCTAGTTCATATGGTGAAAGCATTAGCTTATGTTCGAGAGTTATATATTGTGGTGAAGGCTATTAAGAAATGGTGACGATGCTTGTTAGATTGTCATTTTGTTATATGGACTGATCACAAAAGTCTCAAGGAACTTCTTTCTCAAGTAATTTCTACACTTGAGTAGCATAGATACTTGACTAAACTTTTAAGTTATGATTATACTATTAACTATACGCCGAGTCAAGATAATACTGTAGCTAATGCACTTTCTTTAAAAACTTGATGGCACACTTATGCATTTAGCCCTTTCTCCTGTTTTTCATATGGTGGAGGATTTGAAGAAAGAATATGTTACTATTCTAGCTTCTATCACATTGATAGATCAGATGTAGAAGGGATAGCAAACACATTGGCCAATATAGTGGCAACATGGTTGTAAGTGCAGATTATTTTTAGTCTTAACTTCTAATTTGATTCTTATTATTTTACATGAATTTCATGCCTCCCCTGCATTAAGACATTTTAGTTGTCACGCCCCGAACTGAGTTCAAGGCTTGCCAACCACCACGTATAACACTTACACATTATACGTTAAGGCTGACCTAATCTACAGTTTATCGTGATCATTGCTAAACAAATTTTGGATTCTAAAATCATTAAATTAGATTTTGAAAATAACTAGAGTTGCAGCAGAAAATAAATACATTTCTTTAAAACGATTCGAATAGTTACTTTCTTGAGTAGACCATTATATAAATAAAGTAAAATTCTCAAAACGATTTCCAAATAGGCTACTTTTGTGGTAGACAAATGTTTATAAATAAATATCATACCATCAGGTATCTCAAAGTATACAGTGTCTAGTATCTCAAGATACAACCATGGGCTCATAGATATGCCCTCATCAAATTATAAGTTTGAAAAGATGATCAATAACTTTTACCAATAGCATAAACAGTTCAGCGTTCCTAAGCACTCAACTCGTTAACAAGCTCCTTTAGAGTCGTCTTATACTCGATATTCACAAGCATCCAAATCATCACCTGGAAAAGAGAGGAATGAGCCGAAGCCCAGTACAACAGCAACACAAGCACACATGAGATGGGCACACACGCCTATTCTATATGCAATGTAACAACCAATAGTTTATATCTTTAAATTAAAGTGCGATAAACAACAATAAAGCACTCACACTGCAACAACACGTTGGAAACCTAAGGGTCCTGAGTAGCAGCAACTGCTCAGGAGGTTAATATAGGTTGCCCGAATACCTATATCTCCTACCTCTATAAGTAATAGCCTCGTTTAGGAGTACAGCTGTTACGCATCTCTACCCATCATAGTCCATAATATAGTATAGCTCAACCGATCCCATAAACGTTAACCACACGACATTACTTCTCTCTGATCCAAGTAGACGTTATTTGACTACTGTTCCCCCCATCAGCTACTTGCCGAGTCACCTATGATGGCCTAAGCGCCTAACTACCATGCTGGCATCACCTAGCAAGGTTGCCGCCCCTCAGGCCAGGTCTCAAAAACGACTACACACAAGCAGCAAGCAATTATTAAAGTCGTCTTTAAGTATTAGTTCATTTAGAATACCTACCTTAGCACGCAACACACAAGTCACTGCGTACCTGAGATAAAATCTGTGCTTTGAACAAACAGAAGACAGAATAGGAGTTAAAGCAGGCGATAGACTCCTAACAAATATCTGCTTCAAAGATTAATTCATATAAGCATTTGATTCAATTATCAACTTATATCAACACATGTATTAACCACTTAGTTTTGTAGCAAATATACATTTGAAACAACATACTCCTCTTATTATTCATGGCCTATCATATTACAATTATCTCTAAGTCAATTATCAGTTAATTTGACCATATAAGAGTTTACTGGTTAGGTTAACAGTTAAGTAGAAATTGTTGATCTCTGAGAAGTTTACGAAGCCAATATTGATTAATAAATCTATATCAGCTTAATTTAGTCAAGTTAACTAGAATTAATCAATCAAGTATATTTTATTTCCAACTAAGTCTACTAAACTCGTTTTATAATATTTAGGTCATCAAATAGTATTTCAAATAACATATCTTATGTTAAATATAACAAATTTTTATTAATTCAAATAACTCATTTAAAATATAATTATTTTATTTATATAATTTATAATCCATTTTTACATCTAAATATGCTAAGGAATCTAAAATAGTTTCCTATTATGTTTATATTATCTTATAATGCCATATTAATTCCTATTTTATTAAACAAATTCCTAAAATCAAAGTAATTAATTATTTATCCCCAAATTCATATTTCAATATGAAAACACATTATTTACATTTATTTTATATTTATTTGATTAGAATCAATTTACCTTAAATTCCAATATTTCATTTCCTATAGAAAACTAATATGCATCCTAACTTTAATAAATTGGTTCACTATCTTAAACTCGGGTTCTTGAGCTTAAATTTTTATGTAGACTACCTAACATACATATTTACATGTTTGTAAGTTCATTTGGCCTAAAATAATTAGTTAATTAGGGTTTAATTTGATTAACACAAAACTGTCCAGAACAGGGCATAGGCAGCAACGACTGATCGGTTGATCAATTTCGACCATTAACCAGGCCAGCTCTTGGTTTTCAAGCTTGTATATACTTATATCAATATGTTGAATTGATATGTTTTATTGAAATGAAATTATCAAATAAATAGATGAATATAATATACATATATTCATACATATCAATTCAACATATAATATACATATATTCATACATATAATAATTTCAGATACTCAATTTTCTAACATACATACATATATATGTGCATATTTCGGTTTTCAAGCTTGTATATACTTATATTATTTAATACTTGAATCTTAGTTTATTTTTAGTGATTTACATGAATCTAAATGTCATCAACATAATAAAATAATTTAATTACAATCATTTACTTGTTTTAGCAAAATCAACCAAATAGTTGCCTCTACTACTACTTCTACCACTCAAAAGTTGATGAAGCTTCTTCAAGCATATTTTTCCTAACTTCAACCTTGTTTTTAGTCTTTAATTTCACCTAGGATTTAATTTGAAATAAAGGTTTGGGGAATAAAAGAGAAATTTAGAAGCATAGACTTAGGTTATACTTTGCCTCTTGTGTGCTTAGTTGAAAAAGAGTTTTTATGTATTTTTGGGGAGATTTTTGAGAGTGTTTTGAGAGAGAATATGAGAGAGATGAGATGCTAAAAATGAGGCATGAATTAAGGTTTTCTAAACCCTATATTTATATTGTTTGATGGTTTGTAATTTCCATAAGGATTATGGGGCTTTCTAGTCATTTTGTTTAATTGATTGAGGGCATTTTGGTCTTTTCACATACTTGATATTTTCTTCTGTTCACATTGTAGATATTTAAGTGGCAATTAGGTCTTTTCATAGATGAAGAAACCTTCTTGAAGTGGCTAGGGTTATTTTGGTCTTTTCATAGGGTTAGATTTTTCTAGACATTGAGATTTTGTATCATGTGTGAGGGTGCATGATAAGAATATGGTCTAATGGGCTTTATGGGCTTAATTCATGGGCTCGAATGGAATGTTAATGGACTTGTATTTTATGTTATTGGGCTCAGGGTTTTAGATGATAAATTGGGGTTTTAGATCATAGGCTTTAGGCATTTAGAATTGGAAATTAAGAAGTAAGAAATAAAATTAACTAATTGGCATTAGAAATTACTTCTAGAAAATCTAATTAAAAGGAAAATTAATATTTTACTTGAATTTAGGGTTTTAGGGGCTTAGGAATTGGTATTTGAAAACAATTGTTTAGTTCTAAGTTTTTAAGATTTAAGGAGTTGTAATTTAAGCTAAAATGTCTAAATTGGATATTTAGGGTTTTAGGTGATTAAACTTCATGGATAAAGTTCATTTGATAATTGGAAAGTTTTGATTAATATGAATTTGTTGAAATAGCCAATTGATATTGCTTAATAGGTTAAATTGGGCATTTATGACATTAGAATATCTATTTTCAATTAAATTCCCTTATAATTTCTAATTATGTTAAATTATCAAATTTCTCACTTATGCAATTAAGGTTTCAAGTCCCAATAGGTCAAATTAGGATATTGCACTCAAAAAAGTCAGAAACTTCTAACTTTCATGATTACGTATTAATAATTTTTTTTCGAGTTCTAGTTTGGTAGGTATTGATCCGTTTTTATTTCTATCACGTATTTTTCAATCCTAGCAATTCATCTTTAAACTATTGTTACTATCTAAGAGACCCTAAAAATTAATCGGGTCATACTACACTTGATATTTATAACCTTAGGTATATAATTAGTGAGTTATTGACTCGAGTCTAATCTAAATTTAGATTAAGGTTTAATTTTAGTGAATTAGGAATTTCGGTAATTCAACTTGAGAAATCTGTTTCAAGACGATAATTGAGAAGAATTGAATAGCTTGGTATGTTGGAGAAAGGAAATTGAAGTAATTTGATAAGTTGAAGTGAGTATTTATGGTATTGGAATTCTTAATTTCAATTTAAGTCCATTTACCAATTAAATTATCTAATTATATTCTATAGTTTATAAAAAGCAATTGACTAAACTATCTAAACTCAATTAATAAATTAAATTTAAAATAAGATTCAAAATTACTTGCATTTTCATAGTATTTAATTATCACATTTCTAATTTAGGTTGGTAAAATTCGGGGTATTTCATTAGCATTCTTAAAACATATGAAAGATTGGCGACACAAATTTATTGCCCTGGAATGAAACATGATATTGAGTTTTTTGTTAGAGATTGTACGATTTGTCAACAAACTAAGTATCGTATCTAAAAGCCAACAGGGTTATTGCAACCATTACCAATACTCGAATAAGTTTGGGAGGATATACTAATGGATTTTATGACTTGTCTTCCTAAGTCACATAGAATTTCGGTGATACTGGTGATGGTGGATAGGTAATCAAAGTATTGCCATTTGTGGGCTTTGGATTCAAATTTTTTAACTACTAAGGTAGCTCACTTATTCCTACAAATTGTTGTTAAGTTGCAAGGCTTCCTAAGGTCCCTTGTTTTGGATAGGGACCTAATTTTTAAGTGGATTTTGGAAATAATTGTTTCAATTAAGTGTCACGAAGTTATCTTTCAATAGCACCCATCATCCTCAATCAGATGGGCAAACCAAGGTATTGAATGGGGTAATTCAACAATATTTTAGATGCTTTGCCATAGATGTGCCCTCACAAAGGTACAAGTTCTTAGCATGGGCAGAATTTTCTTATAATACATTTTCATGTGAAGGGGCTCAACTGAGTCCTTTTTAAGTGGTTTACGGTAGTAAACCACCTTCAATTCCTATGTATATTTGTGAGGAGTCAACTGTGTGGGCTATTGATATGGAGCTTTTGAATAGAGGTATGATACTTTCTACTCTTAAAGATAATCTTAAAATAACTCAAATTTGGATGAAGAAATATGCGGACAAGCATAGGATTGAGGTTTATTTTGATGAAAGGGATCTAGTTTATGTCATACTATAGACCTACAAGCACACATCAGTATTTGGCAATGCTCATCATAAATTATCTAAGAGGTTTTATGGCTTTTTCTATATCATTGAACGGACTGGCAATTGTGCTTATCGTTTGGAGCTGCCATCGAGTTCTAGAATACATGATGTGCTTCATGTTTCATGTTTAAGGCAAACTAATGGATCATATTTGAAATCCTTGGAACTTCTTATAGCTACTTATGAGGATCAACCTTTGCTTAAACCTCTATATATCATGGACTCTAGGGTTATGTTACGACATGGAGTGGAGGTGGTTCAAATATTAATCCAGTAGGAAGGACTTCTGTTAGGGGATGCCACATGGGAAGACCTAAATGTTTTTTCCCAAATTTATGGGACAAGGTCTTGACTTAAGGTAAGGAGAAATGTGTTACAACTCAGCAATATAGAAATAAACATAAGCTGAAGTGGCTAAAGGATTACACAGTATGGTTTAGTATACATGTACTAGATCTAGTTTACATAATAAATCTACACCATAATTAACAAAATAATAGTTATACCTACTGAAATTAGTAACCAATGTAATCTAATCTAGTTTACATAATAGATCTACACTGGATTAACGAAATAGTAGTTATACCCACTAAAATTAGTAATTAATGTGTTACCGTACATGTATATAATAAGAACAATTGAATGAAATAGAGTTATGATTCATCTTACTAAAATAGTTGAGCATTTGGGGTTGGTGGCTTCTCAAATAGCTACAATCTATTATTTTCATACCTACAATAACAATACGCATTATAGTTGACCGTAATCATATACAAACACGAGAACAATAGGTTAGAGGTAGGTAAGGTTTTGGCTTATTTTTACGAAAGAGGCATAAGAGAGAAGAGAGAGAGAGAGAGAGAGGTGAGAGAAGTATGAGCTTCTATATCAAGAGCTAAGAGTTAGTGGGCTGTGTTTAGGAAGTACATAATATTCCCACTATAATTAGAAAAAAAAAAAACATATAAAGGAAAATGGTATAAATGCGGAATAATCTTCATTGAAATTGAAATGACCGGAACCAAAAATAAAAAAATAAAAAATATAAATAAGAAAAGAGAGAAATTTGTCACAAACATCATAAATTGGGGAAAAAAAGAAAAGAGTCAGGAGTCCCCACAATTCAACCAACCTCGTCTCTCTGAAACTACCGCTTCTTCTTCTTCCACTCTCAAGAGCAACCTTAGCAGTAGAAGGTTGAAAAAAAGAAAAAGAAGGAATAAATTGGAATTAAAAGAAGAGCACTAAATTGGGTTTTCTTACTTTCAGTTCCTGAGGTGACAATTTTGAAGGTATGAATTGAACCTTCTTAATTTTAATTTTTATATATATATATATATTTTAATATGGAAGTAAGTGGGTCGTTGTAAAAGCCACCAATTATTTTTTTTTTTTGCCATCCACCAATTTTGTTCATTCTTATTGCTTTGAATGAATTTTATTTGCATATCTTGTTCAATTCGCTAGCGAGAATGTCTTCCTAAAATTGTTTACTTTTCATTGTAATTCACTTCTTAGGGTAACTACAGTAATTGCTGAACATTGTATCCCTAGGTTATGAAAAATTTTGAATGTTCGGAAAACGTACCTGGTGAAACAAGTACATCCTTAGCTTGAACGTGTGGATTGAGTTTGTCTTCTATCCATAAAAGAAGTGTGGATTACAATGAGTGGCTCTAAATTGTTTTAGGGCAGATTGTAAATTTCGATAGCATACTGAAAATGGAACGTGTCAACAAGTCAAGCAATTTACTGCAGCATATTTAGATGAATCAACTGTATTTACTATTTATTTCAGTTGGTTACTACGTTAATTACTTATTAAGGTTTCTAATTGATTGCAAGCTCACTGCAATGGTTAAGTTGCTACTTTAATGTACAAATGTAATTTTAAGGCTATATACGAGCATAGTTGTCAAATTCGCAATTCTATCTACAGTTGGAATGTATCAGATCGTAAGATCATGTAGATTCAGTAGAATTGTAAACTTGTACAATTGTATAATTGTATTCATAAATTCCGAAATCTACCAAAAATATGTATATCTATATGATTTTGCATCCATTTTGATTAATAAAAATCCTTGAAATCTTAAACTCATAGAATCGTATGAATTGGCTCATGATTTTAACAATCATGTGAGTGTGTCATCCTCTTTCAACCTGTACAAAGTGGAGGCAGTTTGTGCACTGGGTGAGACCTTAAGTTGTATCAGCTTTGGATCAAATTCAAGAGCAGATAATTTTTTTTTTCAATGAGTTATCATTTCTGCATATAAATTCTTTTCTTAACCTTCCCCCACAGATGTTTTTACCTTCTATTAGTTATTTGCAATCAGTTATTTGAAAAAACAATGATTTGTTTTAAATTTTAAACGATCCAGCTCAAATGGAATTACTGATAGTGCCATTGTGATTTCTTTGTCAGACAAAAATAATGCAAGGTTTGGCATTAAGCAGCATGACACCCTTTGGGAGAAGTGGAGGGTGTGGCTTAGGGTTTTTGTGGAGGAAGCAATTTGGGCTAGTGAAGAGAAGTGTTTCTGGTCCTATGGTTGATATTAGGAGTTTCTCATACCATTCTATATGGAGTTTGCCGTTTTTAGGTGAACCAATTAGTATGAGGGAAAGAAACTTGAAGGTTAGGGCTGGATGGCTGTTTAAAGGAGGTGATCAGGGCTTAGATGCTAGCTCGGAGAGAAGTGAGAGTGCTAATGAAGACATATTAATATTTTTCTTCCAGCTAGACTTGGCCACACGTGTACAGGTCTGTCAAGTTGATTTGCTGCTTTCCACAGACAATACAATGTAGAGTTGCATTGCCTGTCATTTTTATTCAACTATTATCACTTTTAGTATAGATAAATGTCCAAGAGACTGTACAACTACCTCTGAATTAGAATAACAAAATAGAAAAATTGAATCAGTTGTCCCTGCAATTCCAAGAGCAACTGGTGTGATAAGGCATTTTTGAGATTTAATCTGTGGTTCAGTTCATTCTCAGTGTTGGATTTTCAATACAATTTCATCACAAGCAAACTCTTCTTTAGAATTGAATGTTTGATTCATTGAAAGAAAAGAAAAATCTGTAAGTTAATCCTTACAATCATCAAAATAGTGAAGTGTGTGCAATGATAAGACACAAGCTACATAGTAGTTTTGCTTTTATGTGGATGATAAACTGTGTTACTCTGTTTTACAATGAAAAGCCCCTTATATTTTTACCAGTTATGGCGATATTATATCAGGCATGTTGTGCCTTGTAGTCATATAATCTTCAGAATAGATGCATTGGTATGTCAAAAATGTTCAGAAGGTTATATGCCACTCTGGGCCTTCAAATTTAGATTCTCAAGAGCAGGACATGTTGAATCATGCAACTTTAGATGGATTTTCCATTACAGAATACTCAAAAAGTCTTCTGAATTGCTGTACATAATGTTGCATTTTTAGTCAAAAGACCGTCTGTTTATTAATGTTGCTATTGATGCTGTGTTAACACTTGCAGTATGCTCTGAACATTGAGCAGTATGATATTGCAAGAACTGAGAAACAAGCTTACCGAGGTTAGATATTTGTTCCAATTTTAATGCATATGGATTACGTATCCTTGGCTTATGACCTTTTGCTGGAACTTTGCATACAATTGCTAATGCTTATCCATTGGATCATTATCCCTTTTGAAAGGTTGAAGAAGAAGTCATTAAGCAGCAGGAAGGAAAAAGGGGGTCATCTTCTAAGAGTGAAGCTCAAGACAAAGCTCTAACTATCCTGCGTCTGCGGTTAGTTTTTTGATGTATGACATTTTCATCCTCCGATACTCTGCTTTGTTCATTGAGCAACATGAGGAGAGATTTAACTACGTTTTCTTCATCTGTTCCCCAGAAATTACCTATACCTTTACTTATGAACAAAAAATAATAAATGGTACTTATACCTTTGGTATCACACTAGCTGTTATATATAAACCTTTTTTCCTGCTGTAGAGCGGACTTGCAAAATGCTGTTGACGGTGAGAATTATGCATTGGCTGCAAAATTACGAGATGAGATTTCCAAATTGGAAGCAGAATCATTAGCTGTGTCAGCAAGAGCTCTGGCCTATGAAAATGCGAAATATGCATTCCGCTTGGGTCAGAAAGTGAGGCATAAACTTTTTGGTAAATTGTCATGTCTTTACTTCCTTATTAGGCTTTTGTGTTGATTTAACTTGTGCAAATATTTATGACCTATTTGCTGCATCATATTTGTAAATTGTCTGGAAATAATCTGCGAGTATTATAACTTATAGTGGGTCCATAAATGACTAGTTATTTTGACAATGTTCTTGAGTAAACTTGATTTTTTTTATATCTGGAAACTAACCATTTCCAATCAATTTGATGCATAATAAAGGAGAATTCTTTCAAGAATTATAAACCAGATTTTCTCTTTCTCCCTCATCGTAATCATTTCTTATGCTAAACAATCTTTACCTGGTTCCATGATTGAAATCGACTCATGATAGTCAATTATTGGCTAAAATGATATTCCTCAAGTTTGACAACAAAGATTAAAAAGGCTGATTTGCATTGTTTTTTGATTTCAAGGATGGCATTGATCCTCGGTAGAAATAACTTTAATGAGTTGATTTGAATTAGTGAACAAGGATAAACATGGTGATTGATTTCAGGGCGCAGTCTTGGCCTGTAGTAGATAATTCATGGTTTCCAACATGGTATTCTGGAAAATTCATTTTCTTGATAGCCAGGCCCCCCATAAGAATGAAAAACTAACAATTTACCCACCATCTACTGATTTTCATATTCCATTAACAGTTGGGGGGAAAAAAAAAATACATGATATATGCAATATCATTGCTTGAATACTTTCAATGGCAAAGGAGTTGTTGACAAATTTTTTTTTTACATCATCATATGGCATCTCTTGCTTGTTCTTCTCTTTTTCCATCACAGTATATTTGTTTAGGTTATCGAGCTGTAGTTTGTGGGATGGACCCTTTGTGCTGTGAGTCAAGCTCTGGATGGAGACTGCACAGGTTGATAAGTTGGCACGGGGTTCCAATCAGCCATTTTATCAGGTTATTGGCTTATCTGTTTGCCTCTTCTACGTGTTATGAGTTTTGATGATTTAGAATCATTTGAGATTAAAATCCTCTTGTCGTAGTAAGGAACTGCCTCTTTTTCTGAATTTAAGAAGTTCAAATCAGACCAAGATCATGTTGTTCCAGCCGTTTCATAAAATTTATTTTACTGTTATTGTTTTAGAGTATAATTTTTAATTTGAAAAAATGCCACTTTAGCTAATGAAATGGGTTTCTTTTTATATTCAGATGTCAAAACTTAAAAGTTCTCCAGATCAATAACATTAGTTTACATCTGGCATATAAATTGTTGGCTGATTCATAGGCTAACCATGGTGTAAGTGTTTTTACATATCCATACTTTGATTGATGTTATTGGACCTTGCGGATGTACTTTTACTTCAAGATACTGTGTGGCAATATTTGTTTTCCCTCCTTGTTTGCTCTTTCTCAGACTCATTCATGAATATTTTTCATGTCTATACTCAGAAATCATCAGAACAAGATTCTCTATGCAGAAACTAAGAAATGTAAAATATAGCCTACAAATACAGACATATTATTAAAAAAATGCTATTGCTTATATGTTTTTCACTAGTACTGTTGTGGAAACGGATATGCCAAATGTGATTTCACTGGATGGACATACATCACAAAAAAACATATGATGTAGATGTGCCTGAAGGAAAGCACACTTAAACCATGTGTTTTCTTGAAAACATAATCAGAAAGAGCAAAAGATACATTTAAAGCACATGTTTTATATTTTTCCCAGCTCTTCCACAGAAGCATGAAGGTGCATTTTCAATCAAAACATGCTAGAAAGGTCTTTCTGTTAAATCAAATGTTTGGTGCTCTGATGAATTAAGTGATTGGTCAGCCAAGTGGATGTTGTTGACAATTTCTATATCAATGACACAGGTTTGAATTATAGAGTAGCACCATCCCACTATTTATTTTATATTCTTTTTATGAAAAAAGAAAATAAGGTGCATCGTGAAGAGTTAAAAGAAGAGAGAGCATTTTGGACCATAGACCTGCAGTAGAAGTTAGAACAACAAAGAACTCGACTATCATTGGTTATTTGCAAAGTGCACTGTTTTTTTCTTTTTCTCTTTTGAGATTTTTAATTTTAACTATGGTCCTGCAAAACACATTTTTTGTTTGCCTTTTTTGTAGAATCCTTTGTAAATGAAAGGAACACATAAAAGACATCATTGCCTTTATGCACAAGGGAAATGCATTTGATTTACGTATTTTTAGTACCATAATATATGAAATATTTTAGCAAGGATCATTCTTATATTATCATTTTTTTATATATCAATAATACTGTATACAGAAAAGGAAATTAATATTATTAATTTTAAAAGAAATTACTAAAATACCACTTAGATGAAAACAATCCTAATTTTAGGCAAGTTGAACTCATCTCTTGAACAGATGAGGTCCTAAGTAGTTGACCTCGTTTGTTGAAGAGACGATGTGAAGTTTTTTTAAACCTTGTTTGTTCAACAGACGAGTTTGGCTAAAACAACATAAACGGAACTCCAGCCGCATACCAAAGGAACACAAAATACAATCCAAAACATAAAAGTATTCAATTTAGGGAAACAATACTTTCCTCTTGATTATAAGAAAGAATAAATAAATAAACAAAAGAAAGAACAACTTTTACATATCAAAATGCAATTATATTGATTCATTATTGTTACAAGCAAATCAGATGTAATGGAAAGCCATTTCAGAGAGGAAGTTGAGAGTTCAACAAGAGCTGAATCATCAAGAGAAGCTTTTAGAGTTTAATTTTCACGATACATCGTTCAACAGCCGGAGGATTCTGGCAGGAAAATTAAGTACCGGGGATGACTTGGCTATGTTGACTTGGACTCCTTGGTGTTCCAACCAAAGATGAACCGAGTATGGTGTTGAGGAGATGTTTTGTGGAGGAAAGCATCAGTGCCTTCTTTCTGCTTCTCCCCACCACTTTCTCGATTATGGAAGGTAATTCTTCCTAACATGGACAGCATGGTTATGGAGAGAGTAAAAGTGATTATCCTTAGTTTAGTTTCTCACACCGAATGTTGGCTGGAGTTTGGTGTTGGTGTCATCGTTGATTGTATTCTGTGTTGGCCAAACTCATTTGTTCAACGGATGAGCTTTAAAAAAACTAATCTTGTTTCTTCAACAAACAAGGTCAATCATTTATGATCTTGTCTATTCAAGATATGTGTTCAACTTGCCTAAAATTAGGATTATTTTATTTCAGTGGTATTTTTGTAAATTTTTAAAAAATTAATAATATTTATTTCCTTTTCCCATACTGTATTTTCGTAAATTTACCTGCGAAAGCTATCTTAATGGAATTGTCCTGAATTTTTTGTAAGTTTTAGCAATACCTTTTCTCCTCATATATGATAGTAATTTTAGACCTTTGCTTGTTCCTATTTGTTCAAATATTGACGAACTTTATTTTGAATGGTCTAGTGATAGTCCTAACTCCTATAGAGCTCACTGTTGATCTTAAATGGCAGCCCACAAAGTAAGGCTTCTGAGAAAATTGGTACTTATATATCTTTCTTAACTCCTGATTGACATCTCCACAACATCCTCAATGTTTTTGCAACACAGCTCTGCAGTCTCAAATTCTCTTTGTACTGAGTATCATTGTGTATGGTAGCTTACTATACACATATTAATATGTATCCACAAAACATTATTCTGATTTTAAGATTAAATATTAAAAGGGAAATGTGGGGACCTAATGCATTTTGGTAATAAAAGCACAACAATAGAAGAAGGGGTGATGATGAGCTTTTGGTAATTTTGCTGTCCCTGTGTTTTCTTTGACCAGGTGTTGGTGGATGTTTACGACAACCCAAAACTCCTTGTCACATATGGTAAAGTGCATTTCCCTGACCTAATTTCTTCATCCATATGGTATTGCATGAAAAACATTTCATGGGTCACCATTAGTTTATGGCCATTAAGATGCAACTCATCGTTGCTTACCTTATAAGCTAGTTCTTCTCATCCTCTTTTATTACGTTTTCCCATCCTCTAGCATTCCTTTAGCATGTTTAATATGTCTTGAGTTGCAGTTGCTGAGGAAAATTTGGTGGCTCCTGAGAAGCCAGACAAGGTGCTTATCAAAGAATGTGTAATAACACCTCTATTTCCCATGATTTTTCTTGATCCTTGTCCTCAATCTATATGCAGGAGAGGTTTGAACATCCCTATGTTTCCATCCTATTCTATGGGATGGATACAGCTGGAGATTTCATTCCAATTAAGCAACTGCGTGAAAAGTATAACAGACCACGTTATGAAGTGCCTATGGATTCAGAAGATGAAGATGGAGGTGAAAATGCGTGAAAGATTGCTTCATGCAGCCCTGTAAATTCAAGTAATGAGCCCGTCCAATTTTTCGTTGTTAAGGAATGTTTTCAATATCTGTATCATTAAGCGATATGTAACATTTACTTGCAGGATGATAGGCTTTAGCATTAAGCAAGATTTCACAGAGATCGAGCTGTTGGGTTTTGAACATGTGTCGTTTAAATGAAGAGTTCTTCCTAGGATTGATGTATAGCTGCTCATTGTATCAGACCTTATGGCAATGACCATGTGTAAGTAATCATTGTTGCATGTAGGATGGTTCTTTCATTACAGATCTAATGTAATTATTCTCAGGCTCTGTCACTTTCATATTTTCCCTTTCTCCATTCATATTGTCTTCTTGAACATCCATAACATTTTCCTTTTACGAGAGTTAAGGACAAAAAATTTTAAATATGAATAGACCCTAAAAAGAGTGATGGTGTGTCATATGGGAAACCATGAAACACAAGTGATCCAACCAGGTTTTTTCTTGTGTATTTCTGTACTCTCAAGGGATAATCAATGAGATCTGCAAGTAAATGCAACTGCCTAATAAGCGAGAGGATGAGTAGTCTTTAATACAAAGCAAAATATGTGACCTAAGGGTAAAAGTGCCCCGTAATATCACTCAAATCGAGTGTAATAGATATCTGAATATCGAGGGCGTTATTATTATTATTATTATGGTTTGCACTGCTATCACCTAAGCACTTTCATGATGATGGATGACCTCGTGAAAGTGTAATAACTCGAATGCAAAATTCCAGTTTAATATATTTTAATACTGAATACTATAAATAGCTCATTCTAAATTGTTCTCTCTTGATTTTGAGATCACGCAAAGAGGGATTAGAATAGCGATATAGTTGATGTCTTGATAAGCGGATTGTTGCTCATTTTGGACTTGTTGGTAGCATGTGTTTGATAACCTGTAATACCTAAAATTCCATGGATAAGTAGGTTAAAGTAGTGTCAAAGAGCTTGAAATGGAGCTCAAGGTGTGGGAAAAAAGTAGAATCAAGGTGCCAATGAAGGGAAAAAAGAGGGAGTGAGTGAATGTTGAGAAGGTTCTAAGGAACTAGGATAATCAAGTTTCATCCATAATTGTTAAAATTGTGACTTAACTATACAATTCAATGAGTTTGTACTTCAATGAGTTTTTTTTCCTTTTTTTTTTTGCAATTATAATATATATAAAAATGTTTAAATGCAAACTTTAAGTAGAATTATATGTATAATTTCATAATTTATGATCTTATTGGTTCTACATAATTTTATGTTTCTACCAATTTCATTTATTATAGTGAATAGTAAAATCGCAAGTTTCAACCCTGGATTATCGAATGTCGAAGATATTGCAATCTGCATATGTTGGTGTGTTAAAATTTAGGCAGTCACTACACTAGGTATTATAAGAAGAGAAGAGAAACGGTAAAAACTTAGGTCAAATCTTGTATAGAAGACTTATAGGAAAAATGCAAATTTCATTGTTGGATCTTGTATAAAGTTATAGATTTGTTTAAAATGATGATAGTGTGTTAGGTTAGAAAATGTGGTCGGTGTGTAGGTTATGTATATATGTTGTAGGTTGTAGGATAAAGGGTGATAGATGTGGTAGGTCAATGACTTAATCCAGAAGAAAAACCCATCAAATGAAACTCTCTCAAATACAACATTGTTATGAAATATGAATTAATGACCAACTTTTCCTAAGTAAGGGGAAATGGCATGGGCAAAGTCCATAGAACCGGAGCTGAAGAGCACGAAGCAAGTTTACCGACGCTGCTTAAAGTCCATTGTGCAATCAATCCGAGACACGTGGCGATCAAATGAATCGCACAAATCCGGTTGAATGTCATTCTTTTGTGATGATTTTTTTTTTTATTTGATTTCCTTATATGGTCCGTTAGATAAATTGCCTTTTTAGATATTGGAATTAGCTTGTTATAAATAGGTTTCTCTTTGTATTAATGACATTACTTGATAATCGGATATTCTTCTTCTTCATCCGTAGAGTTTAGAGTTTGGTATTGCAAATCCATGTGGTTTCACGCCATACATGTTACCTAGTTTTCCCCAACCCCAAGGTTTTCAAAGTAAGCAAAAGGGGGCATTCTTCCATCTTTATTAAAAAGTTGTTAGATACACTCACTTGGTATCAAAAAATTATATATATATATATATATAGGTATTGCTAGTAGCTCGTTATTTTTCTTGAATAGTCTTCTCTTTTTAATACTTTCCATTCGAGTTTCCAATGTTTTTTTAGTTATTATCATTTGCTTACTGGAATTTTTTTCAAATTTTTCTATTTCATTATGTTTTAATAATTTTGTTGTTGGTTGGTGGCCATCCAATTCCACATCTTAGCTGCATATCACTTTTAGTCAAGATTGCGACCCACCAGCTTCTTAGTGGTGTTACCAACCAGCCGACCTTAGGTGAAGATTTTTTTGTGCTTTTTATTTATTTCTGAATTGGTAATTATTATTTTCTAATAAAATATGTACTTAACAATATTATTAATTTAAATTAATTATTACTATCCAATGACATTTTTTTTCCCTTTCCCATGGTTCATGACTGAGTCAAAAGACGCACAGATTTCTTGGTAGCCTCGCTAGCCACCGCAAACCTTGAGCTAGTTAGGTTTCTCTCTCTCTTTTTCCCCCGACTTTTTATTTTCAAATTTTATAAATTCTTTTTAATATCTAATTTTCATTAGAATATATTTAATGATACTATTCACTTATTATAAATTAATGAGGAGTTACAATGTTTTTTATTATTGATTGCGACACTTAACAAATTAATAGAATTTCTATTTTGTAAAGTTTTAAAAAAAATGCTGAGGAGTCAAATAAAAAAAAATTTAAAGATTTAAAATAGAATTGTAGATTCGTAGGTCAATGTCCAAGTTTTTCTAAAAAACGCAGGCCATAAAACTTTAGAAAGGAAAAAAAAAAAAAGATAGATCATAGATCCTAAAGCCAAAAATTATCATTTCATCAGAAACATATTCTAATAAATTTTCAGACATTAATTAACATTAGCTCCAATATTTAAACAAACTCAAAGATAACTTCCTTATGTTCTTTAACACCAACCAGGCACTTTTTTTCCTTCTTTTCCAAACGCAGATCTTGATTATCGGTTCTAATTATCATTTTAAATCAAGCAGTCATTGTCCATTAATAATGGACTTGAAGAGGCATGTCGCTATTAATGGAATGGAACGAACTCTTGAAAAACGTTACATATCAAATGATTATTTGTGCCCAAATATGATATTATCAATTCCCTATTAGCATTAGATTCTAATTTAAACCCACAGTTCATTAATTCATGAAGAGGAAGAATTAACATGGGTCACAAATCATTGTCAAGTTGCCCAAAGGAAACAAATAATAATAACACTATTAATATTAGCTTAAAAATTTAATAGCTGTCTTCCTATCATTTTTATTGGCAGTGGGTGGTACTAAGGAAAAGATTAATGATTATTTTCTACACAATGAATGTGAATCATGACACCAAGAGGTTAGAAAGGACATTATTATCAAGTGTCTCATAAATTTGTTTAGACACTCTTACAAGGGATACAATGTGTTTAAAGCAATATGATATGTGGGCAAAAAAAAAGAAAAAAAAAGAGTAATATTTATTTACATCTATAACTTAAAAGATTTGTCCTATCTTTTTGTGTTGACTTGTTTATCATCTGGTTTATGCATTTAGACTTACAAATTGCTTAATCTAATTTAGATAAATTAAGATCCACTAAACTTTTTATAAATATGTAATATCGATTTAACATGATTTATTAGCATATTCTGTTTATACCTATGACATATGACGAGTACATTTGGATGGCCAAGTTTGATTTGCTAAAATAAAGTCTTGCTAGGGAACCAAACAGGACTGCTCATTTAGTAACCCAACAACTACTTTTATACATCGTGTTTCCTTTTTCCTTTTTATGTTCCGTAAAAATGGATACAATGCACTTGTTTAGTGGCTATAAATAAAATATCGTGGTTTTCTCATAATATTAATTGCATATTCTTACTCGTTAGAAGTTTTTGTTTAGCTTTCTTTAAAAATATCATTAAGGTTCTCATTAATAAAGGTGAGTGAGATATGATAGATAGAGTATGAAGTCTTATTATACCCTACCCTATAAGGTAGAAGATTTGTATTAGACCAACCTTTTAGCATCTCATAGTTCATCATGTGCCTATAAAACCTATAAGGTATGAGGGTATAATGTGTGTTGATGGTCAATTTTAAGGTATGGGCTCCTTAGTTCTCTTATGCCCATTTAAAGCTTGGGTGGACCCATTGGATCCAAGTTCATCTCTATTCAATCACATAAGTTTTTGAGGGCTGCAAGGAACCTTCTGACTTAGCAAACGACCTTCAAGCTAGACACTTGGTAAAACCAACTCAAATCACTCTGCATATACGCTTGTTACTTCCGCTATACTCACTTGGATAGACTAGGAAGTGCCCTTATGGCTTAACATCCACATTTCTACAACACTCCTAACTCCCCTCCATGCATAATTTCTATGACATCGATAATTGATGGAGACCTTCCCTTATAAATGCTTATTTCACAAACTTCTAGAAAGAGAGATGCCAAATCACTAACTTCTATATACTATTTTCATTCATCTATACTTTAGGGAAAACACTAACTTGAGTGTTGGAGTAGCTTGTATTAACTAATCCCTCGTGCTCCCTAATTGTGTTTTGTTTTGTAGGTCAAACTTTGCAGGTCCTCAATCAAGCCTAAATATCAAAAGCCCACTACTGGTTTTAAATAACCACATTATGAAATATGTAAATTCTTTTCTTTATTACTTAAACTTCAAATTTATAATAATATATGTGGT